>JADLZN010010254.1:0-37337 GCA_018155175.1 Sinocyclocheilus anophthalmus | reverse complement strand
CACATCTCTTTTCATACCGATGAGCTTTGTAAAAATTGACGAAAGGCGGGGCATAGAGGAGAAACAAAATTTACATATGTGGAAATATGTGGTTTTTTAACCTAACCCACATAAACAGACAATGCATGACACCAAAAAAACAAATTAATGTTCTTTTAGCAACGTCATATGACCTTAAGCTACTATCACGCCTGGCTGTGCCTTCCAAACCTCTACATGCTTTATTCTCCATATCCATTAATGGTGTCTGAGCTGTTATAAATATATTACATTGGAACTAATATCTTACATGAGCTACAGAACATGTATAGTTATTTAGGTAACATAAGGTAAGTGGTCTGTTATAGTTATACAGTGTTGCCATGGACAACAGTCATTATACAGCAATATTTGTAAGCTGAATATCAAGACTGACCAACCAGAATCAAGTATTCATAAAATTCTAAAAATATTATAATAGTCTATATACTAAATTTTAAGAAAATCAGTCTATATCATCTCTAGTCTCATATTTACAATACAAATGTGATGCACACTACATACATATTTTCATGAACATGTCTAACAAGAGAATAAATAAAAACCAAAGCAATAAATTGAGAACGCGCAGATTAGCGCGAGAGATTGTGCATTGATTTAGGCGGCAAAGCTTTACTAGCCGTTACGGCTCGCGCTTAAATTATGCAATTAGTAGAATCACTCTCACCCATGACACTATGCGAAGAATAGCCTGCGGTTGCTGAAAGAACGTAATTGGATCGAAGGTACCACCAGCCTTGCCAGCCCCGTATGCCTGCTCCATCCTCAGAGGTTCGTGAATTCTCCGTGTCTGAAGTTTTTATTTTATTTTTTTAAATAAAAAGATAATTGACCTTGGTGTCAAATCAATGTATCCACGCGCTACACCGTGACTCTTCGCGCTTCGCCCTCGTCTGTCGACCGGTCTTGATCTTGGATGTCTGTTCGTGGAGGTTTTATTGTAAAACGATGTCCCTTCCACTCCGTACCTCTCTCATTTCAAGGGTGGAGAGAGGAGACCGAGTAAACACGCATCCGGGGGAACACGAGAGCGCGCATTATGCTGTCAAGCTTGCGCACTCTCGAGGATACTTAGGCGCGTCGCCGACCACGTGCCCGCCAGACGCCGAGTAGTTACTGTGTTTACGTGGAAAGAAATAAATTTGGCATTGGCGTAGATTACTTTAGTAAACGTCAACGGTGTCAGAGCAGGTTCAGCAATATTTCTAAAACTTTGGGAACACATCGAAGGCCATTACATTGAATTTTAAAATGACAAATCCCTGTAACCTTGTGCCACCTAGTGACTGCCCGTAAGCCCACACCAGACACAAAGCGTAGTCATATGTAAGAACAAGATTAAAGGGGTCATATGATGCGATTTCAATTTCTCCTTTCTCTTTGGAGTGTTACAAGCTCTTGGTGCATAAAGAAGATATGTAAAATTGCAAAGACTAAAGTCTCAAAACCAAAAAGATATTATTTATAAAAGTTAAGAGTCAACCACGCCTACTAAAACGGCTCGTTCTAACACGCCAGCACATGTCTACGTCACGATGTGGGACGATTTGCATAATGCCGCCCAAATGTTCACGCAAAGAAAGTAGGCGTATTTTTTATTCTCGCTGTAGTATTCGGTTGTTAAGTGGTGACATAAGAAGCGCTGTTTCCGGGTCCAAGCCACAACTCGCTTCCCTTGAGAATACTACCTCAGCAGCCGTTTATGAGAACTGTTTATTCATATTAAACATTTAAGCTAAACGTTTTAAAACTTACGGTCTACACTACAGTCTTCATGCTCACAGCGTCCCAAACACAAATCATTTTTATATTTATTTATTTAAATTTTAATTGTCTGGCCATCTGGGATTTCGGTATAAAGTTAAAGGTTAGGATTATAATTTTTTTTGGTAGTATTATATCACATTGTGAGTGTATATTAACACCTTTGTTGTTTTTCGTGGTATCTGATGAGCGTTTGGACACGGAAGCGTGACACGTGACATCAGACTAACAAGCGGATTGTTGTTGCCGCCGCCATGTTGTGAAGGCGCTGTGTTTTGTTGTGAAAATACTTTGGTTGGCCTTCCAAAAGAGGACGATATCAGCTTCGTCATGCCTGGATCTGATCCGTACTGGTTGCTGAGGAAATACATCAACTTAGTGCTGTGGATCACCGGATCTGCTTTCACCGTGGACGAAGCAGAGTCCAGCCCGGGGTCGTCACATGTGGTTGCCGCAAGCCTGCCGGACACTATCATCGAAAGCCTGCCCGCCTCTGCTCATTCAAGCCGGCCTCCGCATACTCTAGGACGCGGCTCACTCTAGGCCGCGGTGTGTGACGCCGTTTCGTTGTGAAAGCGAAACTACTAATTTGTAATCTGTTTGGCCTTCCAAAAGAGGACAATACTAGAAATCAGTGGTTAAGTTGTATTTACAACACTGTTCCAGAACAGTTTAACCCAAATATTCAGATGTGTCGAGCGCATTTTATGGAGGACTGTTTCCTGATCCTGGTAGACCACAATGCCGGCTGTTCTGCCGGCTGTTCCGTTTTGGCAGGTCACGTTAGTCAAGCTTGCATCAGCTGACTCTCAGCTGATCCCCATCAACCTATGGGAATACGACACCTATCTAAACATTCATATATAAGGTCCCTCAGTATTATCAGCAGTTTCGCATTCTCAATAGATAATTACCCTCCTCCATCCCCAGCTCCTCCTCTGTCAGTCAGGATTCAGCCTGATTCTCCTTTGAATCAGACTAATTCTAAAATGTGTATATAACATTATTGAACTTAACGATATCTGCAATACATTTATGTTGGTTCTATTCTGTTTACCCCTAGGGGGTTATTGCTGCTGTCCCTGCTCTCATCCATGCTAGGCTGCATGGATGCGCAGGGAGTTCTTGCCCAGAACAGAACCATACCGCCAATCCAAACTGTATGATAACTGTCAATCATCCTTGATTATAGTGGTCCTGACAGAACAACATTCCATACACCAAATACACAAATAAGGTTCTTTTTAGCCGCTCAGAGACCTTTAAATAAAAATATTTATTTTGTTTATGGTAAGTAAAACCAAAAATAAAGATAGGGATGCACCACAAACTGTTCCAAATTCACTTGCCAAAAGCTGTTATGCCAACAATTTCAACTTTACAGGTGGTGATGGACAAATCTAAATAATACGATGTTTTTTTATATTTATATTAAACCGTTATAATATAATATTATATAATAATTAATTCCTCAGCATAACTTCTGTAATGACAGGAACATCATTAAAGAAAACTATATATTTACACACACACTTTGAAGAGGAATGACGAGAGACTACTGTTGCTACATAGGTCTCTTTTAGTTAGAAATAAAATCAATAAGACTGAAGTGAGAGTGTAAATTTACTAGGGTGTTATTTACAAATAAGTGGTTCACAGAGTTAAGTAAGAGTGCTTAATCAAGCAATACTTGTTTTTAAAAAAATACTTGGTACAATATTTGTGTAAATTCATCCATGCACATCCTTTTCAAGCACAGTCTGTATCTTCAGTCACACACAAAAAGTCCATAAATGAAAAAGGTTCAAAATTGTACTTCCACAGTTAACAGAATAGAATTGCAGTGGTTCTGATTTATGGCAAACGTTCCAATGAACTACAGCAAAGATTAATGCGAAAACATTTTCACAGGTGTCCAAGGTAAGTCAGTCAAAACACAATTCCTACTGCTGCACTGAACCAACAGGGAAGGCTTATTCAGAGTACAAAATGTGTTCTGTACAGTATATATGCAGAACTTTTTATTCATATCTAAGAGCAGTTTTCCTAACCCAAACAGTCTCCTTAAAACATATCTAAAAAATGGCAACACTGGTTTTAGTTAAGTACAAAAGGGGAACTTTTACCAATAGTACAAAATACAGTGTCATTATGTGTCAACCACTAGGATTCGATAAGTCACGTTGGAGTAAACGCACTAATTTATTCAGCAAACATTTCACTCCTGTTTTTGAAATATATACGATTTCCACACATCTTAATGGTTCAGCTCTACATAGTAATATAAACAAATTAAACGTTTGTGTAAACCACTACAATAAAAGTCATTATAGATTGATAAATTCTTTCAATCCTTACAACAGCCCTCTTTTTCACCTATATATATGCACCATCTGATTTTAAATCAGAAAAAAATATTATGGTCTGCTTCCAGTATTAGCCCAATCCGACCAAAGCTGAATATTTGCAGATATCAAAATGTTTACTTATATATTTTGCAACCCTTTCTCTCACAGAACGTATACAGCTGTGAGAAACCCCTTGTTTTCCATATCTGTGCTAAGAAAACTACATTCCGTTTCAGTACACAGTACAATTTATGGCATCCCAAAGCTTCTCCTTTGCATTGTACTTGCATTTCTGAGTTGTGACTGACAGTTCAGACGCAGGTGTAGACATGCTTCTGTTTATGCCTACTGGTAGACAACCTTCAGTGTGAGAGTCCCTCAAATTTGAGACTATATCATTAATCAGATGATTAATTAATTAATGATCAGAAGAAATGGACAGCACCTGAGTTTAAATATATGAGTGTCACAGCAAAGGTTCTGAATATTTAGGACCATGTGATATTTCAGGTTTCTTTTTTAATAAATCTGCAAAAATGTCAAACATTCTGTGTTTTGGTCAATATGGTGTGCTGTGTGTTCATTAATGAGGAAAAAAAATTTACTTAAATGATTTTAGAAATGGCTGCAATATAACAAGAGTGAAACATTTAAGGGGGTCTGATACTTTTCCGTACCCGGTATTATATATCTATATATATATATATATATATATGTATATATATATATTAGGGCTGGCGATACATCGTATGCGCACTTAAAAACATCGCACAAAAAATCGCGCAAATATGAACGTAGTTTTGCAGCAGTGTAAGTGAACAACGGCTGGGTAGGTAATGCTACTCAATGTGAAAGCGCAGGTGATGGAGATTTATCGCTGAGTACAGAAACGGCTTTACTTAACGATGCGGCATTAAATACGCATGAGATTTATCGGCAGCCCGAAGATATATATATATCTATATATATAACATTTAATATAAATATATATATATATATATAACATTTAATAAAAAAAGCTGGAAAAAAAACATACCGAAGCAATCAAGCAATCTCTTATGCGTGTTCTGTCTTTTGACATATGGGTTTGACTCAACTATTTTGAAAACTGTGTTGATCAATCAAAATGCTGTCAAAAGCCCCTTTCTCTGTTCCAGTGTTGCTGTATTTCATGCATTTGTCTTTTGTGGGTAAGTGTTTGGTTTATAGTATTGACAATTGCATTGGTTATTATCACTGGCTATCAGTATCTGCCAATAAATCCGTGCATCTATAGTAAAAGTCATGCTTCCCAATCCTTCCCATCCTGTCACTTTATTTCTCTTTTTCCATGTGTTTTACTCTCTTTAAACAATGCATGTGGTTTCTGTCATTTTGGGTTGTTTGGAGCACATCACCACATTCAATATAGTACAGCGCTGGAGAAATTACAGCGACATTTTGTTTCACTTGCATTGTGTGACAAGTGGGGGTGGGGCTGAGAGACGTGGGAACGGAGCGAGGCCAGTGGAGTAAATGATAATGAGCCACACCTGCACCACTCACGGGTCTCGAGTCCCACGGAGGAGCTCCGAAGGATAAAAGGAGGAGCGTTATACAGGGAAAGAGGAAGAGAGGCAGGCATGGGGTGCAGGTGGCGTCATTATCAATTACTCCACCGGCCTCGCTCCGTTCCCACTGCTCTCGGCCCCGCCCCCGCCCACACTCATCACACATTGATTTCGATGGTACAGTGAAATGTAGGTTTGCTACCATTTTTATGAGGTTATACAGAACCCAAATTATAATGTGGTTTGTTTGTGAGGAGCATGGCTAGTTTGGTCTTTGAAACAAATGTGCACCTTTTCCTAATTAAGTTTTAGTTTCAGTTGGAGATTTATTCAGTGTAGATGTTGGGAAGATTACATTGCTAGGAATTGCTTTTCAAGCTTTGTATACTGTGAGAATTTAACCACAAGGTGATGGTCTGGTAACCTACTGTACAAGACTTGTTTGCATTTTAAACAGTTCTACTTCCCCACTGTAAATCACGCAGTGGTGTGTGTACAATGGGGACCGTTTGTTTGCACAATTGTTACTGAAACTGTGTAAAATTTCCTCTATAAAGGTGCGCTTGTCTCTGTGTACGTGAGATGTATCTATCTATCATCAATAAAAAATAATTATATATATCTGAATATAAATAAATATATGATATATCTATATATATATCATAATCTATATATAAGACATTGAACATTTAGTTTCTAACATTTTTGAACTATGAACATTTAAAGAAATACTTATTCATAAATATAAGAATACTTACACACCGGTTTTATCATGTTTCTGATATATGGCATGTGACATAGTTATGAAAATTAGGCAAGTTGGGTTATTATAGATTTCTACTAAAATAATAAATGTTATCAAACTTCAGAGTTTAGACATTGTATAAACATGTAACATTAATAATATATTCAATATAATCAATAAACCACAGATAATAATAAGATTATAAAATATAAGAATATTAAAATATAATATTCTTAATAATAATATAAAATTGATATTACCCACCTGTACCCATATGTCTTCTGATATTTAAAAAAAAAATATTTTGTCATACAGTAGACGAGAGAAATGTAAGTGATACATTAGAATAAATTAATTTATAATTTGAAGAATTTGTTGTATTGTATAAATTTTTTATAGGTAGAAAAAATTTATAAACTCAAAAGTTAAATTTATATTTATATATTGCTTTTTTTATATATATTTATAATACAATATTGCTTAATTTTTTATAATGTCACAAAAGCAAATGCTCTGGAAAAATAGGGCCTATTATTTTATGAAAAAATATTTCTTCTTTCAGTGTGATTTACGTTTTATTATTATTATTTTTTTACTCATATTGATAGTGATTTGTTGTACTTTTTGTTTGTTTTCTTTTGAATTACTGGCTAAAAGTCGCAGCGCTTTGGATGGTGGTTTATTCTTACCGGTAAGGATTAAAGCTTGTGGTTGCCATGGAATGATGGCAAAACTCTCTCAGAGCGAAAGAAAGAGAGTCGACCGGTGTCTCCCTCAGTGGGCAGCAGCTTATTTGCACATTTGACGCAAAGACCTTTTACGGCCCTAGATTAAAGACAAACACACTCCCGTGGAGCTGGTGGCCTCTCAGTCGGCTGAAGGTTGCTTGTTGAAAAGGCTGCTGGCCAAACTTATTACACCTTTTATTTTTACCTTATTTTATGTATTTATTTTTTGCTTTCACGACATTGCCAAATAACATCAAAGTGAGCTCCGCTTCAGTGGAGAGCTGATATCGCGAAATGTCCATGCAGGTGATGCCGAAAACAGCAATCTATTGCGAGGCGGAGGCTGGGATAAGAGGGCAAGATGTTTTCCTTAAGAGCACCTCAACTAGTGAGAGCGAAATTGCACTCTTGAGCGAGCAAAATACCTGGAAGCCAGTTGTTGAAAGAGTATTCGAGTAGGCATACTTTTTAAAGTTGAGGGGGAAAATGAGCAGAATTTGTGCAGAGGCCTTTGGCTTGTTCAGTTTGATTCAAAGCAAATCACTTTGAAAGTGTGTGAATCATCATTTTTGGGGTGTTATGACATTTTTCTACCTGAGTTACTGCAAATTTATTGAGGTTTTATGGTTTACTAGACTGACCTTTTCAGCTGTGAAATAGTCCTTTTCCCTTGCTACTAATATCTAATTTTTTTTCTTCCTAGAAAGCAAAAACATTGTAGGAATAGTTTACCCAAAATGATCAACCATTACATCACTTGCTCACCAGTGGATCCTCAGCAGTGAATGGGTGCCGTCAGAATGAGAGTCCGAGCAGCTGAAGATGTTTTTCATCTTTTTGACTTCAAACCTTTCCTTCTGGCCAAAATACCAGTCCATAGTTCATAATACGCTAAATAATAACGCTAAATAATAACGGAAATAGCTCATATGGACAGTTTTCACATCACACCGGAGAGGACGAGTTGAAAGAAAGGATTAATGTGCCCATTTGTTACACACAAGTCCTTCAATTATGCATTTTTATTTGATACAGATGGAGACAACTGTCCAAAAGACCGTTTTATTGTTCATGTTGCTCTCTTGGATCAAGGCTAAATAGATCTTGCAACTATGCTTAATTAGTGCTGTAAGGCATCATTATCCGTACTTAGGAGTCATAAATCCAATTTTTTAAGCAATTTTACAAGTAATGAACCACATGCTTGAATGGTACCTCAAAATATTTAGTAATTTATATGTATACATTATTATAATGTCCAGATTCATACAATTTATTTATTTTTGTATATGGGATTTTTTTTAATTACGTGATGTTTAAAATAATGTAAAGGTTAAAATTCTGCAAATTGTAATTAAAAATGTAAAAACTCTTTCAATTTATTTAAATTTTTTTATAATATATTTATTTACTTAGTTATGCAAACTATTTAAGTATGATTAATTCAGATTTATCTCACCTTAATTTAAATTCAGGTTTTGAGGTGATTTTAAACAAAACTGCTTGGAAAGGACTTGACATCAAACCAATAGGTAGAAAAAAACTTCCTTTTTAAATTGTGCATCTGTGGGGCTTGGACAACAGGTTGAAGGATGCAAAGCCTGTCAATTTATTCAGCCATCACAGGCCGCTTTGAGCCCATAAAACACGTTATATGCATGACTTGTATTTCCCAATGTCTCCTGGTTAACTTGCATTGCGGTCCCTTAATTCCTCTTTGTGATTCAGGAAGTCATCTTGGCAGGATCGAACGTCCCTCCGTGCCTTCCATGCTTATGTGGCCATAAGCATTTTCAGTGTGGAAAGTGGGACTTTTTGACTGATTGTTCACAATAGCAGGAAGATACAATGCCATGTGGGTGGTAGCGTACGCTGTGATGGGCTGAATTTAGAATGTTTGTGTCACAGATTGACATTCCCTGGAGGATGTGGTCAGAATCCCTTTATCTGATTTAGAGTAACAAGTCATTTGACATGTTTGATTGGGCGACCTTGCTATGTTGCATCTTGTTATTCTCAGAAATAATAAACTGGGATACATACCTGTCAAAAGTTTGGAATAATTAAGATTTTTTTAAATGGTTTTGAAAGATTACTGTCACCCAAACTCTTGTATTTATTTAATTAAAAATACAGCAAAAACAGTAATACTGTGAAACGTTATTACAATTTAAAATAACAGTTTTCTATATGACTATATATTACAATATAATTTATGTCTGTGATTTACAGCTGAATTTTCCGCAGCCATTAAGTCAGTCTTCAGTATCACATGATCCTTCTGAAGTCTAAAAATGATCAGTGTTGAAGTTTTTGCTACTATATTTTTGTGGAAACTGTGATACACCAAACATTTGAATTGTAATGCAAGTAAGATTAAAGGGGTCATATGACGTTGCTAAAAAGAACATTATGTTGTGTATTTGGTGTGATGGAATGTGTTTATGCGGTTTAAGGTTCAAAAAACACATTTTCCACATACTGTACATTATTGTTTCTCCTCAATGCCCCGCCCTTTATGAACAATTTTTTTTTTTTTACAAATTTTAGCATGATTTTTTTTCAAAGCTCATCGGTCTGAAAAGCGAGGTGTACGCTTATTGGCCAGCTATCCAGTGCGTTGTGATTGGCTGAATACCTCAAGCGTGTGACGGAAATGTTACGCCCTTACCATATTGTGATCAGACAACACCAATAAATCCCATTACATACGAGACATTTGTTGCATCCAGTGGGTACATAGTTACTGATAATGACTTATACTGTCTTTTTACGCGTTGCGTGGCTTATCGCGCCGCGTAAACATAAAACCATGTCTGCATTTGTGATCGGAGAAACAACAAGCGCAACTCTTACACTGCTCAAAACTCGCGTTTTGAATCGTCAGTGGCAAATCCTTTAAAAATAAAAAAAACGTACTTACAGTCTGTGAGTCAAAAGCGCCAGACTGTACTTGCAAAGTTGGAACTGCCCAACTTTATATAAACAGCCTTTGTGCACAGACACATTGTAGGCTACTCTGCAGGTTCAGGAAACAGTCCTCCATAAAGTGCTGCACACATCTGAATATTTAGGTTGAATGTTCTGGAATGTGTCCTCTTTTGGAAGGCCAAACAAAGTAGTTTGGTTTTCACAACAAAACACACAGCGTCACATGGTGGGCTTGAGTGAGCGGAGGCAGCGGGCTTGAGAACGGCGCAGCCGGCGGGCTTGCGGCAACAACATGTAATGACCCCGGGCTGGACTCCGCTTCGCCCACGGTGGAAAGCTGATCTGGTGATCCACAGCGCGAAGTTGATGTATTTCCTTAGCGACCAGCACGGATCAGCTCTATAGGCATAACGAAGTGGATATCGTCCTCTTTTAGAAGGCCAAACAAAGTAGTTTCACACCGAAATGCACAGCGTATCCAGGACATGGCGGCTTGGGCAGCAACAACAATACTACAGCGAGATAAAAGTTATGCCTTCTTTCTTTGCTTAAACATTTGGGCAGTGTTATGCAAAATCTTCCCACACAGTGATGTAGACATGGGGACGTGTTTATACGAGGCGTTTTAGGAGGGCGTGGACAAGTCTTAACTTTATAAAGAATATCTATGGTTTGAGACTTTAGTCTTTGCAACTGCAGGGATCTTATCTATGCACAAACGCTTGTAGCACTCCAAGAGAAGGAAAATTTTAAATTGGCATCAATGAACCCTCTAAAAAAGAAAGAAAAAAGAATAACTTTGATTTAGAAAGGACGCACGACATTAAGCGATCAAAGGGCAGTACTACAAATACAATACTGTGCAACAGACTTTTGTGACACGTATTTAATTTCAAATTAAAGCTGTCTTTGAAAACATTTCATCATCAAACAAAAATCCTGAAAAATACATTTCCAAATAAAACAATAATAATAAAAAAAAAAATGAGCAGCAAATCAGAATATTAAAATGATTTTTGAAGGATCATATGACACTGAAAACTGGAGTAATGATGCTGATAATTCAGCTTCGCATCACAGGAACATCTATTTTCAAATATATAATATCATATATATATATATATATATATCGTATATATATATATATATATAATCTATTATATAATATAATTATATATGATATAATATAATTTGTGTGTTGTGTATTAAAAATAAATATAATATACTTAATCAAATAAAGCAGCCTTGCTGAGGATAAGAGACTTTTTCAAAAGCATTATCAAATCTTAATTATTCCAAATATTGTTAGTGTATACAACTAGATTTTTACATTTTTCTGAAGAAAACTGTTTTGCTTGTTCATGCAATATTCACTGCCACAGGGCTAGGATGTTTCCAGGGTGTTGCTGTTGATTTGCAGGTGATCTCTAGAATATTTTGGTCTCTAAATATGGCTTTTTTTGCCTGTTTAATCATCTTGTAGTTGATAATCGCATTCCAGTTTTCAAAAACAAATCATATAATTTGAGGTCTCATTCATATGGCACAACCAAACCATTTTAGATTTTCATTAACTCAGATTTTTATGTGCATATGTTCTCGATTTTCCAACAGGACACCAGTGGCATCGTTGCATTTAGAGAATAACTGTCACACCATTGGCACGAAGAGCACGGTCCACTGCGTTCCACTTACATGAACTTGCCCAGGATTTACTGTAGACTTCAGGCAAATGACCTAGACCAACCTCTCCGTACCCAACCATTCACTAATCAGAACCTGTCGCTGGAGCGGGTAACAAAGGCAGCTTAATGAAAACAGAATGTCTCTGTTTAAGACGGTTTCCTGGTAAAGGACTCTGGTTAGAGGGCAAAGACATGCTTTTGTCCCATTACCAATGCTGTGTTGTCTTTGCTGCATTTTTGCCGCCTTTAACTCATGAATCAGAGGTTGATGCTGCACCAGGCCAAGTGGCCCTCATGCCCTGCTGAAGTGCCATTCACCATCCACCCTATTAATATTTCTTTTTTTTCTTTTTCTTTTTTTTGCACAGAGTTAGCAGGGGGTTTGGGTGGTTGTGACATTGAAACCTGACATTGGCTCATCATGTGTCCCCTTAAGGGTCTTAAACTGCAAATATTTGGCAAGTAAAGAAACACTGGAAATGAGCAGATGCATCCACATGGATGTCTTATTGTTTGTCGACAGGCTGAATTTGATTCATTTTGATTCAAGAGCTCTTTTCACAAGACTGAAATCCTAGACTTGTCATTTATATTCTGGATGAGAAGAGCATGCAGCCTGGTTCTCCATTTTTCATGTCTAGTATTGTTCTTTTCATTGAATTGAAATCAAATGGTTTTGTAAATTATTAATGAAAATAGTTTAAAGCAGAGCAAAGCTAGTGCATCATAATTTCTATAATAAATATGTCAGTACTTTGAGCAGATCTGAATATTTTCACTCTAAGGAAATGCATAACAGAGTATAGTTATAAACACAGTGTGCATGAGTTACGTGGAAATGGAAAGTGAACACACTGTAACTCAGGAAGTGATCCATCTTGTAGTTATCACTGCAGATGTGACAAAGATAAAGCCTATTATGATTAATTGTTAGTTTCTCATGTACCATTATATACACTACTGTTCAAAAGTTTCGGTGGGTAATATATTTTTAAAACAAGTCTATTTATGCTCAGTAATGCTGCATTTATTTGATCAAAACATACAGAAAAACAGTATGTAATTTAAAAAAATGTAATTTAATCCTGTGATCAAAGCTGCATTTTCAGCAACATTACTCCAGTCTCAGTGTCACACGATCCTTCAGAAATCATTATAATATGCTGATTTGCTGTTCAAGAAACCTTTTATTGAAAAAATATTGAAAACAGATGCTCAATATATATATATATATATAATATTTATTGTGGAAATGTGATCCACATTTTTTTGATTCATAGAATTTCAAAAGAACATAATGTATTGATTTTTTTTAAATATACTGTAACTTTTCATCAATTTAAAGCTGCATTCCGTAACTTTTTTTGGTTAAAAATTACTCAAAATCAATTATTGAGCAAGTACATAACCAATCAGTGTTCAAAACAATCTCCTTACCTTAGCCCTATTCACAACGGTATGCTTGTAATAATGTGTTCTAATTTGAGTGTTTTGGGTTGGTTGCCGAGGTTGCCGCCATTTGTCTTTGCGTCATTAAGTCACGTCTGTATACATGAATAGGGCTGGGCGGTATATCGAGTTTGTACGATATATCGATATATTTTTTATAAGCTATACGATATGAGGCAATACCGTTTATATTGATATACAGTAGTTTGATACGAGCGCATCTGATACAGACTGAGCTGCTGCAGAGAAAGTGCATCATCCATTTTGTTCTTAACATGTGACTAGCTTTATATTAAGGGCTTTAAAAACTCGTAAGATACAGTATAGTTTATAGTTTCTTTACGTATAGTTTAAAACGGCTCGCCCCCTCAGATGCTCTGACAGAAAGGCTGCGTGTGATGCTGACGGAGATGCTACTCGCGCTGTTTAATGTGTTTGAGATGTGCGGTTTCCTTAATGCATTACTTACATTTCACTGGTATACTCTCCATCTGCAAATGTTAGAATGTCTTGGAAATATTTCCATTTTGCTGTCAAAAATTTATATGCCCTCTGCTTTGCGATTCTCCGCTAAATTTCACAGACTTCAGTGAACGAGCGCCGCCGCGCACATGCGCGCCAAACAGACTGAGCACAATGAAGTAGGAGTGCAATAATTCTAAATTAAAATTTACATTTAGCTGAAATATTTGTAGTTGGACAATAAATGTGACATATGTAGATTTTTAAACCAATAGGGAAGTGTATTTGTATGATACAAAAATTTATTATAACTATAAATAAATTCATATAAATATAGAAGTGTGGTGTGTTATATATGTATGTGGATATATATATCTATTATTATCTAGATATAAATTATGCATAATTAATTGTTATTATAATCAGTGTTGGGGGTAACTCATTACAAGTAAAGCGAGTTACGTAATCGGATTACTTTTTTCTAGTAACTAGTAAAGTAGTGCATTACTTTTTAATTTACAAGAAAAATATCAGAGTTACTTTTTCAAATAAGTAACACAAGTTACTTTTTTTCCAATTTATTGATTGAATCTCTCCTGTCCCCATGCTGAGAGAAAATCGGATGTTGTTACGGTAGTTCTAAAATAAACATGAATATGCATTAATTAATCTCACTAACAACAAAAAACAAAACAGATTCAGTATTCCTCAAAATGAAAAAAAATAATGCAACTCAGAATATGATGCAAACCTGCAATATTTAAATGTTAAACAACACAAATATCCGTTATGTATTTAATCCCATTCTATTAAAATGTCTTTGCTTCCTGGCCTCGATGATCCAGTTCAACCGTACTAATAAGAACAAATTACTCTAGACAAACATTTGTGTGTCTTTTATTATTGCCGAAGTGTGTTGAAATTTCTTCTTCTGCATTCTACTGTACGGACGTAATTTACTTTCCCTTCAGCCTGAGGCTTATTCATTTCACTTCTGGTGTGAAAAGCTTTTATATTTGCCAAAAATATAACCTTTTTTTTTTACACATACAAGCAAGCCCTTACCAGATTAAAAAAGTAATGCAAAAGTAACTTAACGCATTACATATATGTTATATTATATATATATATACTGTATATCGTAATTCAGCCAAAAAAATACTGAGATATGAATTTTTGCCCATATCGCCCAGCCCTACTCTGAAGGCTCCCGGACTGTAGGTATATGGCATATGTGGGATGCTGCAGGTGGCAGATCATTTGTAGCCTCTTTTTACAGCAGCTGGAATAATTAAACTTGTCATTTTAGAACGAGTTCTAAGGAACATTAAATTGCTATTTCTTACGATGTCATTGGAATGGTATGACAATTAGAGATTAGACTATACAGAAATTGAAATCTACAGATAACGGTAATACACACTGAATACACGTAGTTATGCAATGTTAATGTTGTTAACATTAACAATTTGAGAAAGTATAAAAATAATAATAATTTGCACGGTTTGATGTGATCTGAGCTAACCTTGTGATCGTTAGATTTAATCACCATTATTCTAAAACTTTTTCTTTTTTTTTAGTTGGTCAGAACAAAACTGGCAGACATGTTACTTAATGTTCAGATGACATTTTCCGGTGAAACTTCTTATTTTGGACATACTTCATGCATGTTTACTGATTGATAGCTATCTAATCATGCAAAGACCAGTTGCAAATGGCAATTGTAATTAAAGTGCCCCTATTATGCTATTTCAAATACTGCCTTTCATGCAGTGTGTGTAATGTAGCTGTATGTGAATTCAAACGATCTGCAAAGTTGTAAAGCTGAAAGAGCGTGATAAAGTTATTGTCTCCCAAAAGAAAGAATCGACTCTGAACAGCCTGAACGAATCGTTAGTAATTCAAATCCCATTTCCGTGAGGCTACACATCACGGAGTAACATATTTGCATAATGCCCGCCTATGTTCTATGTTGGCTGGCCGCGAACAACTTGACCACGCCCACAAACACGTCATTTTACTGAAGACTGCTTCTCTAATCTCGGGAAGTTCAACGCGGGATTAACAAAACACTTGCTCTTGAAAGACGACTCAGTACCCTGTTTATTTGGACCACTGAATCACAACCTGTAAGTATGATTAATAATAGATGTTTATATTTTCTATCGAGCATTCAAAATATGTAACTATGGCAATGGGTGTATCGTTTCCGACACGTGCTGTATGCAGTAGACCAATCACAACAGACTAGGCCATATGACTAATCAGAGCAGAGCAGGCTCACGGAAAGGAGAGGTTTAGAGAGACTGAATCTTAGAACAGCTTCAAAGAATCGTTTGAGAATCACTGGAAAATGCACCTTTCAATTTATAAAACATTTTTATTTTACCTGCATGCATTAACCTAGTGTAGGAGACGTCCAAAACAATATAGTAACCTTAAAAAATGGCATAATAGAGTCTATATAATATATATAGAACTTAGGTGTTTCTAGAATATTCTTATAAGATCTATTTTTTATTAATTAATTTTTTATCTTTAGTGTAGCTCTAACACTGCAACCTGTCTAGCAAGAATACAAGTCTAAATATTATTAGTTTGGTAATATCTTATGCAAGTAGATCAAACTTTACATTTCTTGTTAAACATGTTGTTTTGATAGAAATAAATTACTGAATCCCATCTGATAATCATCACACTAACATTAGCATGTTCATTGCAAATCCTTGAACATTTTAAGTTATTGTAATTATGTAATTATTAAGTTTGTTGACAATATAGAATTTTTAAAACTACACATACTTCAGCTTCCCCTCAAGTGAGGATGAGCAGATTCTACTGCACATGCATAGCTAATCAGCATGTCTGAGGATATTAGTTAAGGATATTATTAGTACGCATTCTTGAGGAAATAAATGCTTTTGCACAACTGTTATCACAAAGGGTGTCATGACTTTTGTTCGTAGGGCCCCTAATAATACTCTTGTGTTTGTGTGTTTGGCTCACACCCCTTTCAGAGCCCCTTCTAATAGCCCTGTTGAAGTGCATGTTATTAAGTGTGGCTCGCTCATTACTGCCACTTTTTGACCACAAACCAGACCTCTGCTGACAGACCCCGGTGTGAAAATGCTTGGCTTTTGACACACATGAGCTGTGTCCGAGCTGTGCTCTTCGAAGGACACAGACCTCAAAAGCCACACCTTTGAAGGCCGCAAAGGTTAGACCGAGCATTGTTAAATGGGATGGTCTAGCCTAGAAAGGATTGATCTTGTTGCCTAGCAACTGTGACAACTGCCATTGACAAGCGGCAGTAATGTTTGTACTGGACTTGATAAAGTGATATTCAACAGTCTTAAAACTAAACGGTTCACAAAACCCATTTAAATATGCTTACCTTGGTCTATTCATGTACAGTACATAATAATAAGTATTAGAGCCCAACCGATATGGATTTTTTGGGGGCCGATGCCGATACCGATATTAAGGAGTAAAAAAAGACCGATATCGATATATCGGCCGATATTCTTTATGTGTAGGCTATATTATAGTACAGTATTTACACTTCCCGTTTGTGGGTTCAAACTTTTGACTGGTATTGTATATAGAATACAGTATATAGCCTACATAAACAGAATATATATACATAAACACATTTTTTGCAATAACTCAAATGTGATGATCAAACACTTATAATGACGTGACAAACATAGGCCTATGTAGTGGAGGCATGTGATGCCGTGTCCCGGCCGGAGCGATGAGACAAAAAAATGAAAAACCATTATAAACGAGGCATTGTGGCATCCAGTGGGGACATAATTACAGAATATAATGACTTATACTATCTTTTTACACGTTGCGTTGCATCGCATCGCGCCGCGTAAACATAAAACTCTGTATGCATTTGTGATCAGAGAAATGACAAAAAAACAAAAGCTACTCTACTGCCCAAAACTCGCGTATGAATCATCAGTGGCAAATCCTTTAAAAATGAAAACGTACTTACAGTCTGTGAGTCAGAACTGCCGGCATTGCAGTCAACACTCCCCAGATCAGTAAACAGTCCTCCATAAAATACACTGGACACATTGGAATATTTGGGTTAAACTGTTCAGGAACAGTGTTGTAAATACAACTTAACCACTGATTTGCAGTCGTGTCCTCTTTTGGAAGACCAAAAAAAAGTAGTTTCGCTTTCACAACAAAAAACACAGCGTCTTCAGGACATGGCTGCAGCGTCAACAATACTTCAGCGAGAATAAAAGCTACGCCTTCTTTCTTTGCATGAACATTTGTGTGGCGTTATGAAAATCTTCCCACAGCCGACGTAGGTAGACGAGCCATTTTAGGGGAGTGTGGCTGACTCTGAACTTTTATAAAAAATATCTCTTTGGATTTGAGACTTTAGTCTTTGCAACTTTACAGATCTTCTTTATGCACCTATAGCTTGTAACACTCCAAAGAGAAAGGAAAAATTGAAATCGCATAATATGACCCCTTTAAACATTAACAATAAATGTTATTATTCAAAATGAGTCTGACATCAGTGCACTTAACAGTAAACTTCACTTCACTTGTTATAAATAACTTAAATAACACAAATAAAACAAAATATGTATAACTTGAATTAAGAAATTAAACAAAGTAACTGTGTAGGGCAAGCAAGCTACAGCCAAACCAACAGGGGCAGGTTTATGCAGGAAGCACAGCTTTTCCAAATGTAAACATCTAAAATGAATAAATAATAATAATGAATAATATTTTTTCACAGATTCTGTGTTGTGTATTTTCTGGTAATCAAATGAACATGCAGAACATGAGGATTCGTATTTAAATAAGTCTTTTTGCAGTTTAATATTCACAGACACAGTCTACTTTTCAATCTGCTACGTTACTGACTGTACTGACAACCTATGCTGACACACCATTTCTGCGACGGGACAAAGCGACTGTTGAAAATCATTTGAACTTTGTGTCAGCACGCCATAAATAGAACGAGGCATCAGTTTACTGCATCCAGTGTAGACAACATCACTGATTATAATGGGTTCTATTCTACACTGGCGTGGTGCGACAAAATACAATAGAATTCTAGCTTTTAAGTTTTTTCTCAGATTTGTACATTTGTGTCAGTGGAAACCCAATACTTACATTTAAATGTGTAATCCAGCATTGTCTCTTAAAAAAATCCTGTCGTCATTGACGCGCAATGAATCTCGGGATAGCATGGGCCACAAAGAATACATCAGTTGTATCCTTCATTCCCTGGGAAACGAAGGACGCATTTCGAGGCCGCATTTAAGGGAGCCTTTGAATTGGGACATCCTTCGTTGCGCCGTGGGTGGTGATACAATCTGTCTTCGAATGCAGCCTTCGAAGGATGCAACCTCTGAATTGGGACCCAGCTATTGACATCTGGGAAAAAACTCAGTCAGCGCTCTTTCATAATGGAGTTGTAATTGGCCATGCTGATTACTGGAAGAATATTAGTTAAGGATCCAGGAAAAACAATTCTAACATGTTCATGGTAGAATGACTGTTTTGGGTGGTTGCAGCGGTAATGCTAAGGTGTTGCTTGATGGTTGCTATGGAGTTCTGGGTAGTTGCTAGGGTGTTCTGGGTGGTTGCTGGGGTGTTTTGAGTGGTTGAGATGACAATTGATTGGTAAGGTGATGCCAGGGGGTTTAAATATGTTCTAAGTGGTTGCTTAGGTGTTGCTAGCCAGTTGAAAATGTTTTGTGCATAGTTGCTGAGTGCTGTTCTGAGTGGTTGCTAGGGGGGGGGGGAAACATTTTTTTTTTTAATTATTGGGGTTTTTGTTCTGAGTGGTTCAAGGTTATTTCTAAGGTGTTCTGGGTGGTTGTGTGCTACGGTATTGCTAGAGAGTTTTGGGTGGTTGCTTTAATATTACTAAGGTGCTAGGAGGTTTCAAGAAGTTCTGGGTGAATGGTAAGGTGTTGCTATGCAGTTATTTAGGTGTTCAGGATGGTTGCTAGGAAGCAAAGTTTGTGCATAGTTGCTGGGGTGGTTGCTAGTTGGAGCATTGCTATTCAATAGCTCGACCGTTTTTGGGGTTTTCTGAGTGGTTTCTAGGGAAAATTGAATGGTTGCCATGATGTTGCTAAGGTGGTGCTAGGTGGTTTACATTTTTAGGTTCTAAAGTGATTCTAGACAATTGCTAGTGTGGTCAGCATGCTTTTATATTAGTGGTCAGCATGGTAGGGTATTGCTAGGCAGTTGAAAATGCTTTATGCATAGGGTGTTCAGGGTGGTTGCTAGGATTTTGCTATGTGATCGCTAGACAGGACCATGTGTTTGCTAGGAAGTTTTGAGTGGTTACTATTACGTTACTAAGGTGATGCTAGGTGGATTCAAGAAGTTCTGGGTGGTTGCTAAGATGTTTTGCATGGCTACTAAGTTGTTCACTATGGCTGCTAAAGCATTGCTAGGCAGTTGCAAAGGTGTTGTGCATAGTTGTTAGGGTTCTTTGAGTGGTTTCTATTACATCCATCCAGAAGTTGTGTTGCTAGAGTGTTGCTAAGGTGGTTTCAAGAAGTTCTGGTATTGCTAGGGCATTGCTAGGCATTTGTGAAAGCATTTTGCATTGTTGCTAGTGTGAACGGTGGTTTCTAGGGCATTGCTATGTGATTGCTAGACAGTTTCCGTTGTGTTCTGGGTTACTAGGGGGTTTCTAGTTGGTTGCTATGGTGGTCTTAGATAGATAGACAAGCTGTAAGAGATATTGTCAGGCTGAGATTTATGCATATTTTCCTGTCTGTGTCAGTGTGTTGAAATCTAAGCTTTTCCATAGATTTAGAGGCCGTAGACAGAGATGGGGTGAAAGAGTCCAGACTGTTTTCAGCAGCCGCACAGTAAATGACAGGTTTCAGCAAAGACTGCATTCTTTTCCATTGAGAGAGAGAGACACAGAGAGAGAGAGAGAGAAAAACATGTTCAGTTCAGTAACTTTATTGTCTTTATTATCAATCGTCTTATTTAAATTGTTCTCTTTAACAATAATAAAATGGTTGCAAATGCTGTTTCATGTTAACATTACTATGTCAGAAAACAATTAAGATGTTAATGAGATCTCATCCATGACTCTTTTGTTTCCTGTGTGTAATAAGCTGTCAGGAATTCCCAGTCTTGACTTCTTTCTTTTCTTCATGAATGGCTGCTTCAGAATATCTCTCTCAAATAAACTCCCAACTGGGACAGCAGGCATAAATAGTAACACAGTGTTACTCCTGTGGTTGTATGTCTGAATGTGTCTGGTTTTAGCATCTTCAAAAGCAGGATATGGTTTGTGCAACTATCCAACCCCTTCCTCTATGTCTCCAAAGACATGTGGCATAATGGGTTCATAATTATACCACAGGCAAACAAAAGACACAAACTTGGTGGCAGTGCAGCTTATTGCTTGCAAACATGAGAAGTGTAAGTAATTTAGGAAGAGCTGATGTTTTGAGAGTCTGAAATGTGAGCTGTAGGTTTCCTGTGAATAAGAACATAACAGCTCACTTGGTATATGTTGTACTGCTTGATACAAATGTAAACTCTTTACAAAGTTACAAACAAGGAAGTTCAAGATCCAACTGTCACAATTGTTTGAAACATTGATGATAATCAGAAATGTTTATTGAGCAGCAAATCAGCATATTAGATGTTCTGAAGGCAGTGACTTAATGGCTGCTGAAAATTCAGCTTTGCATCACAGGAATAAATTACATTTTAAAATATATTCAAATAGAAAATAGCAATTCTAAATGATAGTAATATTGTGAAATATTTAGTTTTAACTGTTTTTTTTTAATCACATAAATGCAGCGTTGGTGAGCAGAAGATAATTTTTTTTCCCAAAAAATATTACCAACCCCAAACTTATGAATGATAGTGTTATTCAGGGCTTAAAGTTCTCCGGCACCATGCCGGATCTCCGCCGTGCAGCGTTTGGCTGCGGAAAAAAATAATTCAAATGAGTCATGAGTTTGCCTACCGAGGAGGAAGCAGCTTTCCATCTCAACCACACAACATTACTAGCCAATCAGAATGGTTTGCTCTTATAAACATGATTGGAGAACCACGACACGTTGAAAAAGCTGCGAGGCGCAATAGTCAAAGATGTCAATCTAGTGCATATTTACTAATTAAAAAGCAGCGGAGATTTTTAAACAGCTCAGAGTAATCATGTCATCTCCATAAGAACGATATGATTTCCAGAACAAATTTATCGGGATTTTTAAAAAGGTCCTGTTCAAACATGATCTATTAATGGTAATTTACCGGTAATTTACCAGTAAAGTCTGTATTGTGTGAAAGGGGCTAAACTCTTCCTTTGCATATGCTGTGAATTTGAATTGTTCATCTGGGAAAACTGTGCATTTTCTCAATAGATTTGTAACGTAAATAATTTATAAATCTTTGCCAGAAAACATCAACCTATTTCTAAATATGCCATTTATTGTACATCGCGATTTCAAAATAAATGCATGTTGCCAAATATTAAAATTTAGGGTTAAACATCGTTTAATCATGCTGTAAAGTGAAACATCACAGGCCGTTGGCGCCCTCTGGAGGTATTTGTTATAATACATAATGTATTTAAGTTGGTTATGTTCATATTATGCATAGGCATATTACATTATGTATTTTAAAAGTGTTATTCAATAAACAGTATTACTGGGTTTGATATTTTTTGAGACAATTATTATTGCTCAGCGTTAGTTTATATATACGTAAATGCATGCTAAAGTCTGGTTTCACTTAGGGCAATTGGTGTACTAAAGAATATCAGATACTCAAGCGTCAATCAGTAGATTACGTGATTACCAAAATAATAATTATGCTCTAGATTAGTTAAAATATTTCAAAATAAAACTGCATTGTTTTACTGTTTGTAATTAAAAGACAAATATTTTATTGAAAATTTCTTAAAAATAGTATTGAAATATTGTCTCGTTCTAGTGAACCAAGTATCTGTATTTTGTCTCATCTCGTGAGCTAAGTGTATTGCCACACCCCTGTGTTGATAAGTGTTGATAAGCGGTGATATAGCTCATAATTCTCCAAGTGTATGATATAGCTTTCATTCTTCAGGTCAACCATGTATTCATGAAAAAAAAAAATCAGTTTGAATAAGGAAAGCTATAACTTTGCCATAGTATCCTAGAACATAGTATCCTTTCAAATGTTAAGGTTGCCACAGTCAGTCATGGCATGCTTTGCATGTGCTGCCCCCCAGCCCTGCCCCACCCCACCCCTGGAAAAAAGTTCAGGCTCGGGATTTGTTTTTGCTTTAACCCCTGGTTATTGTTGGATGATACAGCACTTTATATAACTGTAGTCATGAACACCTATTGTAGTGCAGGAATTCAAATGAATTATCTTTTTGTCAACCAAATCACTGACATGAACTGTCCGGAGCTTTGTACACATGCTTTTGAATTCACAGTCTTGGTGTTACGTTTTTTTAAGAAAATGCAATTGTCTGTTGCGCTTACATCTTTACACCTTTCACTTTCTAAGACTAAAATGAACGCTTGAAATATGGATTTATTATATTCTTAATGAAAAACACAACACAACAGTACAGTCACAAACTAGTTTACACTGCGGTGGGCAAGTAATGCATTCGGTGTACAGCCGAACACCAGGTAATACCGGTAACACCGACTACCACAGCAAGCCTAACTGTTATGAAAAATGTTGTTTTGGTTTGCTAGTTTTTAGTTAGTTGCTCCACAAAACTGACTTCAGATTCTTGCTGCATCCCCCCTTGGCCTGATTTTCTTAAGATTGGCCCTGATGAACTATGTTTTACCGGTTCTTTCTGAGGGATGTTTATTTTAGAGTAAAGACTGTCTGGTTCTGTCCTGGCGTATGTTTGTTAAACGTCCATGATGCTTTGCTTTTTATATTTGCCATCTTAATATAGTCTAGGAAAGTTAAAATAAAACATTTGAGTTTTTAAATTTTTTTTTTGCATTTCTGTGCTAGCTTAGGTCAGGCTAGCATTCGTAGCCATTAGGCATGCTAGTGTTGAATTGTATTAAATAGCAAAGCACTTGTTCATTGAAGACGTGATCTGACAGGACAAACTCATGAACCTGCTGCTTTCATCTTCATTCTCTGAGTCTACTTTTGGCTAAATGGATTCTCATTGATCAAGTCTTCCGTCGTTTTATCCTCTTTAGTTTCTGGGGTTTCCCAGACTATATTGTGGTTTGCTATAATATATGTGTGTGTATCTGTTTAAAGAGAGAGAAACCATTGATTTAGTTCTATTATTGTTTCCTTGCTAAGTGCCTTTATACTTGTCGACCGGCTATAGGTATTGTGGGTATTTTATAGCAGTGTTAAGGTCATTGTTCACTCAAGCCATATTTACTCACCCTCATGTCATTTTTAAACCCATATAGTTTGCTTTTTGTGGATGAAACTTTCCTTTTTCTTGGGATTATTCTCTTTCTTGCAGTGGTATGATAATTTATAAAACTCTATCCTCCTCCTGTTGACCTCCTCCTCCTCTCTCTCTCTGGCTCCATTACTCAGATGCCTCCTCCAGGTCTTGGGCATATTGAAGATATAACAACATAATTGCTGTCGTATACCATTAGAGCATCCGGCCCTGAGTGACAGATGGATATTACTGAGCAATTACAGAGGAGCTCCGGGTCCTCCCTAACCTGTCCTGTGTTGATATTCTGATTGTCTAAACATTGGTGTGTGTTCTCCTTGTTTTCCGGTCTCGAAGGTCTTGTGATTTTCGAAATCGAAGTTACCTTAGAGACCAAACCTTAGCCAAAATGGCAAAATTTTAAAGCTTTTAAATAATTATCCAAGTTATACATAATTTAGTACATAGGGTTAAAACTACAACAGCTCTGGCGGCTAGACACACCCCACATACACACACACACACACACAAAAAATATATATATATATATATATTATATATATATATATTATCTATATATAGATATATATATATATATATGTATATACTGTAGGCCTAGAACCACAAAACCAGTCATAAGGGTAAGTTGAATTTGAATTTTTTAATGAGATTTAGATAAATAAGCGTTCCATTGATGTATGGTTTGTTAGGATAGCAAAATATTTGGCAGAGATACAACTATTAGAAAATCTGGAATCTAAGGGTGCAAAACAATTTTCTAAATATTGAGAAAATCACTTTTAAAGTTGTCCAAATGAATTTCTTACCAATGCATATTACTAATCAGAAATTAAGTTTTACTATATTTACAGTAGGAAATGTACAACATTTCTTCATGGAACATGATCTTTACTTAAAAATTATTTTTGGCATAAAAGAAAAATCAATAATTGACCCATACAATGTATTTTTGGCTATTGCTACAATATACCCCAGCGACGCAAGATGGGTTGGGCCAGGGTCACGCTAAAAATATATATATATATATATATACAGCATGTGAGAGGGCAGCTCTAAGATCTTCCTGTGCTGAAGTCCGTAACTAAGTCGACTAATTTTTGGTCAAAAATGAGTTATTTATAATTTTTGGGACCTTAAAGACCTCCTTTATCATGTGGATAAGTATCTTCAGTCAGTCAGTTTAGTTTTTTTTTTTTGAGAAAATAATGGGTTGTCTTAACAGTAACTTCAAAAAGCCAAGGAGAAACCAAGGCAGAACACAGTATAACATCAGTTACCGCTCTTTGACTTTGTTTTGGAACGCTCAAATTGAGTTACGGTACTCTGCCTTTGTTTAGCCGTGCGTCAATATGAAGTTACTGTGCCGGCCTGGAGTTACATGGTATTCTGCTTTTGTTTTTACTCTCCATTAAAATCTGCCACATTTAAATTACGGTGTACCCTGTGTACTTTCATACATCTGTCACTGAAGCACTTTACTGGACAAACGAATCGGATAGATCGCGATCTCAAACTGCTACATATAACAAAGGACTGTAAACAAGCAAAGACTAGATAACTTGGCAGCAATAGTAAAATCGTAAATAATCTTTAAAGGTTTTTTTTTTCTTTTTATAATGCAGATTATTCACTCTGTGCCAGCCTGTCAGTCTGAGGCTGCCCACTTCTAGTTGCACGCATGTGGACTCAAATGACGTGACAGTGTAGCATGCAGCATGATCACACATAAAATCAGTAACAGTTAGTTACAATTAAATCCATATCCTACCTTTTTTTTGTAACCCGATAAAATCCATGGCAATAAACGTCATTGGAGATTTTTCATCCAAAAGCATTTCGAGCATTATTCCTACTTGCTGGCGTTCACATTAATTCACAAGTCGTCCTTTTAGGCTTGGCTATTTTTATTCAGTCCAATGTAAAAGCAATTAGACTATGTCTTGCATTCTTTTATGTTAGTAAACACTGCAAATACATTAGTTGCAAAACGGTCTTCACTCACATGTTTAGCTTTTTGTCTAGTTGTTATGGTCAGAAAACAATGAATACAGTCTCATTACTATATGTTGAGATAGCCCATGATCACTAGATTTTATACTGGTGTTACTATAATGATTTTGTAAATGGTGCTCAGCAACCAAGTGTAGCGTCTGGACCACTCAAACACACAATATATATTTTGTTAGCTAGATTTAACAAATACTTTAACACCCCAGGAAGCCGAACAGGCCACTGGTTCCATGGCAACCCTGACACCAGATACATTTATGGACTCCTGGAATTTAGGTGAAGAAAATCGCTTCCTTGCCCATAAGGAAAATCCACAAGGGAAGGACTTTTCTTTGCTAATTAATTAATAGGAAAACCTTTCTTTGAATGAACAACATATACTCCAGGTAATGGGGTATATTATTGTCATTGTGTATTTGTCTTTGAGATTGTATACTGTTCTATGATCGAAACACTCACTCCTGTCAGCTTACATATATATAACCTACCATGTTTAGTATCTATGAATTAGTATTCGGATGATCTAATTGAGAGTGTATATTGTATGTTTATACCTACGCAACATATTAGTGTTCTAAGAGTCTTTAGTAATTTTTATCCAAGTTTCATATGCAAATTACCATGCTTCAAACAAAGGGCCATAAAAACGCCCCAGTATCTCAGAACTCCCACTTGAGATTCCGGACTTCCTCATTGGACAAGCCCATCTTGAGAGGCGTGAATCTTTGCAGGCTTTAAAGGCCGCACTTCATGTGACCCGCCCAGTCGGTGGTTTGTTGAATTTCTGAGAGGATGTGAGAAAAACGCACTACAGGACATCCTAAGTCTTGTGCCAGGCCTTCGGCCTCGACCTTTCCATTTCACCAAGATTCTCTGACTCAAACTGGTTCTTTTTCATCAACCAACTTCAGCAAAAATCAACTTGAGCCTTCAGATTGCATCAGGAATCTCTTTCAGAAGACGAGACTTGCAAGTATCAAACTTAGTCTTATTAATTGATACATTAAGTATCAGTTGCACCTTTTTACAAAGGTGTGTTTGAACTAAGAATCTGACGTTTCCCTCAGGCGTAGATCTGCTGAATATGCAAATGTTTCAATAACTTCATGTTCTTATTTCTCTTCTCTTTACTGAGTTAAGCTTTAACCCATTCCTATACAAACTGTGTGTGTGTGTGTGGTGTTGTTGTGTGTGTGTGTGTGTATGTGTATGTTAGACCAGTTTATGTGTTTATGTAGGATGTTAGACCAGTTTATGTGTTTATGTAGTATGTTAGACTAGTTTAAGTGTTTATGTAGTTAATAAAACCTTACTTGTATCACACTTGACGTGGTTCATTGTTTGCTTATAACTGGAGTCACTTAATCATGCAGATTTATGCTACAAGCTTTTGTAGAATTGTACAGTAAGAAAGTTATTTCCCTTAACCAGGAAATTAACGTTCTTAGAATTGACAAGACAGTTGACCCTGAGAGGTCAGCTAAATATCTACAGCGGATCTAAATATTCATAATTAATTATAACTAGTTATGATTAATTATTCATATTTCCTCATGAGCTGATTCGTTACACAAGTATTGATAATGTGGAAGCTACTGACTTTTGCCTTGGCATGACTTCTCACTTTTTGCAGACAATGCAAAGGCAGAGTATAAACTGTGCAAGATTGTTATTGTATTTAGTTCTTTGCTTTGCAAGAAGATCAACCATTATTTTGGCATTTAGAAATACAAGCATTGCTCTTGACAATCATTCATATAGGAGGGTGACAGCAAGTTGTTCCCTGTGCATAGAAAATAATGTTTTATCTGTGATCTGAGCAGCATACCTGTGCTTTTGAGTTTGTTTATAGTGGACTGAAGAAGTCAAACACTGAGTGAGATTTAAAAGCTCTCAAGAGGTTTATTAGGGGCTTTATTGTTTTTCTGTACTCGGTGGAGACTGGGCTAATTTACCGCTATGCTGCTGCTCGTGGATGAATATGTTGGTATGCATCCAATTGAAGAAACGCTGACCAGTCCAGCAGCATTGTAACTGCCCACACAAACTCTGTGGTTTGTGACTTTTCTTTTGTCTTCTTTTATTCTTTGTCTTTTTTTGAAATCCCTACTCTTCATTAAAGTCAACATGAAGTCAAATTTGACCTTATTAACTTTACCCAGTGCTTGTTATTTCAAAGGAAAACTACTTTTATTTCTTTTTAAAGTTATTAGTTAATGCTAACTTGACTCTGTGGTTATAAACACTGCTTCATGTTACTGTTCTTTCTGTGACACATAGTGATCTTAAAGTTGATAAAATATTAAAATGCCAACTACTAACACCAAAAAAAAATGGCATAGAGATCAGTCAAATCAGTTTTGTGGTTGATTTTATGCTTGCATAAGATTATCTTTAAAAAGATAAAATTGCATATTTGTAGCCATTAGAACGGTTCTGTGATCTAAATGCTGTTTAACTATAGGAAACATTCCTAGATAAGGATTTGGACACCAAACAAACAACACAGGTAATTTAGTTGATAGATATGGGAGTATACTGCAAACTAGACATTCCCCTGACCTTAAAAGTCTTTGTAGAAAGTAGAAACGAGATGTTTTAGTTTCATGAACTTCATTGATCACAAGAAAGTAAAGGTTTTCTGGGTTCTAACTGCGAAAACAAAAGGAAGGTCACGGACGCCATTAGGGAGTGATCAGCGCCCATGTTAATGCTTTTATTTATATTATGGATGGACATTTCACAATAAAAACGGAACGTGTTTTAAACGGATAGAAAAAAATCTAATGTTTATTTATTTATTATTGGTCTATTTTAGTTTACTTTAATTACTGTATTTTTTTTTAATTCTTAAAATATGATGTTACATACATAAAGCACGGGAAATTGGACCATCAAAGGTACAGACAAATACTATTGTTAATGTACTATATTAAATTGATGTTAAATGTTATGTTTCAAAGTGGCCTATACTGACATTATGAGTGTGCACTTTTGGAAAAATGAATACATAAAATCATATGAAACTAGTAAAATATATTGGGAAACACTTTTATAATAGGTTCATTAGTTAACTTAGTAAATACGATTTAGGTAAAAAGGAACTAAGCATGTGGACCAAAACAATACTTATACAAGCATTTTATTAATCTTTGTTAATGTGAATTTCAACATTTACTAATGCATTATAAAATCAAAAGTTGTGCTTTTTAACATTGTTGTTCATGTAATTTCACAGGTGTATAATAATCACAATGTATTTTCATTTAACATTACCATGAAAACTTGCTGTAACAGTGTTCCCAAAGTATATAATACACCCTCATTAAAACTTTCAGTACCAGTTTTGCAGGTCCACAACACCCTCTTCTCTCTTTCTCACTGTAATTTACTATTATGCTGGGAGACGTGAAACACGTTACAAGCCACAAAGCTCATTTTGTGTGTGACCTGGGGGCTCTCTCTGTGCGGAAACAGTGAATCATTAAGGCAGAGCATGGTAAAAAATGTAGTGAAAGGGACATGAGATAATTCATTTCCAACGTGCTGCAGCGAGTACGAGCCATGGGATGTGTGCTTTGATGGTAGTTAACAGCAAGTCGACTGGGATGAGTGATATTTCTAAACATCCCAACCGAATCATCTGATTTAGTTTTTACACCGCCCACACTAGGGTGGAAGATATGCTCCGTAGTCGTATCGTCCTATCATCAGCCTGTGAGATCGCCGAAACACAATATTATCATGCTAATTTATTTAATTATACTTAGTTTCATAGCGGAGAGTGAACCAACTCCAGGGTAAGGCTAAAAGCAGCCTAATGTTAGTGTGAACTGCACATTATATATTTTTAGTAATGTAGCATATGATTTTCTTGTCATAAAATATTTTTAATATGACCAAATTTGTATTTAACGTGATCACAATTTAATAAAAACATTGTAAGTTACTAATCGTATGTTATATTTCCCTCGTTATTCAACAGCAGCGACAGACAAACTAGCAAAGAACCTAATCACGAATTCAGGCAAGTGCGAGTTAAAGGGTTAGTTCACCAACAAATGAAAATAGCTGTGTTTTACTACCCTCGAGGCAACCTAGATGCATTAGACTTCTTCTTTAGACGAATCCAGTCGGATGTATGTAAAAATGGTCTGGCTATTCAAGCTCTATCATCTGCAGTCAGCGGGGTTAGCAGCTGAAAAGTCCCCAAGTCGTCCAAATAAAATTAAATAAATAATGCACGCAATGCTGACCTCATACCTCATGCTCCCGGAAATGCTTATGTGTACAACTGTTGGCGCAAGCTAGAGTAAAGTGATTATTACGTTTTGAATATATTTTTCTTACAAAAACGCATCGATTCGCTACAAGAGGCTTTTGTACACCCCCTGGAGCCGTGTGAGACACTTTTTATTAAGGATGGGCGCTTTTATTTAACTTCTTTTGGACTGAATCACTGCAACACCCACTGACTGCAATGATAGAGCTTGGAATAGCTAGGACAATTTTTAATATAACTCCAACTGTATTCGTCTGAAAGAAGAAAGTATATACACCTAGGATGGCCTGGGGTGGGTAAAATCACAGCCTAATTTTCATCTGTGGGTGAACGAACCCTTTAACTCTTTACCTGCCATTGACGAGGCTATCTCGATCTTTACAAGAAAAACGCTTTACCCGCCAAAGACGAGTTTTTACGTGCTTTTCGTGATTTTCAGTTATACCTCGGGTGCACTATATACGCCTCTTCTGAACTGGTACAAAACCTGCCCGAACAAAAACACAAGGCGTGAACAGAGTGAGAAACTAGCGATCGCTGTAGCAAACCGGCTTGCATATGAAATAATTGATCTCCAGCAAAAAAAAAATTTTTTTTAGACAGCATATAAATTAAAACTGCATAATGTTACGGAGTAAATTGTTGATCCAGGAAGTGGTATATGTCTGCAAGCTTTGGAGGCGTTGTTGGAAGCGATTTACTGGATTTATGCTGTGATAATCGTACTGAATATTATCCAGACGTAGTTTTTGATAAAAAATTGATTTTTTTCCTCAAAATTATGCATTTTTTATGAAACCAAATATTCAAGTGTTGATAAAAAAAAGAATGCTTTAATCTAGAATAAAACAGATTTTTTTTTGTTTGAAAGTAGAGGATCTTTATTTTGGCGTATTGCATATTCAAATATTCATACAGAAAAATATACTGGAGGCGTCAAACTTTTAGTGAAAATCATCCAAAGCCTCTGGCTGGTTGTGGCAAACTTTGTCAAAAAATGCTGGCGTGGAAAGAGTTAATGACTGAAATATTTTGAAACCAGAGGCTTACTAATATTGCAGTAGCATCTCTGTTATATTTGTTATCTAAATATAATATTAATTAATATTACTCTTTTGGGTCTATCCGTAAATGATTTATATATATTTACATATGAATATGTATTAATATAATATCGTCATTGTCATACCTGTATTAATTGCTAATATATAGTCGACTAATTTGTGCCCGTGTATGTTCCCGTTTTGTTCTTGTATGTCTTATTTGGTCCTTCGTTCCTGTCCCCATGTAGAGTCTTATTAGTTCCAGGTGTTTCCTGTTAATAGTGATTCCTCCCTTTCTTCCCCTTCGTTATCTCCCTCTTTGACACCGTTCATAGCCCGTTTTGTTCTCCCTTGATGTAACCTGGCTACGTGTGTTTCCTGTTTCCCGGGTTTAGTAAAGTCAATAAGTTGAATTCGACTCTGGTCTCCCGCTGTGTCCTCCACAGTAGCAGTAACCATGACAATCTTATTTATAAACCTTCATGGAAATTGTTTTTTATTAATTATTTTTTTTACCAACTGATGATTAGAAACTAGAGTATTACTCGTTTGCCGGAGCTCTTTGAGTCTAGTTATATCTTAATACTCAGACCTAATAATTATTTATCATAATAAAAAGGATTGCTTCAGTGATCTTATGGTATATTCTGTTGGTTAGGGGTTTACTGAACACGATAATTCAATTATGCATGTAAATTGGCTCGTACCATTTTTTTATGGGACTTGTTCTCAGCAAGCAGACTTGATTTCTGCGTGGCGGGTGAAAACTGGGCCACGATACCTAAAATCCACTTCAGCAACTGCCAACGCACATTTGGTCGTCAGTTGTATGTGTTTCAATATGGCGGTACGTGGTCGCGCTCCGGACTTTTTTTGGTATTATGGTTCGGCCACATGGTTGGCCAGCGATGGCAGATCTGCGGTGTTTGGTTTGGACGGAGGAGCAGCTTCTAAAGAGGGTGATGATGGAGATGTTTGCTCAGGCTTCCCTTTTTCTACTAAGTCCTCTCCAAAACTAACCAAACCCCCCAAAAATATACTAACCACTCACTAGCAGTGATACCACTCCCTCTTTGGAGGAAATGGACGTTTGGTGAATGGTTTGGAAAGCTGCACTTGTAGAGGAGACTACAAGTGGCATGGCTTTTGAGTGAGAAGGGTCCTCAAACATTCAGCCAGATCTGAATGGGATCTCAAAGAAATAAAATGAGTCTTAAAATGAGCAGAGCCGAATGAGGTAAAAGTGCGATAACTATTTTAACATGATATGCACAACCCATTTTCCTTCCAAAATATGACATGATTAAAAATGACATGTGATGTTCTATGGGGAAAAAAATGTTGATTTGATTTTTATGATTTGATAGTGACTGGGACATTAGAGGCTGTAGATCAAGTTCACCTTGAGCTTTTGCATCTATGTCTGTAGTTATTTTATTTTGTTTTTATGTTATTTTATTTTATTTTACTTTATTCTTTCTTTTTTTATTTGTTATTTTATTTTGTTTTCGTTTATTTCCAATTATTTGATTTTAACTTATTTATTTATTGAATATGAATTTAATAAATTTTTATTTTCCTTAATATTAGATTTTTTTTTACATAGACATTCTAATTACTAGTGTTTCCCATAGTCAGTGGAGGTCCAGCGTTATATTAGACTATAACACTCATCATTCAAAATACCATATGTCATTTTGTGATTAATCACACCAGAATAAAGACAATGGCAACAGGTAACATATGACGTGACATGAAGGTATGAATTAAATGAACAAGAGTAGGCAAAATTGGGTCAGTATTTGATGGATACACAATGACTTTCCAAGCCTATGATCTGTTTGGAGAACCTATCTCAGTGCTTTTGAAGAGGGTGATAGATAAAACATAAATCTAAGCTATTATACTTACAAGAACCAAGGAGACACCCTAATTTATACTAGAAATAAAGAATGTAGATTTAATCAATCCAAAAGAAAACCATATAACAACCAAAACCTGGAATAAACAGACAGCTAGATTTCTTTAGAAAACCATTTTTATCGTAAATACGATGGTAAGGAATTAATTCCGACAAGCATCCCACAACGACTGAAGAATTCAAAAATAATGACCCAAACCCATATGCTAGTCATTTTACGCTGCGAAATGAGACCCAACCTCAACATTACAGACCAGCACTTCATTGCCTTTTAAATCAGTTTAACTCACACCTTCGCCTACTTTTCATCTTCATCTGCACTAAGGGGTTAGGCTATATAAATTCATAACTAAGAGGAAATGAACTACTAGCCTAGTCAAAGATTGTCGTACAGCCTTATAATTTGTGTCCGTGAGACCTAAATGGTACGCTACAAATCGTATTATCGTCATTCTCACCTAGTGTACCAGACAAGATAGAATTAGAGCACTATGTCTTACCTGAAGATCCCTTATCCCACATATTACTATACTGGATATACTCTACTCATTCACAGTGAACACATGAGAATCATCAGGGCGTCCTTAATTGATCACTATACGACCACCATTAGGTTCTTTGAAAGACTCTGAGATTGTGCCAATATAATACACATATTATCAGCAAATAAAATAGTTTATGGACTTTTTATTCAAATGTAGCCAGAGAAAATGCACATAAAGACAGTGTATATAACGGTAAGAAAATAATATTTTTACCATTACTAACTTTTAAAATTTAAAATGTTTAAGTATAATACCACCTTAGGTATAAATTACAAATATACAACAAGAAAATACAACTATGTTAATAAATCTATACTATGCTGCTATAGAAACAACGTAATGAAACTTCATCACGAACACAACACAAAAACCAATATTCGTGTAGTTATTACTGATGATAAATATAACAGATACACAATGTACAACACAATAACGTATTTCCAAGTGAGCTTAAACACTACTCATAAAAATAATCTTAGGGACTATATCGCCTTGTCAAATTATCAAGCATTGCTGCACATATTCCACAAGAAAATACAGATGGGGCCAAAATCATATTTAGTCAGCTACCAATTGTGCAAGTTTTCCCACTTAAAAATATGAGAGAGGCCTTTAATTTTCATCATAGTTATACCTCAACTATTAGAGACAAAATGAGAAAAAAAATTCCAGAAAATCACATTGTAAAAAAGGATTTTAAAGAATTATTGGTAAATCATCGTGTAAATACGATACTTGAGATCCCCTACAACAAACTGCAGATATCTGGCTCTCACACCCTGACCACATGATAAACTCTCGTCTAATTCCAAGAGGCTCCATCTATTCAATCCACATGGATTGACACCATGTATTAATGCCGCCGTTATGAATCGTATATACAGTATAAAAGAACATCTATGTCCACAACCCAACCACCATCACATCCAAACTCCACACATGGACCACAGACCATAAGATCCGTACACACACATACAACACCAACCCGACAAACAAAACTTTGTATACCGCACCAGGCTAGAGCACCGACCTGAATACTGCAATAGGTAAGCAGCTTAGAAGTGTGAAGAAATCAACAGTGTGAATGCAATTATTAAACAATGACGACATAACAAGACACCTGATATACTCCAACTCAGCTAACTGAGTCCACGCAAGATCTCACCCTTTGGGGTCAAAATTATCACAAGAACTGTGAGTAAAAATCCCAGAACCACACGGGGGGAACCTAGTGAATGACCTGCAGAGACACTAGGGAACCAATCACCAAATGGCACTACCATCAGATAACACACTGCGAACCGCCACATGGAACTCAATCCTGGCGTGACACAGACGTGTACCCACTGCTTAAAACACATACATTGTCCAGGCCCAGTCTGAAATTATCGCTAGAGAGTACAAAAATATTGGATGACATCCAGAGGACTGGGAGAATGTCATAAATGGTCGATGAAACCAAAATAGAAACTATTTGGTAACAAAACTCAACATTGTCCGTGTTTGGAAGGACACAAAATCCACAAGCTGATTATGCATCCAAGAACACCTACTACTATTGCACAGCATGGGGGTGGAAACTTCATGCTTTGGGGCTGTTTTTCTGCAATGGGACCAGGACGACTGATCCGTGTAACCGAAAGAATGAATGGGGCCATGTATCATGAGATTTTGAGTGAAAAACTCCTTCAACCATCGCAAGGCATAGAAGACAATGCACAAACGTTGGCTGGGTCTTTCAGCATGACAATGACTCCAAACACACCGCCCGGGCAACGAAGGATTGGCTTCGTAAGAAGCATTTCAAGGTTCCTGGAGTGGCCTAGCCAGTCTCCATATCTCAACCCCATAGAAAATCTTTGGCGGGAGTTGAAAATCCGTGTTGCCCAGCGAACAGCCCCAAAACATTACTGCTCTAGAAGATCTGCATGTAGGAAATGGGCCAATACTGCACTCACACAGTGTTTGAAAACCTTGTATAAAGACGTACCGAACCTTATTGACCTCATGTCATTGGCCAACCCACAAAGGATATATAAACAACGTCATTGCAAGATAGAAATTTTTGAATTAATTGAACATGCAATACTTATTTTCCACATAATCATTGGCAAAATATTCTTTAAAATCCTACAATGTGATTTTCTTACACTTATATTTTTCATCATTTTGTCTCTCATACAGTTGAGGTATACCTATGAATGAAATTACAGGCCTCTCATCATCACTATTTATGGGAACACTGCACAACTATGTGGCTACACCAAAATTTTACCCCACAATGTACCTCCACTCATGAATGATGTTATACGGGGACGTGTGCACTTGACAAAATAAAAAAACATTGGCCAAGGATCTGAGTGTGATCTGACTGTCTTAATACAGGTTGAATCCAGCTACAGAGACAATCACTCATGTCTCCCCTGGGTCTCAGCAGTATCTCATGTCACTAGTGGCTTTTCTTGTGGTCTGAGGCCATTCAAAAGAACTGAATCGAGCCAATAAGAGTCATCTTTATGTTTCTCAACATCGAAGATGGCCAGGTGGCACAAGAAATACTTTGAACTCTGGCTAAAAACGCAGTAACAATGAGGGGCCTCCCTTGGAGCTCTGGAGCCTTTCAGCGTAGATTAGGCCATCCTGGGACAAACGGCGGATCACAGAACGATGTTATAAATGGATGTGGAGATTGGCACAACCTAAGTGGTATTGTGACAGGCAGCATGTCTACTCTCACAGTGAGCTGAAGAAAAAGAAAGAGAGTAGACACTATTGTCTCCTCGCTGTTCTGTTGCCTTTGTGGGACGCTGTTTTAGGGGAAAGAAATGGAAAGGAGCTGGAGGCTTTGGGAAGGTGACACTAAAGCTGCAGCATGTCTGGGCACAGCACTCTTTGTTTGCCCGTCTGTGTGAGTCAGAATTGCACCATATTTTTCTGTTTGTATCATATACTTGTGTACCACAACATCGTATATATATATGAGAATATCATATATATTATATATATATAGTACAAATCACAAAAAAAATAATATAAGAAATCAACTTCTTTGGTACACTTTTTAAAAATATTCAGAAACAACAAAGTCTTAAAATACGAAAATAAAACATAAAAAAAAAAGAAGTGATAAAACAAAAAAAGAACAAAAAAAAAAAAAAAAAACAAAAAAAAAAAAAAAAAAAAAAACCATTAACTCAAAGACATCATCTCCAAGCTGTTATATGCTTAAAAGGGGATCCTATTATGTACTTTTTACAACTTTAGAGTTTGTAAAATCGTTGACTGTTTAGAAAGCATTTGTGAACCTATATCGCACACAACAGAAAAGAAAACTTTCCCGTTTATAAAAAATGAACACAATTAAAGTGCTCAAAGTCCAATTCAAAAAGAGATATTTTATTTAACACAAATCACTTTTCAA
>JADLZN010010253.1:0-43147 GCA_018155175.1 Sinocyclocheilus anophthalmus | reverse complement strand
TGCCATGGGTTAATAATTCTCCCATCATACTGTAAACCTTATTACGAAGCTGTCATTGCTTTACGTATGGTGACATTGGGTATCAATGGACATCTTACTGTCTGTGTTATTCGGTTAAGAAAAATGATGGTTTTGAGTAAATGGAAGGGATTGGATTATGTCGCTGTATGGGTTTAAAAACGGAGGGATTCTGTTAATGGGGACGATTTGATTAAGTAGACCGGTGGCATATGGTCTGTGCTGCATTCATAACTTAGTAAGCCAAGAGCACACGGTTCGGATCACGACGGATGCTGCGTCACTGGAGAAACTTGATGGAGGAGCGGCGAGAAACGGAGCGAGAAACTGAGGTCCTGCTGGGACGAGGCGGGGGGAAGATTCTCAGCTCTAGTTCTTTGAGTGTGTCTGCAGGTGAAGAGGAACACAAAGGAAGTGTCTCCGTTAGGAAACTCAACACTCACGCAGATCTGTCGTTTGCCTTTTCCTGTCTCCAGCAGACCTGTTTCCTGCCGACGGGTCCCGCTGTTTGAGAGCGAACCCTAGCGCGAGTGGGTGAGAGGTTCCCACAGAGGAGAAGAGAAAGCAGCTAGAGAAAGTGTCTGTGGGTGCGACGTAATTAGATACATGCTGTACTACAACCATAAGCAGAATATGACAGAGCCGTGACAGTCTTGACAGCCGTGTTAACAGCTTAGAATAGCATTCATATGGTGTCACTGACTAAAACATTCAGTCACGACTGCTACAAATGAATTCAAGACATCAGCTGTGGCCTCCCTGTTCTGCACTTCCAAATTATTAAAACTAAAAGTACCACTGTCTCATGAACCACTAACAGATAATTCAGCAGCCACAGACTAATTTATATTCTACAAAACTTGCCAGCCAAAATACATACACAAAATCCTATATACATAAGAAATTAATCCAGACTTGACTAGACAACATAAATGTAATATAACTACTCATTCAAAAATGCAAAGTATGGGTAGGTAAGATTTTTTTGAAAGAATTTAACACTTTTATTTAGCAAGGATGCATAATTAAATTGTTCAGTCTAAAGACATTTTATACTTACAAAAATTTCTGTTTCAAATAACAGCTGCTTTATTTGAAATTTCTATTCATTAAACAATCCTAAAAAATGTATCATGGGTTTGCCGTTATCCACGAGACACCGCTTACAAAAACTGTAATAAAAATAAATGTTTTTTGAGCACCAAATAATCATTTTAGAATGATTTCTGAAGGATCCTGTGACACTGAAGACTGGAGTAATTGATGCTGAAAATTCAGCTTTGCCATCCCATGAATAATTTACATTTTAAAATATGTTTAAATAGAATATGTTTATTATGAATTGTAGTAATATTACTGTTTTTACCGTATTTTTTTGTTAAATAAATGCAGCCTTGGTGAGACTGAGATAAAAAAAAATCTACAGTAGAGTACATCTGCACAAAACAGAAGTTAAAATTTAGATGCCATTTAATGAATATGACGATGAAATATTTACATCTAAAATATTTGATCTAAAAAAATCTAAAATATATATTTTAAAAAAGTACAAATATACAAAAAGTTTTGAAGCTGGAATTGGAAAGCTGCGGCTTTTTCTTCATTTTAGGTCACTAAAATGAAGAACCTGGTTTTAGACTAAAAAGTCTAAGAGTCTTGAGAGGTCTTGGTTTTGAATTGTCTGGTATTAGTCAAGATCTGGATCTTGGGGGTTTGTTACTGGTCTGGGTCTGACTGGGACTAGTCTTGACTACGACTCGTAGATGCCTCATGTCTAGAATAAGCTGCAAAGTGGACCAGCTTTTATGCCGATAGTCCGGCTACAACTGGGCAACCATTCCAACCAGCGAGAGCAGAGCGTGAGCAGCACCACTGTGCATCTTAATAGCCCTCTCAGAGCCGCCCACATGTGGTCACCATCCTGAACCTGAGATGAGCCTCTAATGCCACCCTGTCACCAAGACAACAAATCCTCTCCGCTGTTGACTTCAGATGCTCTTTGTGTGTCACAAAGAGAGAGGTAAAGGGAAAAACAGTTCTTCTTTTTTCCCTTCTCTCTTTTTTGCACCATGTATTCACCCATATAACCCGGGCCTTGCATCCAGTGTAATTGAATTTTTGATGGGTGGTGTTTTTTTATGCCGGCTTGTTAAAAAGGAGAAAGTCCTTTTAAGAGAGTGCGTGCCGGGTTCTCGCACCCTCTCTAGCATCACATGCTAGAAGAGGAGAGGATAAAAAAAAGAGCCTTTTGTGCATTACCAGAAACTCATTTTCCCTGTGGATGAAAGGCAGAAGGGGGGAAAAAATACTCCTGGCCTCTTCCCCCCCCTCCTTCTGAGCTTTTCATTGTCACCACGCTGAACTCCTGGGCTCTGGAAGGAAAGAGAGAAATTGCCACTGAAGAGACAGCAAAAGTGAGCTTGTTAGCACATTAAGAGTGAAGGGCTCGTGGTGGGCTCCAGGAACAATCCCTGGTGGTGTGTTAATTCAGCACTCCGAACATGCTGGTGCTGATAGCTTTCAAATTGATCACTCCTGCTACCCTCGATTTCATTCCCTCCCCCTCTCGAAGCCAGCGGCAGCGCTGGAGAACAGAAGCACGCCTTTGGAAAGGAGGAGAAGCTTTTCACGATGTCAAAGTAATGTCAGCCACCTTGACCCTGACAACTCCTCTATGACAACATGGTCTGGCGAACACTTTTAGGTAGACGACAATGACCTTTGAGAGACATCAGAACCGCTGGCATAACAAAACAATGACGATGGTGAAAATTTAAAGAATTAGCACCCTTTTAATTCATGATTGTGAATTTGAATTGAATTGGCCACACATCCACAGGAGTTGAATTGGAAATGATTGGAATGACAGAAGAGGAAGTTACTGAACTGTAATTAACAGTATAATTCTGGACAATAGTTTCATTTCCACCCGGACCACAAATGTTTATGAAATTTTCCATAACAGTTTTAATATAAAATTGGGGTCTAAGGTTTTTTCTTTTTCTCTCCCGCAGTTGACGAGTACAGATTTCTATTTCAAAATAAATGAAAAACATTTCTATTGTTGACAACCGTAGAATTTTTTTTCATGTTTCTTTGATGAATAGAAGTTCAGAAGAACAGCATTTATTTTTGGAATATAAATCTTTTGTAACATTATCAATGTCTTTATCAATCATTTTTGATCAATTTAATTGATCTAAATAAAAGTATTAATTTCTCAAATTTCTTTCCCAAATTCTGATCTTTGGATCTTTCCATTCATCAAGCCCCTGAAACATTTTTCACTCACCTGCTTTTAAATGTTGATAAGTAATAATAAAAATAATGTTGAACCAATATCAGCTATCAGAATGATTTCTGAAGGACTTCTGCGAGGACATGAAGACTGCAGGCGATAATGACTGGTCTGAAAATTTAGTCTTTGGAGTCACAGGAAAAATTACATTTGACAATATTGCAAATCGAAGCTGTTTTTAGCTTTAATATATAAATATTTCACGATTACTACTCGTGCTTTTGCTGTATTTGGTATCAAATAAATTCGGCTTGTGAGCAGAAGAGAATTCCTTTAAAACACCTAAAAAATCTTGCTGTGAAAACGTTAGACTGTAGTGTATATTAAGTCCAGCAAAACCCTCCATTTTCACAATAGATACTATAGTATGTTATTCCTTCTTGAGCTTCAAATCAGTATATTAGTGATTTCTGAAGGATCATGTGACTTTGAAGGCTGGAGTAATGATGCTGAAATTCAGCATTGCATCACAGAAATAAATTACATTCAAATATTTCATATAAATGAGTTATTTAAAATTGTAATAATTCATTTTTTTTCTGTATTTTCCAAAAATAAAAATAAAAATGCAGCCTTGTTAAGCATAAGATACTTCAAAACCCCAAAAAATGTTACTGACCCCAAACTTTTCAACAATTCAAAGTTTGTAAATCTGTTTTTCTATTTAAAAGTAAGTTACATGAACTTGAATTTCAATTCATTGTAATTCCACTTTCTATCTCTCAATTCTTTAATTTAAAGTGTTAGTTCCCCAAAAATGAAAATTAGCCCATAAATTATTCACCCCCGATGCATCCTAGGTGTATAAGACTTTCTTCTCTTTCTTCTCCGAATCCAGTCGGAGTTATATTAAAAAATTGTCTTTGATCTTTCAACCTGTTTACTGCCCTTCAGCCTGTGGCCTTCATAATGTACTTTAGTCCTAAAGAAGTGAAATAAAAAGCGCCCATCTATTTAAAAAAAAAAAGTGTCTCACACGGCCCCGGGTGGTAAACAAAGGACGGTCCCCCTGATGGAGCGAATCATGCACATAGTGCATTGTTTAAAAAAATATACGCACTAGACGGTTGATCAATCGTAATTAATCAATTACTTCTAGCCTGTGTCCCGCTCTCACTCGCTTGGCATCTCTTGCATCAGGCTCGTCTCCCTGGTTCAAACTCGCGACCAGTATCTATGCCGCGCCATGCGCTTTGCCACGCCCTCAGAAATGACGAACGTGTCAAGCGCAGCGTAGAGTTCATTCACAACAAAACAAACGGTCCTAATTATCTGCAAACTGCCGGACTTGTTCAAGAATGTCAGAGGAATTTGATATAAGCCAAGAGGAGACTGGTTTATCTTTGTTAAAGTAAGGAAACTTTGCTCCTGTTAACAAAGGTTGGTTTTCACGAGACTCACTTTTCACTACAACTGTTGAGCGCAAGCTAGATTAAAGTGATTTATTACGTTTTTGAATATGGATACTTACAAAAACGCATCGCTTCACTACAGAAGGCCTTTGTTCACCCCCCGAGCCGTGTGAGACATTTTTTTTTTATGGATGGGCGCTTTTTATTTCCCTTCTTTTGGACTGATGCATGCAACACCCGCTGAGTGCCATGAAGCAGCTTGAAAGATCAAAGACATTTTTATATAACTCCGACTGGATTCAACTGAAAGAAGAAAGTAATATACACCTAGGATGACTTGAGGGTAAGTAATTTATGTGTAATTTTCATTTTTGGTTGAACTAACCGTTTAAGTTAATTCTGCATCCAGTTTGTCCCCTCAATTAAAATCAAATTTTCAATTTCAGCTACAACATATTCATTATACTGAACTGATGTCTAAATGAATAATAAAATACAATATGAACACAAATAAAAACGGGACATCTCAAAGGACATTTGTGCCTGGAAACTGTCGGTGAGTTCTGGAACAATCGAATGTGTGTCACGGCCAATATCCCCACTCTCCGAGAGCACAGCTATTCCCTGCTCTCACCTTGCAAATGAACACAGAACAGTAACTGAGGAGCCCGGTGAGAATACTGTCCCAAATTGCACACACACACACACACGCCTAATTTTAATTACACACATGATCAGTCATTTTCTCCACATGGTGTGCTTGTTATTATCTGTGCTGAGAATTCCTCTGTACGACAGCATTGGGACCTTTCAAAAGAAACCCAGAACAGGATCCACAGTCCCACAGAGAGAGCCACTGTCCGGCTGCTGAACAGCTCTCGTATCCTCACAAACAACTCGGTGGGATACGCACAGAGGAGTCCGCTCACTCAAACCACAAACCGCAAGGTCTCCACAGGTACTATTGTCGGGACATGTCTGTCAAACCCTGTGAGAAATCACTTAGCCGATATATACAGTTGCAGTCACACTGCTTAAAGGAATAGGTCACCCTATATGAAATTCGCTGAACATTTACTCACCCTCAGAACATCACAGATGTAGATGAGTTTCTTTCTATATCAGAACAGATTTGGAGAAATTAAGCATTACATCACTTGCTCACCGATGTGAAGTGTTCTGGTCAAATGAAAGTCCACATACCTGATAAAAAATATGACCATCTCCCAAGAGGCTTCATTGCCTCTTGTGCATCAAAAAGTTCATGTTTGTAAGGACAAATCCATTTTAAGGCACTGTTAACAACTTTTAAAACCATTACTTCTAGTCAGTCCATAACCTATAATAACGCTCCTCCATTCCATCCCCTGTTGTTTTCTCACATCACAATCCACCAAAATATTTGTTTAGAACGGTTTTAGACTGTTGTTTTCAATTGTAAACTGTGCTTGATGTGGATATTTCTTTTCTGATTCAGATAAGACGACTTCCAATGAAGAATGCAATGTTCTTATAATAGAGGACTTGTATTTTATTGCAGATTATTAGTTTTTATCATCTCATTTTCATCTCAAGTGTGTAATGCTTAATTTCTCCAAATCTGTTTTGATGAAGAAACTCATCTACATCTTGGAAGGCCTCAGAAAGAGTAATGTTTCAGCAAATTGTAATTTTTATGTGAACTATTCCTTTAAATGGAGTGTTTCCAAGTCTACACTTCTAAACTAACTTTTGCTGTTAAAATCTGCCATCGATTAAGAAATCTGATCAGATCTACCCACTTATACACACTGAAAAATTCTACAGCAAATATTAAAATGTTGATCAAACCAACTTAGAAAATAAACCTTAAAAATGAAGATATGAGCAGCCAAAATCCGCCAATACAAATTCATCCGCACCAACGCTGGAGAGGCAGAGAGAACGAGAACGAGATCAGAAAAGTGTCAGAGAAAAACATCACACAAATAATCAAATTTGAGGAGTTTTACAGAGTATAATTACAGAAATCTATGTGTGCCCTGAAGTGCAGGCTAATCAGTTTATTTTTCCATCTGATGCCTGCTGATATCGTGGCCCTAACAGTGATTTTATTAGCGAGGCACGGTGCTGCGGCTGGCTGCCATATCCCCGTCATTACGGCCAATGTCTCCGCGTGGCACAAGCAGATGAGAGGAGAGATAGCCCAGGCTAATGCACCGTTGCCTGGGGCTCCGAGACACTGATCTGGGCCCGGGCTCCAGCATCACAGCCTCTTCTATTAATCTCCGCTGAAACCAAATTGAAGGGCTCGTGAAATACAGCCCCGAGAGCGGCCGGCCCGATTTATCGCCCTGCGTCCTGTCCCCGCGCCCCAGGGGGAAAGTGATGTGCGTGCTGCCATTGCAAATGCAACATTTATTTAACATTCACGACGTGCAAGTCAGCGGTAATGCAATCAGAGAGGGCTGCGTGTACGCCGAGCTACATGTACGTGGCGGGTCTGATTAGTAGGAATGAGTGAAGGTGGGCTTGCCATCTGCCTCCTGTGCATGTATTTTTTAAACAGTAACCTGATTTTGTGGTTTTACTGAGAGTGGAGTTTTTCACCACGGCTTTCAAATGCCATGGCTATTAATTCTTTAAATCACATTTAGCTTCGCAGAAACAGTCGAGGTCTGAATTTGCACAAGGAGTGTTTATCTTCTAACATGTTTCAGCAGGTTCTGATGCGCCGCTGGACAAACTTGCAACATTTAAATAAAATAATACATTATTATCCAATTCTGTGGATTATCTTCAAAGCTCTACCAGTCAAAACAATATCAGATGATATCAGATATTTGTATTACTTTTTTCTTTTTATTTGGGCCCTTATTCATGTAGAATTAGGCAATTCTAGACACTTCTAGAATATTCCACCTCCCTAAAAATTTGACTGATTATGTAATTTCTCTTACTACGAACAAAGGCTGCAGGAATGTTCTGGGGTAGTTCATTCTGGATTCACCCCCTTACAAGTTATTAAAAAAAGGTAAAGTAAAACTTTCATAAAACTAATAAAAATTCATAGAACCAATTAGGAAATACATGCAAAAAGCTTAAAAAAGTCAAACTTTCAAAGACAGACAGACAGACAGAGACAGATAGACAGATAGATAGATAGATAGATAGATAGAACGACAGAATGACAATAGAAAAAATGAAAGACAGACAGACAATATATAGACGATAGACAGAAAGACATACAGATAAGAGAAAGACAGGGAGACAGAACAACAGATATAATGGTAGAACGAATGACAGAATGACAGATAAAATGAGATAAAAATAGACAAATAGATAGACAGAATCATAGACAGAACAACAGAATGTTAGAACGACAGACAGAGCGATAGAACAATAGATTCAGAAGTCATTAAAAAAAAGTAAAGTAAAACTTTCATAAAACAAAGAAAAATTAATAGAACTAATTTGGAAATACATGCAAAAAGCTGTTTTTGAGACAAACTTTCAAAGATAGACAGACAGACAGATAGACAGAGACAGACATGCGTCTCTGCTACACTAACCACAAACTTCATGAGAAGCCTGCAGCGCATCCTAAACACTTCGTAAGAGTCAGACCCACATTCCCCATCGCCATGCACCCCCAGGGAGCTTGTTGTTTACCAATCTATCCCGAGCCGGAGGAGGCTACACAACAACATTTTCTTTTCTGTTAACACACCCTGCACCTCACTCATTCACACACGGCCTGTGTTTGACTGACTGGAAAGTCTGGGGATGAAGCTGTCGGTGCTAACAGGTCAAAACAGGAGAGACGTTAGGAGGAATGGCTGGCTCAGTGATTGATTGACATATTAATGCCACTGATGTGAACTGTGCTGGAAAAAAACAACTTTTGCAGTTACAATAATGACTAATGCACAAAATAAAGACATAGACAGACAGAAGGAGAAAGAAAATGGCAAAAGCAATTAAGCACTGACCCCACCATTACCCAAAACCCCCCCTTAATCTGTTCCACCCCCTTTTTCGCACTGATGGGACAATTAGTGAATAGTGCAACCTTCCATCCCCCTTTACACACACACACACACACACACAGTGACCACGTTGTTACTGGGACACAATAGGGTCCATTGTGAGAGCTGGCAGTGTGTGGCAGCGCTGCCCGTTAGGCATTTGGCTGTGGCTACGTCGTGTGTGTGTGTGCACTCGCGGGCCGCTCAAGCATGGGGACAAAAGGGGAAGCGCTGGCCTGCTGCTTCCATCAGCTCGGTTGCCTTTGGAAAAGCCAGAGTCAGAAGGAAGGAGGCTATGACCCAAAGCTCTTCCACTCTCTCCGCTATCACACCCTGCCATATGCTGACCCCAGCAGCCCGGCACTTATCGCTGCCAATCAGCAGCCAGCGGGCCTGCCCCCGCTGTCACGCCAGAGCTGGAACGGTCCCACACACACCACTGGACTGGCACGGCCAATTGGGAAGCCGCTTAGCATGTCCCCTCCTCTCCCCCTGCGTCCCAATCGACCACTGACAGATGGAAGATGGCCGTGACTCTTAGACTTACGTGTTTTTTTTTCCTTGCAGAGTCCAAGCCATCAACACCCAATCTCCCCCTAGCCAACTCGCAGCCGCGAGCCAGGCGGATCAGATAATGTGGGTTTCTCTCGCCGTGCAATCAGGGCTTGAAGGACCAGATCTAGATCCACTTCATTCCAGGATGCGTTACAAGAAGACTAGCAGCTGTAGCGATCCAGTAGCCTGGGGTTGAGACAGGTCAACTAGCTCTAATCGAAGTGGGGTGTTTAAAACGCACACACACTTCCACATATGGCAGCCCAGAACATTTTATCACTCAGACCCAACATGGTGCCCTAGAGACTAAGGCTGCTTGGAAGGCTCGGGCTCTTTTTCCACACATGGCCCTTTGGATTACTCCTGTGCTATCTGTGGTTTAACCCTGTTATTTTGTCTGCCCAGCATTCATAACACTGACCCACGCCAGCTACCTGCAGTTTTTTTTCCCTTTCCCTCCAACAGATATTAAGACCAAAGAGGCGCCTTTCTCTCCATTCCAGGCCCTAATTTCACAGTCATGGCGAATGAGGGATCAGTGCGCGGGGAGGCAGATGGACGCAGCCCGGGGCCAAGAGAAGGAACTGGAACTTAGAGTCAGGCACAAGAGAGGTTGAGGCGTGTTGGCTTACAGATTGAGAAAAGAGAAGAGATGAAGAAGGAAAAAAAAAAAAGTGAGAACAGCGAATTAAAAAGTTTATAAAGTTTCAGGGCAAAAATTAGGGAAAAAATATGTTTTGACAATGCTTGAAAAAGGCATACTGCAGACTTTTTATAAAAGGAAAATGCTGGTCTGCCTTTCTTAAATCTAGATAATTTACCTCACAACACATGTCTCTGCTGAGCTAAAGAGGGGCTACTGTGATCATGCATCAGCTGGTGCATCATTTGAACATTTCTTAATGAGGACCTCTTTAGCAAGAACAGCACCTGACATTTGCATCCAGACCAAATCTAATTTTTTTTTCTGTGAAACTAAAGGTGGTAAACTGAGGCTCGGCGTGCAACGCAATTCAGGTGGAAGAAAATGAGTATGATTATACGGATGGAAAAAGACTTGAAAGCCAATGTATTCTTTCCAAGTGTACTTATTTTAACTACTTCTTTCAAATTACACAAATCAACCGAGACAGTGTGACGGCAACCAGTGCAGTCCAACTCATCCAATCATTGACTCTTATGATTTAATTCTTTAAGTGAATCAAAAGCATACAGAATGACCATTGTAGCCTAAATCCCAAAACAAAATATTCTATTGATCCGGTTCTTTTAGTGATTTAAATAACATACATTGTATTATACGACCAGTGTAAAGTGAATCCCCAAATGAATGACTCTTATGTGTTGGTTCTTTTAGTGAACCAAAAACAGACATGTAGCCTAAATCCAAAACGATAGACTCTTATGAGTCGGTTCTTCTAATGAAACATACAGCATGAACAATATAGCATATTTAATGAACAAATGACTCTTAGGAACTGGTTTTATTAGTGATTCAAAAACACAGTGTAACCAGCATAGCCTGAATCCTGAAATGAACCACTCCTATGAACCGGTTCATTTGTTGAATCAAAAACAAAAAACACCAGCACAATTAGTTAATCATTTTTTTAACTAAACCAAAAAAACCAATGTAACTCGATTCCCAACAGAAACTAAATAATAATGTAATACATGTGTGTTATTGCATTAGCAGTAGAAAACCTTTCATAAGTAAGCAATTCTAAGAAAAAAATTATTACTACAATATACTCAAATGAATCAGAATTTAACCAAAGTGAATCAAATTTGAGAGCTTGAGAATTGGAATTGAATCAATTTTGGAAAACTATCGATACCCAACCCTAAAATTCTAGATATCTCATAATTTATGACCTTACGATGAGGGTGAGTGGAACGAATTTGATGAGGGCTCATGACTAGTTCCTTATGGGGACTGAACCAGCAACTTTGCCAGCTCTGCACTTTAACTACTACACCACACCTCCCGTTAGTGATTGATTCAGAGATATGAGGATGTTAGAGGGGCAATTAGGCTACATCACTTTCTCTCTCTCGGCAATGACTGCATGTGGCGGCGAGGCACCATCAAAAGGAAGAGGATGATTACTGTGACTTCCGTCCTTACATCCATGGGGGTGGGTTCACTCTCAGGCTCTGTCGGACAACCCCGTTTTCACTGTAGGAGAGCAGCTCGTCTGGCACATAGATCTTCTAATCACTACTAGCCTGCCATCCATCCCTCACAGTCATCAATTATTGAAACAACAGAATGAAAAGAAGGTGTGAGGGCGCTCAAAGAAAGAGAAAAAAGAGGGAGGGATAGTTTCAAAATAAATGGAATCAGACTGAAAGAAAAACAGACCGAGTGAGAAAAGAGAAAGACGGAGAGAGAGAAAAGGTTTGGAGAGACATCCGTCGATAATGACAGATTACTGTAATTCAGGCTGTCAGGAGCATCGACCTGTGCGGCTCATGCCAATCAATAGCTCAGTCCACTATCGAGCTTCGCGCAGGCACACAGATGGGCGAGATTGCTGCGAGCGAAAGACTCAAGCTGAGCCAAACAATCTCTCTGGCTTGGAGGACATGGCAGATGAGAATCGTTCCCCCCCCTTTTCTCTTTCTCTCTCTCTTTTTCTCCCCTGCTCTCCGACTTCGCTTTGTTTTCTGGAAGTAGCATCTCTTTGAGAAGAAAAGAGCGCTCTTAAAGAAAGGTTAAAGGTCTTTGGTGCCAACGATGCAAGAGAGGTTGGATTTGGACTTGGAAATGTTCGGATACTGAACATTATCTAAACTAAAGCATACAGTGGCTGTAATTAGTTAGCAATAACTGATTTTGGACAAAACAAAGCAGACTGTCAAAGTAAAAGAAACTAGATTTTTATAGTGGCATTTGACCTTGCAAAAATTATGATGGGTGGTCGGTTGCTTTAAGTTCAAATCCAGGCTGCTTGTCTCATTCTGACCAAAGGACTTCTTTCTTAAAAATTGCTTTTTTCTTATCAAAATGATGATCCTTTAAGAGTCAAAGGAGCCAACCATCAATAATATTCTGGTCTATAGATATGGCTCAGGTTCATCCTTCAGTGTAAAACTATGGGATTTTTCCCACTCGCCAGTCCAATCACTTAAAGCAATAGCTAAAGTTTAATACTAAAAGTCCAAATCACTAACCCTAAAACATACTACTATTATATTAGATAGCCCTAATATTACGTAAAGGTAAACAAGCCAAAACTACTACTATTCAAGCTTATTTTGAGAGACAATACATGTAGTGTTACTTATGTATAATAATAACTTTTAATAATAACTTGTATGTCTAACAAAAAAGAGGTTGAAAAAGCCTAAAAAAAAGATTAAGTACAACAGCAAAGGATTAGATCGTGTGACAGAGAAAAAGAGAGACAGAAAAGAACACTAAATTGCCAGAGAAGCATTTCAAAAGCAAATGGCTGTGCATCACGGTTAGCAGACATTGAGGAGTGATCAGAATGATTCCATCACCCGCCTGACTGGGTGAGCAGAGAGCGGTGCTCTGCATGTGCTGGAGCTTGGGGAAGAAAAAATTGAGAAATAAGACATCAATAATTATCGAGCGGCTCTACCTGCTCCCATCAGAATCAACCTGACCGCTCTCAAGTCAATCCGTACATACGTGAGCCAGGTCTGCATGGCAGGATGAGAGAGCAGAAAACCAACCAAGCAGGCTGTAACAATGATAATAGGCTTCTGCCACCTTAAACATGACAAAAGCTCACATGTGCACTCGTTAAAGTCTGGAAAAGGATACAAATTTTGGTAAAGAGGGATGAGGGATTTCAGAGCTCTGCTGGCGTTGATGGCCGTGGCTCGCACCACTGTGGGTAAGATATTTCCATCCACTATGGCTCCATCAAACAAGGGACCAAAGAACAGCACCTGTGGAAAGTGAGATGACATGATATATGAACACTTAATGGCCTGTGAAGAGCAAAATGTGAGCAGATCCAAGCAGGAACAAAACACACATTTCAATCAGTATTAAGGCCTATTCACACTTCCATAAGTCCATATTTTCAGCATGAAAAATGTGCATGACAAGATTATAAAATAAAACAATGAATCTCTATAAACTCCTTCACACTGAGTCTGAAATATTGTATTGTGATGGTTCGTTTTTTTTTTATTCTGATCCATTTTATTTTATACAGTACTTTTTTTAAAAGTTTGGGGCCTTTAAGATATTTTTAATGTTTTTATTGAAGTCTCTTATGCTGATCAATGCTGCATTTATTTAATCAAAAACACAGAAAAATATGTTGAATATTAGTAACAATTTAAAAAAAGGGTGCTATGGAATTATATTTAAGAATGTGATTTATTCCCGTGATTTCAAAGCTGAATTTTCAGCATTATTAACCCAGTCATAAAATTCAGAACTAATTCTAATATTCTGATTTGATGCTCAGGAAACATTTCTTATTTTTATCAATGTTGAAAACATTTGTGCTGCCTAATATTTTGTGGAAACCATGATACATTTTCAGGATTCTTTTGGATGGAAACAGAAAGTCTAAAAGAAGAACAAGCATTTAATTTGACATTTGCATGTAACATTAGTAAAGGTATGATTCTATAATTATTTATAAAACAAGAAGGTGTCTTGTTGAACTGAATAAAAGTATTAATTTCTTTCAAAATAACTATCTTATCGACCCCAAACTCTAGAGCGGTAGTGAATTTTAGATGAACATTATATTCAGGTAAACTTTTGTTTTCAGAATGAATAGTTTTGGTCTAAAGCATTGTTTGCAAATACTTAGTTTTACCATACTTTTTGTGAACAGGACTTTACACATCCTATAAGCTAGCAGCTTTATCCTTCAAATAAAAGGAGGCATGGAAATGTCAAAACCTCCGACGTATTTCATCCTGTTACATAAAAAAAATCCCTGACATTAAGAAGAAAAAACACAGTGAATAGCCCTCATGCACTGAAATGGGGTCTAAATGGACTTTCATAAAAGCCAGGCCTCATCTTTCTTTATCTCTCCATCTTTCTACATTTCCTCAGACTGCATGAAAGACTGAGCCTCTCGTCTCGGATCCATCTCCACAGCGGAATTCGATTCTGAGAATCCCATTCATTCAATTAGCCCTGACATAACTGAGCAGGAAGCAATGGCTGGTAGTGCCCAAAGACAGATATGCTTCCACTGTCTCCTGTACCAAACATTGAGCTCATTTACAGAACAACAAATGGATGTGATGCACAAACAAATATCTCTGCTTTACTGTATACCGATCCCTCTGTTCAGCAGCCATTAAAATCATTTTTTCCAGTTTAAAGTATGGACGAGGGTTTCAGGGAATTGGAATGCATTTAGCCTATAGGCCCATTCAGACAATTTGCTTCAATTAAATGGTTAAAAAAAAACGAATTCACAAGTGTCAAAAAGAGTCCAAGGTGTCATGTTATTTTGGTAATAAAATTAATATTTATTTATATAACGCTGTTCATTATTAGTGTTTTACACTACCGTTCAAAATTTTGAGGTGCGAAAATTTTTGCAATATTTTTTAAAAAGTCTCATATGATCACCAAGGCTATAAGTATTGATCAAAAATACGTAAACACGTAATATGTGAAATAGTATTTAATTAAACAATTACAATTTAATCAACTATTTTTCTTATTTATATTTTTAAAAGGTAGAAAAGTACAAAGAACATTTATATGAAATTTATTTTTTTAAAGATTGTAACTGTTTTTTGAGTAATTAAATGCCTTATTGTTAAATAAAAATATGAATTACATAAAGAAAATTAAAAAAATCTAATTGGCCCCACATTTTTCAACAGTAGTGTATATCCAACATTTTATCCCCATCCTGCACTTTTACTCACAGATAAAGTTTTCTACTAGAGTCAGGTGCTTTAAATATGTTTCACAAATCTATTTGAATAAATTAAAAATATAAAAAAATGATTTAATTCATAAAATTATTTGTTTGTGACATGTCTAGTTACAGAATCAGAAACAACTAAATTACATTTTTTTGTCCTTATTGGTTCACTGTTGCGCTCACCTCTGGTTTTTTGATGATCTGGATGCTGTACATGTGGTTCTTCATGGGGTAGATGATGATGAGCACGTCTCCAAACTCAGTAGGAATGATGCCTCTCCGGTAGTCCCGCGAGTGCTCGGACCAAACGATGTGCACTTCGTCGTTACCCAAGTGTCTTAACTGTATGGAGAGAGAGAATACATAAAAGATGTCATTTAGATTATGCTTTTGTCCAAACAGATTTAAAGTATACTTATTAAAGATATGGTTCCTCTATAGTAACTTAATGCTGAATGGTGATACCTCACTTTCATTGTGGGGTTCACATGCATAATACACTTGTATGCATTGTTTACTCCGTAACAATACAAGAAGCCTTGAGTTTGTATGCTGGTCATATTTTATGACCGTCATGTTCTCCAAAACAAAAGCAAAAATTTAACTGGTTTGAATTGAATCTCGACTGCATGTAGCCGTGGTACAGTGCTATCCACTCCAGCGTTATTAACCTTGCGCTGTGACAGTTGAGTGAACGGACACTCGGTCCGTCTCTCCTCCTCTCATCTATCTTCCACCGATCACTCCATCTTCCCGGGACCCACTCAATCACTGCCAAGGCCAAGGGCGCAGCGACCCGTCAACTGTCCCGGGCGACGGCCGCAACCTTTATGCAACTAATGACAAACTCTGTCCTTTGGACTCAGCGATGGACATTGTTTATTTCTTTAACTGCACAGTTCTACTTTGCAGTTACAGCTCAAGCTATTTAAAACAGCAAGGATCATAGGAACGTGAAGCTGAGCAGGTCCAAAATTAATACTCTCCAACCTTCAAATGTATATAGCAGTGACTAGTTTTTATGTGATGCTACAAAAAAATAAAAGCAGCAAAATAATTGCCATAAGGTAATATAACATAATAACTTACTCATAATATATAAATATTAATAATAAGTGATAAAATGTAAAAAAAAAAAAATAAAAAACAAAAATTGTTAAAAAGATATAAACTATTTAAATTATGATAAAATAATATATTTAATTAATACAAATTATTTAATAACATATGCACTGATTTATTTTTGATGAACTACAAAAACAAACTTATGGCCAATGAAATTTCTCAAATCACTTGCAATTGGCAAGTGAAATGTTTTTATATAATAAATTCTCGAATAGTACAATTGGTGTGCCAGAAAGACAATAAATATATAATATAAAAAATAAAATATTAAAAATATATAATATTTATTCAACTTCCCGCATTTTTAAAATGGTATAAGAAAATATTATATTAAAATAATTTAATAATAATATTAATAAATATATTTTAGAATAATACATTGATTATCATTTTCATGGACAATAACGGCTGACAAATGTTCTCAATTCCCTTGCAATTGGCAAGTATAGACATTTTTTTGAATCCTTCAGAGAGCATGTTAGACAATAAACATTGCATAAAACAGCAGCTGTAAGAAGAAGAAAAAAAAGCAGAAAAATAAATGTGTGTACGCTGTGGCACCAGCGGCTGCACTGCTGACACACTTTAGTGTCTAGTTAACATGGTTTAGAGTTGCTATCGGAAGATCGTGCTCTGGATAGCCTCTCCAGCAGCCCTTGCAAATCCAATTTGCCTCTGAGAAGTCATGATAGGCAATGCAGCACAGGGACAGACCCAATCTAATTTGGGTGGAATATAGCCGTGTGTGGCATGGAGGTCCCCTCAGCTCCCCTGCAGGGCAGGGACAGCAGTCCAAAAAAAAACCTTCATCGGCCCAACCGCCCCACACGTCACTTCACCTCATGCCTCGTGCTCAAATTACAGCCATGAATTACATCCAGCCTTCAGCTGCACTGCCGCAGACCAGGGACTGCCATTTCGTTCCAGGGTGTGTGTCCGTGTGACAAAATGATTGGAGTTTTATTGGATGATAAGGTGGTCTGGACTGAGAGATTTCTTTCATCTCTCAGCCATCTTTGTTTAATCATGTAATATCATTCTGAGAAATGCCACATTCGATTGGCGGCCCTTAGTGCAGATCGTGGCAACATTCTGGTAGAAATTCAAACGGCCCATCCTCATTGTGATAAGAAGATATAGATCTGCATTAAATTTATTATTGCAAGATGTGCTCAGTCACTTCAATGACACAAAAACAGAGAGAAAAGAAATGTTTGAATTATAGAAGAAAAGTGATCTGGCTTACCGCAGTTATGGTAATGAATGCATAAATCCTTGATTTTACGGTGTTAAAAAGATGCATGTTTTGTACAGTTCTGCATTTTAATTTCCTCCTAAAACCCCCATGTACTGTATATGTGTCATATTTTAGATGACTAACTCTTTAACAATTTTTGCTACTGTACTTTATATCTACTGTTCAGAGGTTTAGGGTCAGTAAGATAAAAAAAAAAAAAAATGTATACTTTTATTCCTCAAGGATGCATGAAATTGATTTAAAAGAGGCATGACATGCCTTTATACTGTTAAAAAGATTTCTACTTTAAATAATTGCTGTTGTTTGGAACTTTCAAGATAGCAAAGAATCCTGAAAAAAAAAAGTTTCCACAAAAAATATTAAGCAACAATGATACATACGAAAGCACAAATTAAAAATTAGAGCATAGAAAGGTTTCTGAAGGATAATGTGACACTGAAGGCTGAAGCAATGGAGTACTGGAAAATTCAGCTTTGCATCACAGAAATAAATTATATTTTAAGACAGAAAACAGTTATTTGAAATTTTAATAATTTACTAAATCGCTTTATTGTATTTTGATCAGATAAATGCAGGATTGGTGAGTATAACAGACTTTTCTTAAAAAAATGTTACTAACCCCAAACCTTTGAACGATAGTGTGATGTGAAATATAAAAATTACCTGATGAGTGAGTGGCCAACCTCTTCTCAAATAAAATGAGTAACAACAAAGTAGCCAGGACTGAAAGATGCTCTTTCATCTCGGCTATCTTAGTTTAAATCATATATCATCATGAAAAATGGCACATCAGTTTGTAGCATCACATCAGAAATTCATTCAACACAATAGCCTTTTCTTCTGATAAATATTTTAAAAATCTGCATTAGTTTCTTTTAAGCACTTTTTGGTGCATTTGAACATTTTACAATCATTTGAGCTCAAATTTGTACAAATGCGCAGGAAAAAAAGTGATGAACTGAACAAAAAACTGAAGAAAAAATGAACAGAAAAGGTGTCCGTAATGAGAAACTGTGTTACATGAGCTACATTGTATACCTATGTTGCATTTTATTTTTCTCTCTGAATTTCACTCATTTAAGATAACTTTCCACCCTCTTGCTGGTCTGTTCTTACTACTGTACTTTCTATATGAAGATCAATCAAACACTTATCTGCAAATCTACAGTTCTACATTTCTTTCTGATTGAGTTGTACTCAGAAATATGGCACAGAAGTAAAATCATGTTGACTTTAATGTGCATGTCATTCATAATCCTCCATTTCTCTTAACAAGGACAAATACTGATTTTAAAAAAGTGGGCCACAAAAACAGACCTAACATCTTGTCATCCTTCTGCTTAAAGCCAATTACAGTCCAACATCTTCCCGACAATATCCCACAACCCCCCTTTCAGCATACCTGCCCAGCTCATAAAAACAGAGAAGATACAATAAGCTGTAGGCGAGACCATTTCAGACTAAACGTGGCAATCTAATTAGAGCCACCCTTTACCTACCCAATAAGTGGCCCATGAAACGTCCCTCTTACAGTCCACTGTAGCCCTCCCTCCCTCCCCACTGTCCCTCGGAGCAATATCACATTTCTATCTGCGTTCATTAATAAGTCTTTGGGGTGCATTAGCACCTTATCGCCTCGTCTCTGCCCCAGAAGACATATGAGTGAGGAAGTGAGGGGACAGCTCTAATGACAAACGATTGGTCATTCGGCATGGGGCTGGCCGCTCCACAAACAGCCCCATATCACAGCCTTCCAGCCTAGCTCATTAAGGATAATGCTGCACATTATTAGATTTGTGCTGCCTATGTGAACGGAAAAAAATACCCATGCAGACAGACATTTGCGGGTGTTTCTTCAAGTACGGACACTTTAATGTCCCAGGGGTTGATTTTTATTCTAACTAACAGCTTGTACCAGTTCTTTTTGTTATATGAAGGTCACAGTAAACTGACTTGGCATAGCAACTTTTTACCATGCCTTTATTTTTATTTTGCTACTATATTTTATTGCTTACCTTTGTCTCAGTTTGACTTTGTTTGTTTGTGTTCAGCTTCTGTGGCTATTTTCATGGTGAGAAATATTATGGCTAAATTACATCATGTTTTTATAATTTATTTTTGTTCAAAACGCCAAAACTGTATTTGGCGTAACTCTGTTAAAAATCTCTTCAAAAGAGTTAACTGAATAAAAAAGTTCTCTCGCAGAGTTAAAACCAGCGCAATCTAATAAAACATGCTTAATGGATAAAGGGATTCTACCTTTTTTCCAGATCCAGAACTTCAATCTTAAAACATGAAAATCCACAATAAACATATTAGCATTTTTTAAGACTGATTTATCGTAAAGAAATAATCATAACACATTTCAATATTTATCAAGCCAAAATATATATTAAAAGAAAACAAAACACCTGTTTTTCAGTTGTGGTTTGATTACCATTACCAATTTTGCCATTAATCATAATAATAATAATGATTTTGACCATTTTCCACCAAAAGTTATACTTGTTTACCATCAGACAAAAGTGTCCATGGAAAAAAGTGTGATACGTAAAGAGAAAAGTAAATATAACTTGAACAAAATATTTTACTTGCATCATTTCCAGTCAATTTATGCAAGAAAATATAAAAATTTTAATTGTGTATATTTAGGATACATGTTTGCAATGAAATTAGCCTTAGCAAGACAAAGTAGTCTTTTTGCCATCGTCATTTCCACCATTGAATACTATTAAACAGTACATCATTTGAGATGAGTGTGTACACTGATGGATTTTATTAGTAGACATAAAATAAACTAGTTAGAATGTAAAAAGTGTGTTTAAAGAATGTTTAATTTATAAACGCCCACAGGGCAAAAAAGTGCCTATAGTTGAAGAAACACCCTTACAAAGAGAAAAACTAGAGAGCAATGTTTCTCCATAAGGTCACATCGACTGCGAGGAAGAGAAAAAGAAAGGGTGTGACATCCCTCTTTAAATAAAAGAGAGACAAGATAAAAGCCAGTGGGAGAGGCAGAACGAGAGAATAAAGTACAGCTGTTAGGAGTCATTACTTTCTCCTTTTCTCTGTTCCGATAGCAGATAGGACCTTTTCTCTCTATGGGGAACCCAGAAACACAAAAGCGCAGCTCTCGGCAGGTATAAGTGTCCCACCCCTCAGATTAGCCTGGGTTAGGTTTAATGATGAGGTGTGAACGCACAGGTCAGTGAGGTTCTGTGTCCCACTTCACCAATCGCACAGGAGGAGCAGAGCCACACTGCTGGAGACAACTCTAGACAGAAGAGCTATGAAAGAAATGACACAGACTACAATCTAAAAGGCCTGCCACAGGTGAGCTGGCAGGGGGAAAGTTTAACTCTTTAGAGAATCAGCAGCTTTTGAGAGAAGGAAAACAAGATTTCTCCTTGTTCTTTTGAGACTGGTGTACTTTCACGAGGCAAAGCTTCGGTCTAGTTGGCCAAGCTGCAAAATGGGTTATTTAGACGTAAAAATAACACTGTTCAGAAATACCTTCTTCGTGTTTAGCAGAAGATAAGAAGATGGTATGTCATACAGAATGACAGAGGTTATTTCCATAAAGTCCTTAAAACTATAAGTATCAGTATGTGATAAAAAAATCTGTTTGCTCATTGTAATTAACAACTTAATTAAATGGAAATCAAGAAAAAAAAGGATTTAAAAAACGATTAAACTTCAAATGTTGCCTTGGCAACTAACTGAAAAAAAGTGATGATTTACTAATAAATGAAATACAAATAAATTAAAACTATATAGAAATACTTAAAAAATGAAAACAGTCACATAAAATGGCGATAAGCTATAACAAAATTACTAAAACTAAATAACATCAAAATGCAAAAAAACAAAAAATTTAAAATCAAAACAAAGCTAATCAAAATAAGAATATAGGCTAAAAAGTATCTAAATAATACTAAAGTAACTCCGGTGGAAATTTGTCATGTAACCTGACTAAAATCGTAAGTTGACTTCAAAATGGCGAATTCTACAAGTTTACCTTTTTAGTGAGCGAGTCGTCTGAGTCCGGAGGCATGCGTGTGGAAACGTGGAACATCACTTCAACTGTAGAGGTGGAGAAGTAAGGCATGGTCAAACCCGTGCTCTTGTTCCTCTGCAGGCCACCCATGAATCCACAATGACTCGTTAGGTTCACCTGAACATTGAGGAAAGAGTTTGTTAGGCCCATGTATTAATATCATATAAAATATTACAAGTAATATTTAAATATATATAGGACATTTATTAATGAATTGCCACCCAGCAATTAATTATCAAGATTTTACCTCCCAGCCCAGGCCTGACACAAAGTCCTCATAGGCCTGACTCCCGGCTGTGTTGGACAGTATTGAGTGCTTGTCTTCCTGTCCCTCTGCCACGTAAAACACAGCAATCTTGTGCGTTTCACGACTAAAAAAGTAAATGGAGAAGAAAGCAAATTTAGGAGCAAAAGAGGTGTGCACTTTTGTCAGGTGGTCTCAACAGACTTTAGAAAATGAGGTCCCTTTGTCCTTACAAGATTGTTGCTAATAGCTTTAAAAGAAACAACACTGGATAAAAAGTGGCATAACATACCACTGCCTTGAATCCAGATTCTTCAGCTCTCTCAGTAGTTTTTCGTTCTTCTTCAGCAGGTGGAAACTGTTCCTGGAGACAGGACATTTAAACATAAGAGCTAATGAAGAGAAATATTCATCTTCGATCACTTCAGGTTAATTAGCTTACACATAGACAGGCGATCAACAACAACATTAATGTAATAAAAAAAGATATCTAGATGGACAGATATGACAGACAGAGAAGAACAGACAGACAATAATAGAACTATAGACAGATAGATAGATTTTTTCGTTTTTTTGAGGACGCTCTAGCTATTATTCACAGACCCTATTTAGAGAAGCGCTGTTCTAGATTGTGCGTTAGATCTCTTTCATTAAGCGGCCGCCTGCTTAATTACAGTCTTCCATGTTTTTCTCACAGTCTCCCGGAAAATCTGACCCCACGACAGAAACGCAAATGAAAACAAACAATGGAAGATCCTGCGCTGAAAAACATCTTATGACACGATAAGGCTGTAAAACAAAAACCTACACATGACGTCATGAAAAGAAAAAAAATCAAATCTAAGATAATGCGACTTCTTTCCGTCTGCAGCTTTTATAGTTCAGAGTTCAGTTACTTTCTCCCTCTCCCCCTTTTTCTTTCACTCCCTCCAACTGGCCGCGTGAGTCATGTGGAAAAGCCACACGATGCTCTCTAAAAGGACTTTTTGTTTTGTTCTCCTTTTCTTTGAGCAGGGGTCTCTTTATTAGCTTGTTGCAATTTAATGGTCTTCATTTTCTCCATTGAAAGTGAGCCATTTCAGGAGGCGAACACGCGAACGGCATAAAAGGCCGACATTAGGAGCGCGCTCACACACACAATGGCCCGGCGGATTGCAATGCCTTAGTCTCTGACCACGGATAAATGATACATGAATGCCTGGAGAGCGGCAGCAGGACAATTCCTCATTAAACAGCCCCTATGCATTTTCTCCCAGCTCTCCAACTCATAATAACCCTCCAGCCACATTCGAAAGGTAGCAGCCTTTTATTTTCACCCAGCGTATCAGGCAAAAATGAAAAGTACCGCCGCTGCTCGGCAGATAACAGACCCCTCAAGAATTAATCCCCCCATAAAAGCTGTACACACCCCACACACACAACCCACCACACACAACCACACCACCCTTTCACCCAGAGCTGCTGAAGAAAAGCTTTTTCCCTCCTGGCAACTCTATGAGGGAATGGTGAAAAAAAATGTCCTTCATTAATCTCATAACAGAGCATGTATATCATTAAAATTAATGCCATTACATTCAAGGTGAAAAATAACCCTGATTTTCCAATTATTTGTCATCTGGAAATATTTAACCATTCTCTGTAATACCACAAAATGGAATGGGATTGAACCCTCACAGTCAAACGCAATGAGGGGAACCATTAGGCATTTTGGAGTGGGACGGAAACTGAGGTTTGCGCAGTAAGTGAGCACCACTATAGTCTCTATTGGTGGATAAGCTGATCAGAAAAATGTTGACTGTTTAAAGCAGATTAACATGGCTCTGCGCAATCAGGGAGAGGTGCGAGCAAACAGGATGTTTACATGAATTATCGGGCTTCAACAACAGCGTCACCCAGATTATGCTAACAAACTCTCCCAAAGAAATTTAGTGATTCATTTGGGAAAAAATGGCAGGATGGTTTGATGAAGTGTTGTTGATCACTTAATTCCTAGAACAAAGTATTAAACTCTCTGATATAGTGGTTAAACAATGCTAACATGAAGACATAACAGAATTGGCAGAATTATGGTTGGAGGAATTTGTTTCTGTTATTAGTAATAAACTGCCCAAAAACTCAATATTGACAATAAAGTGACTAGCTTTGGTAACACACTAACAATAAACAACGCAATCAAGTTCTCTGTTGATTTTGACATGGACATGATGAAATTAAAAACATGGAATTCATTATATGAATAAATGTGATAACCGATTCTTGAGACAGGCTTTCCAAAAATAATGAACAATTAAAAAATACACAGTGCATTAAAAAATGTGACTTCGGGCGCTGAAATCCTGTCAAGCAAGTAGTGAGCACATTTATGATGATTATCGTAAATTTATCTGCAGTAATTTGCAAGCAAACCCTTTATTTGTAGTAAAACCACGTTTAATGTTCATAAAGGTATGTAATTAAAACATTATGCCAGAAATGATCACCTTCATAAAAATAATCTTACCTGACGCTGATAATAAAGTAGCCAGTCTTAACAGTTTATGTGATCTGGCTCTTTATTTTATTATTGTTATTTTTTTATTTCTATGCTGGGAGGCAAATATATCAAACATGCGTGCAGTAAGAGCGCCTACGGTTATTCACATTGGCCAAAACACACAAGGAAACGCGTTATTAAAAAAATATTGTCAACAATCACAGACATTTGCATTCGGATGGGATTAGTTTTCTCAGAGGATCGCTGAGTTTGCCGAAAAAGTAGGATTTTTCTCTTTTTTTTAAAATAACAAATCTAGCATGGGGAACCACATTGGCACACCATGATGACTGATGTTTGGATTTTTTGAAGGATCACTCCTATACATGTTTGACATTGCAATTTTGAGTTACTACCCCATACCTGTACCCAGTGTGCCCAATCTGTTTATGAAGGCACCCAATACTTACCATTTCAAAACTCTTCCAATCAAACACACCTGCATCAGATTGATCAATTAGGAGAGACTAAATACCTGAATGCTGGCTCAGACCGTTGAAAACATCCAAAATGTGTACTTTTGGGGTGCCTCCCAGGACAGGGTTAGGAAACGCTGGGGTACACCATCCCTATATCAGGGGTTTTCAAACCTGTTCTGGAGGCCCCCCAGCACTGCATATTTTACATGCCTGCCTCATCTAACGCCTGATTCAACTCGTCAGCTCAGCTAGTAGAGACACTGCAAGACCTGAATTGGATGTGTCAGTTAAGGTAGACCTACAAAATGTAGTGCTGGGGGGCCACTAGAACCCCTGCCCTACAGGATTCCCAAGCATTTGCAACTGCAATGTGTGTTCAAGTGGTCCTGCGTCTTACCTCTTCTCCCAGGAGTTCATGCCTAGTATGTTGAGGAGCAGTTTGCAGTAGTAAAAGGCCGACTGTGGTCTCTGTGGGCTTGGCTCTTGCTGTACTACAGCCCTCATGTTCAGGTCATTTCCACAATGCAGCATAAAGTCCCGCTCTTCGGCGCACTGCTTCAGGATGGCATTGATGACGTCGTTCTCCTGCTTCTCGGACACGCAGGTGGGTGGTGGGGCTGGAATGTTGAGCGGTGTGCCAGTACGTTGCAGGCACTCTGGGCTGGAGTATCCCAGGTACTGCAACATTTCATCCAGGGCATCCTCCCCATCCTGCAGGGAGTCCCAGCTTGGGATCACCTCTCTGCACAGCCGTTTGGCCTGTGGGGCCATCAGTTCCAGCCCTGCCTCTTCTTCCTCATCTTCTTCCTCAAGTTCTTCCTCCTCCCTGTCTTCTTTCACATCCTCCTCGTGCTCATCCAGGTCCTCCTCGTTCTCCTGAAAATCACCATCCTCTGGTTCTTCTTGACTGCATCTTTCTAGACTGTCCTCATCTCGGCCACATTCTCTATCGCCCCCTGCTTGATTGGAGGATGAGTAGAGTTGCAAAGTTTGACTAGGAGTAATGCAATGAGGTGGACCATACAGTACAGCAGAGTCCCAGGAGTGTTTTCCGGAAATGTCCCTCACGATCACCCTAACACAGGCACTGGTGGTGGTGAGGCCAGCTGACATCCCGCCACCGGGCAAGCCGTCTTCTGCCTGGATCTGTAGATAGGACAGCAGGGTGGTGCCATTGAGCACAAAAAACTGTAAGTTGGGTGTGTCGAAGAGTTCAGGGGTCAGGTCTGCGCTCTCGCTGTACGGGTTATCCTGGTTCTCGCATACCTGGCTGGTCAGAGTGGCTGGACCACCACTCATTGGATAGTGACCCAGGTGATTGACCAGGTGGGATATGACCGTGCGTGCCGCAATTGAAATCAGGCCTTGCTGAATACGACTCCTCACTACAAACAGAAAGAAAGACAAAGATGTATTTAAAGATGTTGTATGTGCAGACATTTCTGGAGATTTTCAAAGACAATTAGAGTGCCCATCATTCATAAGGTTCTACATAGCCCTTACTACTTGGGTGTTCAAGCTCAGTTTAAAACTATTTGGAATGTTCTCTTGGAATTAATCAACTTGACCGAACATCTTATTGACCAATCTTTATTATGGGAGTCTTGTATATTTATTATATAAGCTGGTTCAGGTCATCTGGCATAATCGGCCGTGTTTCTTACATAAAATTGCATCGTCTGATCAACAAGATGGAGCAAAAAGAACAAGAATTATAGTAAAAATTTTACAATTTTTAGTACTATTTAAGACTAGGATGGATAATTACTATGGATAATTTTAAAGATACAACTTTTTAGAGAGGTTTTACTGTGCAAACCAACGGGATGCTGTTAGCACACTAACTAAACCACCATTAAACATATTTAAAATAAAATAAAATAACAAATTAAGAAAGAGTTAAAAATATATATAAAATAAATCAAAACAAAATTTACATTTAGGTAGTTGACCTCACTATCGGCTAATCGGATGATCCATCTCTAAATCTATTGTGCAGAATTTAATCAAAAATCAGAAAGTGAGAGAGATGGAGAGACTGCAGTGATGATGAAAAGGTGTTAGAACCCAGGTAAAGAATCGAGTTTAGGCACTCGGTTCATCAGGGATTGTAGTGGTTTTTCAGATCTATCAGTGTTAAACTCTGCGGAGCCGAGATGAGTGAAGGTGCAGACGGCTCGTGTGAATACAGGGACATTAGGGTGTGATGAAGAATGCAGGATGCCCGAGGAGAGGTGCAGATGCCTCGATGCTGGTAAGAAGCTCCCGATGGAGACACTCCTTCTTCACATACTGCCAGAACTCACAAAGAAACCATGCAGAGAGCAGCCCAATACCAGTACACTCGACGTGTCAGAGGCCCACTCCCCCCAATCAACACAGCACACCAATCACATTCAGCGACACTCTCCACAGCCTTAATGAGCCAAAACATTCTTAGACCGGAGCTCTCAGGGGGAGGGATTTTATCCTGATGAAGCAGTCTTCTGTACGGACCACCTCAGCCGCCGAGTGCCCTCCGATCTAGCAAGAATCCAGCGCTAGGAATAATGGAGGTAGGAAAGTGGTGGACACATGTCTCACTCAGGGTTGTAATGACTAGTTATTTTCGCCTGATAGAGAGAGACACAGCAACGGCAGCACAGGAAACCAGCCCCCTGCTGTCAATCTCAAACCCGTCCTCTCCCTGATACACACTGATACTAGCATGAGGAAACAAACAGATTCGGTGATGAAGACACATTTTCAAGTAGTTAATTCCTGCTTCTTCTGATTTGTTCTGCTTGTTTTAACTACAGAAGGTGATAAAGATAGGTGAAATGTGGTAGGTGATGGTTGATACTGTGCGACAAGCTGTTTTTTCCCATGTTTTTGTCTTATCCTGCAGCAACAGTGAGAAATTATCAATTTAGTTCTGTTAATCCAAGTAAAAAGCTGTTATTTAATAAAATAGCATGACAAAATAATTTTTAGGTCACTTTGACCCACAGTAATGTCTCACTGGTCCAAAATTGTGCTTTGCATAGCTGCATATTAAACAGTCAATCATTCTCAATGGCTTTCTGTGAGGACAGAAAAATTACTTGAAGCTTAAAACTTGCCATGTCGCAACTGGTTAGGACAAGGCATAGGAAACAGAAACTGGAAAGGTCAAAACAAGAACAAGAGAGAGGCAGAAGACATGCACTCACCTTCAGTAACGGGCTGCAGTTTAGAGGAGCGTTCAGATTCGGGTGAATGAAGTGGCTCTGGCTCCTTCAGGTTCTCCAGTAGTAGGAAGGGGTCGTAGTCTGGGCTGCTCAAGTCTGACAGGTGAATGGGGAAGTAATTGGGGTTACTGAAGCTCTGAGCCCCATATACACAGCCATGGAGGACCTGAGGGGTGGACAAATGGGTTAGAAATACAAAGAAATAAAGAGTGGGGTGCACACTTATGTGTTGAGTTGTTCCGAAAGGGGAAAAATAAAAATTAAAGAGCGATACAAAATAAAATGATGCATATTGAGATATAAAAATTATATTTAATAGCAGATGTGTGTGTTGGCCCTCATACTTTATAGATGCAGCTGAGGATGGACTTGTCAGTTTTTTCATTGTCCGAGGCTCCTTGGACCGGCTGCAGGAGAGTTTTTGGAGGTAGAGCCATCACCCAGTCCAGCAAGCATAGCAGCAGAGACACGACCAGCTGGAAAGAGACAAAGCAAAATAAATCAATAAATTATTACAAAAATTATTGAAAATCAATGCTTTCTATTTTTATATATTTAAAAATTTAATTTATTCCTGCCAAAACGCGTAATCTTCAGCAGCCACCACTCCAGTGTTAAAGGGGTCATATGATGCTATTTCATGTTTTACTATTCGGCTTTGGAGTGTTAAACTCAACAGGTTACTTTTTGGTTTAGTAATGAATACTTCTTTTAACCAAAAGTGACAGTAAAGACATTTATAATGTTACAAATGTTTTCCATTTTAAATAAATGCTGATTTTGTTAACTTTTCTATTCATTAAGATCCTAATAAAGCACATTGCTACCAAAATATTAAAGGGGTCATATGATGCGATTTCAAGTTTTCCTTTCTCTTTGGAGTGTTACAAGCTGATTGTGCAAGAATAATGAGCCCTGAAGTGGCAAAGCCTAAAGTCTCAAATCCAAAGAGATGTTCCTTTATCCAAGGTTAAGGGACTCTGAACACCCACCTAAAACGGCGTCGTTCTAACACGCCCCAACGAGTAGTATACCTCACTATGGTGGAAAGTATTTTGCATAATGGCCAACCAAAATGTGCACGGAAAGGAAAGGCGGCGTAGGGTTTCATACACCGCAGGTTAGTGTGAAGCAGCAGGTAGGGACGACGCGTTAGTTTATAGGCGAAAGCACAGACTTTATTTGAAAAAGTATGATGGCTATTTAGGCATCTTCAGATATTACAACAGAAAAGGCAAGCATTTTAGGGATGACGTGTGTTCGATTGAACCTAGGGAGAGGAGGGGTAATCGATCTTTTGCGTTGACAGTTTGGCGAGGTCGGAAATCAGACTAATGTGTTTGTTGGTAGTTAAGTTATATGATATTTTGACTGTACAAAATGTGCAGAGTTTTGAGGGCATTGTGTGTGTGTAGTGCGCGAGAGAAGGGTGAGAGAGGCGCTCAGAGAGAGGGAGATGAGGAGAGAGGAGAAGGGAGTGAGAGCAGAGACGCAGAAGGAGAGAGAGAGAGAGGAGGGAGGCTACATCACAGTGGGAGTAAGACTGGCTAACAGTGGGGGAGTGGAGGTACTGCACAATACCATGCCTCTCACTGTGTCTGTCACGCGACTTTGTTCCCCTTTCGGGCTCTGTTTTTATATTTATTTTGAAAGATGAAGCTTGCGTTTATGGTAAGGGGTGTTACATTTCCGACGAGTGCTTGCTGTGTTCGGTCAATCACAATGCACTGGTTCAGCTGGACAATCAGAGCAGTCTGCGCTTGTCAAAGGAGGGGGCTTTTTTGTAGAAAACTAAGCGTTTGAGAGAGTCGGGGCATAGAGAACCTACAATAATGCGCAGTATTTGAAAAATAATGTGTTTTTTGAACATTAAAGCATGTCAACATATTCTGTTACACCAAATTCACAAAATAATGATCTTTAAAAAAGTCAATCTGGTGACCAATTTAAAGAAACAGTACACTCAAAAATGGAAACTCAGCATCACCCTCATGTCACCCAAAACAGTTATGACAATTTAAGCCTCTTCCTCACACAAACCCATCAAATTTCTTCAGAAGACTTTTTTTTTTTTTATAATGATGTTGCAAACACGTTGTTTAGTTGCTTTATAAAGCATTTCTTTTTAGTAAGAACAGGACAATTTCTTGATGTGCTGCATCTAGACAGGACAAACTGTTCTGTTTTTTAAATGTACTTTCTCTTTAATAAAAACCTTCATGAGTTGTTGGTTGAAAATAAGCATTTATTTCACATGCACATGAGTGTGTTCTTTCATTATGTTGGGGTGCATTTGTTAATAAGACATACCCTCTTGTCCAGCTCATGAGGGGAGGACTCTGTGGCAGGAAGAAGGTAAGTGATGGTTGCAATAAGGACCTAAAAAGCAGAAAATAAACATCACACATCCAAACCATGCTTAACTTAAAATTCAGCTCACTTGTAGTGTTACTGACTTTACCTCCACTATTTTCTTTGGAGTGTCAGGCGGGAATTTCTGCAGTTCGTCCACATAATTTATGAGCAGGTGTAGAATGTCAGAGGCCACCAAGGCAACGGTTTTATTTGAGAACTGGAAGAAAGGTATTAATGGTTAAAATGAAAGCAATCAGCAACTTTAATGTGCTCAGACATGTGTGGAGCAAAACTGAAAAACTGGGCCTCATCTGAGCTGATTAAGACGGGATGAGTCTTTGCCTAATTCTGCTTCATGGAACGCACCCAAAAGAGAGAGACCCTCATGCCTAACCCTCCACTGACACCAGATTCTCCAAAAAGCCAATAGAATTGACCCGATCACAAATAGACTTTTCTGATTGGACCAGAGTTTGAGTATGTGTGTGTGTCTGTTGGCCCTAGCCTTCATTTCAGACAGAAATGTAATAATTCCTCGAAGTCTCTGAAGCGTGCATTCTTCAGTGGATTAGCCTTCTGTCTGTGAGAAGCAGAGAAGCCAAACATGTAGATGGTCCAGATTTAGCAAGGCTGGTAGGGGTGGGTGCAGGGAGTATGGAATAATCTTCTTCTGGATGAACAGAACACACTTGTGCCAGTGCAGTGAGCCCAGGCATCAAGAACGGCTTCAGAAGACTCAGGCCAAGGGCAATGCCATCATTTCTCTGCTGTGCTCACTTATGTTGCCAGTGAAGGTTCTTTTACAACACAGATGCTTCTATTCAATTTATAATCAATCTTTAACAGCAGAATATATGTACATTTTGTTGTATAATCAAGCATCCGTTACCTTGAGAGTGACACAGATGACATTAAGCGCTTCTTTGATCTGCGGATGCTGAGTGCCATGAACAAGTTCGTCCACGAGCCAAATACCCAGATACAGCGAGGCCACACACTGACAAAAAAGAAACAATAGACATAAGCTTAATTGTCAACTTTGAAAATAAACGATCAAATAATTAAAAATGCACAATCTATTTAATAATATTTGGGCTTTAGGTTATGGAAATGGAACCAAAAAGGGTTTACAGCGTGCCATGTAAAGAATTTACTTAAAGCAAAAACATTTATAGAGGATTTAAAAACTAAATAAAGTAAAGTAAAGTAAAAAGTATGTATAACAAAATATATGTTACTTTATTTACATTATTTTTTAAATGTCTTTACTGTCACGTTTGATGAACTGAATGTGTCCTTGCTGAATAAAGTTTTTTTTAAATCAGCTTCTGCATCTATACATACATTTTGCACATAAAAAAAACAAAACAAGTGTGACTCAAATGTGTATGGCTTGAATGAGGCCCACAGCTGAATGTGTTGGGGCATGTGCACTAACCACTAGACCATATAGATATTTAATCCTGCCTCCTGTCTGCCCCTTCTATGATCTAAGGCTTCCTCAGTTTTTCCCTGAAAAACACCCAAACTTTTTCTACCGGGAGTCAAGGGGGCTTCTAATGGCTTGAGCCCCATCAGAATCCACTCTAATCCTACTGAGTCCTCCTGGATTACTTTAAACGACACTGCTCCTAATCTGTCTAGATATGACCAGACACATAGCCCCACACCAGTCTAACACTGACCGTAATGTACAGAGTTATTAATCTGTCTGCCATGGGGTTTGCTTGCTTCATTTTAAAAAACAAATCTAACAAGGAGGATGCACTGACCTGGAAAACACAAGACTTTTCTTTTCTTTTTTGGACTAATAATACAATCCTGATGAAGGATACTATACAAGCTACATCAAGGGATCAGTTAATTAATTATACAATCCCCTGTTAAAATTAGATTTATATTTATGGAATTAGTATAATGCATTTTAATGCATAATGACACGACATTTTTTCTGTCTGCTGCAGTGTGCTTTGTATTATTTGAGTGTTCATGTTAGTGACGTTCACGTTTACAGTTTTTTGTCACAACCAACCTGACCTTTTGTCCTCTGGTTGAAATTTCAAACTGTCTGTTCAGCTGAGATTTACTTGCTACATTTCGCATTCACTAAGAACAGGAAAATTATTTAATGTGCCACACCTAGCAAGGATGATATGTTTTTTTCCCCACACTTTTTTATGCAGCAGAGGGATAGAAGAGGAAATGATGTGGAGTGGTTGGAAGCGGGAACTCAGGAAATGCTGCCGAGGATTTACATAGACTACAGTCAACATTCCAGAGTAAACGGGTGCACTTCGTAAGTCAGCTTTGAGCTAGGACAAAGTGAATGGTTCAGGGCTTTACCTTGTGGTGTCAGAAGGCTCATTCTCTGCAGAGGTCAGGATTGCTTGATTATGATGCTCTGAAAAGAAAACAAGATCTCAAAGTCACAATCACGGTATAGGATCATAGTGATCACCATGATGCACATAGTATGTTTATGATACGTAATCAGAGGGTTGGGAGATGGGGGGTTTCACCCGGTCTATATGTCTCTCTGCATCAGCTAAATTATTTTTTATTCACAGTGAATAGGAGTTAAAACTCCCACCCGGGTGACATAACAGACCATGCAAAATACCCAAAAGTATTTAAAATATTGCAAAGTAACGTTGCAACCTTGCAAACAATAATAAAATCAGAGAAGGACTTCAACTGTAAGCGACACGAGCATACGCAAAACAATATGACATTTGTTATTATTAAAATTTTATATAGCCCACGTTTTTATTTACCGCTTAAGGAAATAACGTTGACAATAACGTAGGCCTATATCTTCAACATACGTTGTCTATGAACAAAAATGTAAGAAGGTATGTTTTCAGTGGACTTTTAAAATTTGCTTTGCTTGAGAAAACAAAAATATACAGTTAGTGTTTTTTTTCTTTTGATTTAGTCAAGTTGGTTTTGTATCAAACACAATGTAATTTTCGGCAATCGAGATTTTGCACTTGGTAGCGCTTCGCGAACAGCTTACCGACCGAATGAAATCAGCCGCATACAGCTAACCATGAGGAGCGCTATAATCCTGGCGAGTCATAGCAGCAGAGCGGAGACGAGAAGGCTGCGGAGAAACCGCTCGCCCGGAAGCAACCATAACTGACGTAGATTTACAGAAAATTACTGCCATTTGGCAAAAAAATAATTTAAATGATTTTACGTACTTATTCCTAACTCTTTAAGATTTAAGTTAAATTTCAAATGATAAGGGATCAACTTAATCATGTTTATATTAATTATCCCGTTAACTTATTCTCTCAAATGGCCTGGGTTTGCGGAGCATTCACAGCTTATATGGAGGGAACGCCACTGTTAAAATGTTATAGATATAATCTTTAATTTAATATATATATAGAGATATAATTATATACTATATATATATATATAATATATATATAGTTTTGAAAATATATACGATATAATAAACAATTAGATAATCTTAAAATGTCTAAGATAATAATGAAAGATAAGCGATTCACATCACGCAATCAAAAGTCGTAAGATTTTTTGAAGTATCTTATGGCTCACTCAAGGCAAATTATTTTCAAAAATACAAATACAGTAGAAACACTAATATTGTGAAATATTATTACAATTTAAAGTAACGTTTTTTTTTAATGGAAGCTTGTTTATATCTTGCCATTTAGATTTTTTTTCCCCCTCAGAGAAAGTTTTTTTTCTCAGAATTGCAAAAAAAGTTAGATAAGTTGCAATTACTTTTTTATTCCATAGCTTTCTGTTTTCAATTATTTTAAAATGTATTTTATTCCAGTAATAACAACGCTGAATTTTAAGCAGACATTACTCCAGTCTTTACATGATCATGAAGAGTTTATATCAATATTGAAGGAAAAACTAAAGAACAGCATTTATGTTAAATCTTTTGCAACAATATAAATGTCTTTACTGGTACTTGTGATCAATTTAAAATATCCTTGCGTCAGAACAAATAAACAATTCTGAATGGCAGTCAATGAAAATACACGGTGCACAAAATCCTCTTCAAGGATCTGGCGACATCCTGATACCGATCAATTTCATTCCATCTAGAGTGTGTCAGATAATATGCACCCATTTCTTAATCACACAGCACATTCGCTCACAGAAACATACACAATACCCCACACACTCCCACCAGAGACACAGATGCACAGAGCGAGATAATGCAGACAGACAAACAGATAATGATCAGAACCGTTCACAACAGACACAAAATCTGACATAAAACCAGCAATCTGGCAACTCGGAACATGACATATCCAACCATCTGGAAAAGAAGCATCTGTCTGCGTGCACACACGCACAGAAAAAGGATCACGTTAACCACGGTCTTGTCATTCATGGCCTGCTCCTGGTTATCAGATGCCATCATGTGAATTTCTGCATGCGAGTGACGGACGCCTCGCCGCATGGCATTAGCTCCTTACCGTCGCTCGGAACAACACGGCAACACAATAACAACAGCTTTATGGAGATGGCTCAATGCAGCCTGCATTGCTGATCGCCCATTAGCACATTAGTGTCGGCAGGAACAATTACAGCAGATTTCCCTGCACTCTAAACACGGCGTGAGAGGGGGGACAGTGGCAACAATTCACCTCGGCGCGCGGGAACCTCCTCGGGTGGAGGGAACAGAGTCGGCTACACCGACCCGGGTGGGGAGAAGAGAACGGAGAGGAGAGCGGGGAGGGGGGACGAGGTAAACGCAAGGGACAGTGCACTACACCCCCAAACCACAACGAGCGACAGTCCTCATTGGAGGTGGGGCGAGCTTCTCCTAATGTCGGTGGTTGATTGAACCCCCCTGTGACTGACCGTGCCAGGCGCCGGCCATCTGCGCCGGGTGGGGAGCGGCAGGAGCAGGACCACGGCCCCACAGCGGAAGTACACGGAAGATGGAGAGAGCAAGAACGGCGCCGAAGCAAGAGAACGGGGAGGGAGCCCGGACTGGTCGACGGAGCGGGCCGTAGTGAGGACGGGCGGAGGGCCACGGGTCAGCGAAGTAGCTGCGCGCCTGTGGGCGAGCGACACTCCCCACCGGCGTGAGAGGGGGCAGGAGGAGAAAAGCTACGAGGGCCAAGTCGTTTCGGTAGGAAGGACGAGCGAATCCCTCTCCCCATGACGGAAAGGAACCTCCTCATAGGGCAACGACAATGTATGGGTATGGGGGAAGGTGGGTAGCAAGCATCGCTAAAGGTGGAAGGAAAGTGAGAATGAGAGAGCTGTGCCGGTTTCGTTTCATCACATAACGCAACTACCGAAGTTTAGATGGTGGATGTTCTTCCTCTTACGCCTATGAATCATGCATCTAATGTGAGGCATGTAAAAGCAGGCGAAAGTAGCTGTAAGAGTGGGGTGTTGGGAGAGCACAGCAGGTAGTCACCTAAGGGGGAACCGACGGAGATCGAAGGTGTGAGTCATATAGGTGGCCAGCCTGACTGCTCTGGAGGTAGGATTTAGATTGTGAGTGTGTACGTGCAGAGGATTTTACAGTAGCTAATTTCACGAACGAGCTAGGTCAGACCAAGTCTGTTTTTGCTTTAAATTTAAATTATCCCATCCAATTACAGCAAAAAGTGGATCATGCCAAATGTAGCTGTTGTTTGGATAGTGATTAAAATGCAGTCGTTCTGCTGCATTCTGATTCATATAAAGACACAGTCAGGGGGAAAAAACGTGATAAACCGTGAAACTGTCAGAATCCTAAAGAAAACTGTGATACAGATTTTTGATCAAACCGCCCAGCACAATGCCCAATTAAATAATTAAATGAATAATAATTAAGACTATAAAATAATGAAAATTATTAATAAACTTTATATATAATGAAAAAGAACTTATTATAAAACAAAACAGGTAGGAAAAATTAGGTAGATAACCCGACCTCACTACTGCATCCATGCGTCTTGAGACATCCATAATTTTTTGCTTTTATATTTTTAAGTTTTATTTATACAAAGATTTCCTGGGGTAGGATGTGATACCTTGACATCTGTGAATTTCGTCATGAGGATGTCAGCTGTTGTGGGGTGCAGGGCAGGAAGTTCATTGTACAAGTTTGGGAGACACACCAGGGAGCCCAACAAGATCTGAGCCTCCACCCGTGGAGCCTGGGAGAAAGACAGAAAAAAAAGAGAAAGACAAAAGCAAGTTAAAGGCACATTGGATGTAACATTTGCAAACACATGTGCATAGATGTTAACGCATGTAGAGGCAGTGATATCTGAAAGTAGTTTGGTGGTTTCTCACATTGAGGGACGAGCAGGAAGTTACACGACTCGCTGCCACGATGAAGTCCAGGATGAGCATAGTGGCACCCGGAAGTCCAATAGAGAAGAAGCGTGGAGAGCAGTGCTTAATGATGGTGTTCACAATGTCCTGGGAGTCAAAGAGGAAGAGGTCAACAAAAGTTTTGTGCAAAGTTGTCAATCCACATGGTGACCAGGTACACACAAACACACCTGGTCTTGGTGAAGCAGGCCGCAGTGCATGATGTTGTAGAAGTGCGTAAGGAAGTCAGAGTTAGGTGAAACATCCTGTCTTCTCTTCATTATCTTACAGATGAGCTTATAAGCATGGAGTTTCCCCTGCTTATAGCGCTCGCCCAACATAGTGGCCTGCACGCAGACAGCACAAAACCTTTATAAACAATTGATATATCGACAGACAGACAGACAGACAGACAGACAGTCGATAGCAGTATATAGACAGATGACATGAATGAACAACAAACTATTGATTGGACAGAGGATAGATAAGTGACGTGGACATGGAGCCTAAGTATGGTGACCCACCCCCCCGCCCCCCCCCCCCCCCCCCCCCCCCCCCCCCCCCCCCACCCTACTCAGAATTGGCTATGCATTACCATCCAAAGTGCACACACACAGCGGTGAACACACACACACTGTGAACACACACACGGAGCAGTGGGCAGCATTTATGCTGCGGGGAGCAGTTGGGGGTTCGGTGCCTTGTCAAGGGCACCTCAGTCGTGGTATTGAAGGTGGGAGGAAGCGCTGTACATTCACTCCCCCCACCAACAACCCCTGCCGGTACAAGACTCGAACCCACAACCTTTTGGGTATTGAGACCGACTCTCATAAACAGTAAAGTGGATTTGCTCAAAATATTGATAAACTCACTTTGAAAAGCCAGGGAGTCAGAATCCGCAGAGGTGGAATCAGATCCGGCGGGGGTGGAGACGACTGGTTGTCAAGAGAGATCCCAAGATTGTCTCTGATCTAGAGAAACAGACAAAAAAAAAAGAAACACAAGGACGTTTTTCAACTGGAATTTGATAGTAATGGCATGTAAACTCCTTTCAGCAGCACAATGAAGGCTCGAATGTGGGTTGTTGTGTGTGTGTGGTGTGTGTGTGTACTGTGGCCAGGTTATGCCAGAGTAACCAGAGGTAGTCAAGGACCGTGAGTGGGTCTCCCCAAGGGGGGTTTTTTTTTTCCTTGATGGAGTTGACATCTCCCAGAATTCCTAGCATTCTCCTCCACATCACTGTGGCGACATCAGCATGCCAGCCGGTCAGAGTGCCGCCAGCCATCACACTACAGTCCTCTGTCGGAAACTCACTGGTTTCTGCAAAGATGGCAAAGATGCAACAGATAGAGTACTAGTTTGCATATTCATAGCCAAGTATGTCTGTTTATCGATCTATACGTTACCAAGGTCATCAGGGGTCTGCAGCACAGAGTGGTGCATTTTCTCATCCAGCTTTAGATCTTTATGCTGGACGTGTTCAGCAGTCAGCGTGGCGGGGGATGGCGTCTGTGATCGTGAGCCTCCCAGAGAGTGCATTGGAGACGCGCTCTCAGAACCTGAGGAAACATCAAGAGCATCAACACTTAGATCTCTAAACATGACACAGAAATGTCATACAGCATATGGGAACACTGTGACTGATACCAGAGTGTTCTGAAGCAAGGAATCAAGCAGCAGATGCTTTTACCCAAAGAAATTTTCTGCACACTTAAAGGAATAGTTCTTTTCCAAACATGAAAATTTACTAATTTACTCATTTACTCACCCTCATGTTGTTCCAACCCCATATGAGTTTATCTCTGTTAGATTGAAACACAAAAGGAAGATATTATTGAAGAATACTGACGGAACCAAAACAGTTGTTGGTCCATGACTTCCAGTGGTACGGAAACTGGGAAGTTCAATGGGGACCATCAAGTTGTTTACCAGCATTCTTCAAAATTATAAGTTGGGTGAACTATCCCTTTAACATGGGGAATGTTCGTTGGTTAGGTTAGTTTGGATAGTTTTGGGTTTACCAAACAACACCCTAGTGCTCTTGAAAATAAGGGTCAGAGATTATGTTGTTTATGTGGACTTAAGTATGGTATGCAATCGGAATGAAAGCAATCTGGGTTAATTGTCCGAGGGAACCACTACTGATGATGAATTATTTGCCTTTTACGGTATGATGTGCTTCTCATTGCTGCTGGTTTCTGCAGAAATTACATTCGGTGAGCAGTTCACATTCTTTGCATTACATGCAATGCAACTACAACATGTGTTGTTCTGTGCATGTTAAAATTTAAACTTAAACCTAAAGAAAACTTGTGAATGGTTTGGAATTAGGGCTGTGAATCTTTGGGTAGACAACGAATCGATTAGATTCACGATTCATACTGTAGGTTTTCGATTCCATTCAAGAACGATTTTTGCAAATTCAAAACGATTCGATTCACAATTAAATTCGATCCGATTCGATTCTGCATTCTTTAAGTGCACAGGATTATTTAAATGCTTCCCCTAAAATCTTTAAATGCTTAGTCAGGGGGCAAACTACACAGCAGCCTTTATGGTTACAGAACCATAGGTTAGAGGGGAAAAAAACACTTTTGTCCATTGTTAGATGCTAGTTTAATGATGTATGGCATGACAACGGCATATGTAGAAATGTATGTAAGCCAGGATTTTAAAAAAGAGCTTTAAAAGTATTAAGTATAGTCTAACATTTTGTTACACCAGGGCAGTGACAGGAAGTGGCAGAAGGACGGAATAATCAAGACGAAAACAGATAATTTTCATGTTGTATGTATATTTATATTATTATTGCTTATCGTATTACTTTGAATTTGCTATACGAAAATCAAATCCACTGTGGGGACAATAAGTCAATCCATTTGTAATCATAAATAATTTACCTCAATGGCAATTTTAGATTGTTTATTATCTACAAACATAAGTACTTTTAAATAGATTATTCGAACAAAGCCATATCTGGATTATTTATAAATACACAGAAGATGGTAGAAAATAGACTTTATCGTTTCTGTACTGGACATAAATGATATGTCAATTAGCACAGCGCAACTTCGAGAAATTGAGTTATTTATTGTGTTTAGTGAGTATTCAGATTAGGCAGACCTCTAGGCCTGGACATCTAAGGTCTATGGAGCATGAGATACAATTCTCTTATGTCGCGCCCAAAACTCTGTCTCATTTCATAAAATAAAATGCTATAGTGTTTAATTTTTCCTCTCCATCGGCGAATGATGAATCTGAAAGAAAACGCGCCCGATGTCTGTATGCTATAGCAACGAACGCTACTTTCATGCATCTGATTATCAGATAAACCTCGCCCCCCTCGTATGTCAAGGTGCTTAGGTAATGTAGTCGGTATGACCGAGAGCCATTGAAAAACTACATAAAAGTAAAACTACTTCACTTTAACATTACTGGCCATGAGTACTAAGGAGAGATCACACATCAGCTGCTCAAAAAATGCATCAATGAGACGAACAGAGCGCGAGTGCAATCCTGTGACAGTCACAGGCGGTAAATAGAGCACGTGAAGGAGAGATGCGAGGCACGAACACTGTTCAAGGTCTCCATTAATTCGTGCTTGTAGTAATTTAATGTGTATATATTTTGAAAGCATTGAATCGCTATAGAAATCGCAATTAATTCGATTCTTAGCGTTTTAAATCGATTACTGTCCGAAATCGGCGATTCACGATTCAAAAATCATGTTTCAAGATCGATGCATATGCATCGTCAGGATTTGTAATCGATGCATCGATAAAACGAGTGAATCGTTACACCCCTATTTGGAATCAAATGGTAAAATACTGAAAATTAATCAAATATGCATTAAGACCAAGAAATCAAAACAACAGTTATGTATTTGCAAGTTTTTAAATTCAAATTTCAAACCACAAGAGCTTACATTGAATTAAATGCCAGGTACAGTTTAATATCCAGTCTGCACATTTATTTATTTGACCTATTAATTTAATTTATTTCCTTTTTTATTTACTTATTTGCCAATAATTACAGACCGTATTGCGATTTACTGTCTTTCCGTCCCCCAAAAATGAAAGACTTCTTAAAATGATGACTTTTGTTATCTATGTTTCTTACAGTGATTATAGCAGTTCATAACCTACAAACTTTCTGTCCTCTACACCCTGTTGTATATGAGTGTGAGAGAGTGTACCAGTAATGGTGACAGTGTCAGCTGACAGGCCATGCTGACTGAGGCTGCTGGTCTCTGAGTCAATGTGGAGTGTTGTGAGACTGGAAAGCTCCTGTTCCTCTGCGGTCGGACCTGCTCCTCCCAAACTATCCTGATCCACAGAGGCCAGAGCACATGTTTCAGGGGGGAAGCTGAAATCTGTAGACAAACACACGGGTTCATTATCAAACTTCTTTTAAAACCCAGTACTGGTTTGTCCCTTTAAATTCCACCTGAACTACTTACTTTCAAATTTGTTGTCATACTGAAAAGCATTGAAGGAATCTGATTGGCTGTCAGAGCTTATGAGGTCACTTCCACTGGCGCTGGCTGGGGAGGTCCACTCAGAGGGCACACCGGGGTCATCTGCAGGACGCGTGGCGTTCTGACGGTTCAGGAGCTCTGGTAGATCTTTGGGGATGTCCAGACTTCCTGGGCTACTGCCACGCCTCGTCATGCCCTAAAAAGAACATAGGAAAACATAATATACACTAAAAATAACATACAACAGCAGAATCAAAAACTAGATTATTTAGTTAAGCATCATGCAGCATTTAGCAGACATGTGATACTTTTGCTGACAGTATTTGCTCATTTGTTTAAAATTATTATCAGGCATTTCAATTTAATGCGATCATTTAGTGTGATTAATTATGAAGAAAATACTGCGTTAAATTGACATATTTGAACTTTTTTTATTTTTCTACCATCTAAGCTGTTCAAGTTTAGATAGAACTATGCTTTAATTAGATGTAGTTTTAGAGACTATGCATACTGAATGTTTGCATGGACATACAGAAGTGCCTCTGGCCCTCAGTCTCTCCTGGATGAACTCGTCCATGAGGTCACTGACATTAGGGTTGCTGGTGCCAGCATCGTTGGACATGGGCCTCATCTTCGGCGTCAGCTCATCTTTATTGGCTGAGACAACAGGCACAGAAAGACACATCAGTATTTTACAGGGACCGCCCAAAAAGGGTGCAAACACAGATGACCTAGCAGAATGACATGTACTAACTGACTCTCTCTTTGTAGTGGTGTCTGACTCTCTCTACAGCACTTGAATATAATTATGAATTAGTTTATTTGAGTTTGGGGACGGTGAGTAAATAAACACATTTTTCTTAAAGGACAACAGTGCCATTTAGTTTTTTGCTCATGTTGTACATTCGCCTTCCCCATATCTTTTTTTTTTTTTTTGACAATGGCAAGCGGTTCAGATAAATCAGAAAATATACTTTACTTCTAGTTTTGGGGTGGGTAAGGGTGGTTTTAATGGTTTTGTAAACGAGTTACAAAAAATAATAAAAAAATAAATGTAAGATATGTGCAATTTAAAATACTGGATTGATATTTATTTTAACAGCAATTTATTCCTGGAATGTTACTGCGGTGTGCACAGTAATTAACGCCAGTAGTCAGTTCCCATGATCCTTGCAGAACTAATGTTTGATAGGTTGATTGCTCAAGCAAAGGCCAATTTTCCATGATCAATATCCGTTTTTTGGAAACTGATATTTTCGTTAAAACGTGTACAGTTGTGTTTAGGTCTTTTATTAAAGAAGTCAAAAGAACAACCAGTTTTATTTATAGAGTAAATTTCAACAAAAAAAAAGACAAGTTTATAACAACTTCACTGCAACTTTTTATCGATTTAATACGTCCTTATTGTACGTGCCCATTAAGTATTAATTTATTTTAGAAATAAACATATAAATACATCGTACTGACCCCAAACTTTTGAAGAGGAGTGAATGTTTTTCACATTATGGTAAAAATGTCATCTTGTAAAATCAGCTAAAATTAGCATGAAACCAAATAATCATGGATGTGATGCTTGAATCTACGTTAAACTTTAACAAGACAGTAAAATAGTTTGAGGTGAAAAACTGAGCAAATGAAACTCAGCACTATTGCCCTTTAAACACAACCAAAATCCTTTGACATTAAACTCATAAAACACTAAACCAGAACACATACAGAAAAACAAAATCTTTAACGGAAGCCAACCACAAAACTGATTTCAGTTTTGAAGCGATGCAGTATCCACAGTTCATGCAGTCCCCCAAACAGACAGACCGACAGACAGAGAGAGAGACAGAGCAAACCCTGGAAGTCCAAACCTAAGAGTTAGTGAGCCTTATGCTGACTGAGGTTAAAGTGAGACAGCAGTGAGTATGTTAGAGGAGCCACCCACAGCAAGACGAGGCAGCCTTCATCCCAAAGCGAAGGGTTAGGGAGCCACTGGTTAACAACAAATCATACCAACACGGCAGCACAACATGGTGGGGTGGTGACTTAGGG
>JADLZN010010252.1:0-235909 GCA_018155175.1 Sinocyclocheilus anophthalmus | reverse complement strand
TGTCTTCTGTGTCCTCTTTCTTTTCTTCAGCAGTAAATTTGCCTGCAGTCTGTGAGGGAAATGTTTCTCTTTAGTTGCCTCAGCTATCTGCCTGATGACGTTTGATCTTACTATAAGTAATCCGCATTGGAAACGGCTGATTTTGAACAAAGATCTTTTTCTTTTTAATTCCCCCACACTAAAATGCTAAAGCAGTAGTCAATGCAACATGGAGACAGATAGAGACAGCTGCTTGCAGGCATGAGGATTCAAATTCCACCACAGTTCTGCTGCCTCAATCCCAGCTCATTATCAACAACTAAGGCCCATGTAGGAGGATGAGGGATGGACTTCTGGGACAAAGAGAGAAACGGGAGGGAGTGAAAGGGAAGGGAGATACTTTGGCCTGACAAGTTTGAAGTACTGTTTGTAATTGTTTTCACAGCCAAGAGGAAGATAGTGTCAATGTCGAGCAAAAAATGATGACAATGCAAAAGATACTGTGGATGTTTATGTGATAGGTGGACCAGGGTATAGAGAGACTGAAATACATGTGAAGGATCATTTTAGCAACATCAGCAAAGCTTACTCAATTCTGAAGTGCAGAAATGCACACTTATTTTTTGTGAAGATACTCATGATTCAATTTTTTTTTCACCAGAATATGTATTTAATTTAAAAAAAATAGTACTGTGTCAGGGGGAAAAAAATCTGCCTATTGGGTGAAAGAGATTAGTTCAGATACTCATTAGTGTTGTGGCAGGGAATCTGCTGGTCTTAAAAAGTTAAAACGTTTTAATTTGCCCTTCCACAAATGATGGCCTTAAAAAGATCTGGCATTAGATATTGCATGCACTGCAAAAATAAATAAGTAAATAAAATGAATATCTTCTGCTGTATTTTTGTCTTGTTTTCTAGTAAAAGTATCCAAACATATTTAAATCAAGATAAATTAGCCTGAGATGCAAAATGAAGATAGATGTCTTGTTTTCTGAGAAATTTCACAAAATTAAGTGCATTTATGCTTTATATTACATTGATTTTCTTTAATTGGTTTTAAAAAGGTCTTCAGTGGTTGCAGACTGCAGTAGTGGTACCTGCAGGATCAAGTAAATAATTTGGGAGTCATCTTTGATTCATCTCATTTGATGGACAGATAAAGATGGTGGTAGCCAAATTGAAACCAATTTTTTCAGCTAATGACCTTGAAAAAGTTGTCCATGCCTATATTTTTTTCTCGTTTAGATTACTGTTGTGGTCTTTATGTTGGGACTTCCCAAACATACGTTTCTCACTTGAAGCTAGTACAAAATGCTGCTGCAAGGATGTTAAAGAATGCTGGGGAAACGGATCATGTTACTCCCTTGTTACCTTCTTAGGGGATGGCTACCAGTACAATTTAGGATACAGTGTAAGATTTTGATAAATGTTTTTAAAACACTCCATGGAATGGTGCCAGAACACATAGTTGAGCTTATTAAGCCCTGCAGTCCAGGTGTAATATTAAGATCATCAAACACTTTTCTTCTAACAATTCCCTGAGTGCGTCTCAAATTGAAGGGTGATCATGCTTTCTCTATCGTTGGCCCAAGACTGTGGAAAAATCTCCCATTGTTATATCTTCCTTGACTCTGATGTTTTTAGGGACCGTTTAAAATAATTGTTTTACTCTCTGGCATTTAAGTACATTAGTATGTGGATGTTTTATGTTTTTTCTTGCTGTTCTTTTGCTCTCTATTGTAATGTACAGCACTTTGAAGCGACTGTGTAGCCTGTAAGGTGCTATATAAATAAATAACAAAACTAAATTAAATAAATGTAACAAAACAAGTAGAACATGGTCCTGGAACAACAAATTTTGTTTCTCACAATTCGTTTCAACCAATCCCTGACCTGTGATTTTAGAATCAGTGGTTAAGTTTTGATTGCTCAATAATGTTGTTCCAGGAAGAAACAACAATGTTGATCCAAGAGAATGTCCCACACTGTGCCAAGTGTACTCAAATGTTCGCATTGTTTCATTGCAGAAATGAAAGGTCAAAGGATGTTCAAGGTGGCCACAAGCTGATATTTTTCTTCAACAGAATCTAATACATGAACACTAGATGTAATGAGAACCCAATTATCTGTCAGTTCTACTTATAATAATGAATCTTTGTTTATTTACAAACCTCAATGCCTCTTCTCTCCTGTATCAAGAAAATAAAACGGGTAAATTCCACTTTTATTATTTCTATCTGACAGATGGTGAAAAAAAATCCTGAAAAAAGAACAGCGTTGTAACCTCATTCAGTTTAGAAACACTGGGGGGGGGGGGGGTCTCTTTGACACTCAAAGAGCTCTCTCTTTGACACTCAGCATTACCTCTGCTACAGCTGATGTCATGCCAGGAGAACTCTCTCTCTCAAAATAAAAAAATGAAAAGCTTTTGATGGTGTTAAAACGCAAAACAATTTCAATCTTTTATTCCTCTCAGGTAGCCATTATACTCCAGGAGACTCTACCTAAGAAGTGCCGTCCTGTGCTGCCAAGCGATTTCTAGCCCATTTACTGTGCTTTTATGTTCTGCCTCCCCATTTAGATGTCCTGATTTCTCACCCTGTGAGTTCTAACATTCTGCTGGTTTCGACTCAATCTCGAAATGCTGTCGAGAGTGCTGGAATTCCTCTTTCTGGCCGATCCTATTGCTATATTGGAGCTGGGTTTTGAGTTTTCCTGGGGGAGGCGACTGGATCTGAGCAATGAAGTTGTGGTTGTTTTCTGTCAATCTTGTTTGTCCCTTTTTAAATGTGGATTGTCTGGCGCCGGTCTACGTTTTCTTACAATACGATGAGTGCTTCTTTATTACGTTTGGTTTTTTCACTAATGATGGAATGTATAAACTACACTCTAAAAATGCTGGGTTGTTTCAACCCAAGTTTGGGTCAAATATGGAATTAACCCAACTTTTGGGTTATTTTGGTTACATTTTTAAATTACATTTTTAACCCAACGGTTGGGTTAGTCCATATTTGACCCATATTTTGAAACAACCCAGCATTTTTTAGAGTGACATTTTTATATATTAAAAATTATACAGTTATAAATTCTGAACAAAACTTTTGTTCTACTTTTTAAAGTCTTGTTAATTTCTGTTTAAAGGGCCCTTATTTTTGCCATTTTGATATTGCCTTTTATGCCGTGTGTATGTCGTAGTGAACGAAACGGCTGGCAAGCCAAAAGTGCACGATAAATAAAAGTTATTGTCTCCAAAAAGAAAGAATCGCCTCTGAACAGCCTAAACGAGTCTTCAGTAATTATAATCCCACTTCCGTGACGGCTACAAGTCATGTTGTAACACATTTGCATAATACCCGACTATGTTCTACGTTGGCCTGCCGCGAACAACTTGACCAGCCCTCAAACACTATAGCTTGTTTGTGTGGTAAACATCATATCGAAAAGTCGCTGTGTCCTAAGCCGTGAAAGTAAATTAATTTTATTTTCACTTCCGAAAGATATGTTCCCATCATTTTACTGACGACTGCTTCTCTGATCTCAGGGATTTCAACGCGGGATTCACAAAACGCTTGCTCTTGAAAGATGGCTCTTTACCCTGTTTATTTTGACCAGCTGGCTCCACTAAATCACAAACTGTAAGTTTGATAAATAATAGATGAGTAATTAGAATCCTACTTCCATGACGGCTACACGTCATGTTGTAACACTGTAGAGTTTATTTTCATTTAGTTAAAAAAAAAATTTACCTGTAAAAACAATCCAATTGTAGTACTGCACTGTAAACCATTATTTTTACATGGGTTTAAAAATTAGCAAGTACACTTCCGTCAAAAGTTTTTTAAGATTTTTTATGTTTTTAAAGTCTCTTCTGCTCACCAAGCCTGCATTTATTTGATCCAAAATACAGCAAAAGCAGTGATATTGTGATATATTTTTACCACTTAAAATACTGCTTTCTATTTGAATATATGTTCAAATGTATTTATTTTTGTGATGTAGAGCTGAATTTTCAGCAACCATTACTCAATTATTCAGTGTCACATGATCCTTCAGAATCGAGTAGAACCATGCTGAGAAACATTTTTTTATATATCATATTTAAAACAGTTTAGTATTTTTTTTTTCAGGATTCTTTGATAAATAGAAAGATACAAATTTCAGCATTTATCTGAAATAAAAAGCTGTTGTAACATTATACACTATACAATTCAAAAGCTTGGAGTCAAAAGAATTTTTATTTTTTGAGGGGAAAGAAATTATAGAAATTAATACTTTTATTGATCAAGTAGATGCTTTAAATTGATCAAAAGTGATAGTAAAGGCATTTATAATTTTACAAAATATTTTTATTTCAGATAAATTCTGTTCTTCTGATCTTTCTATTCATCAATGAAACCTGAAACAATTCTACTCAGCTGTTTTTAACATAATAATAACACTAATAATATTAATGTTTTCTGAGCAGCAAATCAGAATATTAGATGATTTCTGAAGATCATGTGACTGGATTAATGATGCTAAAAGTTTACAGAATACATGTACTGCCATTGGCTGGTGGCAGCTGTCATTCCTGATTGCTGGCAGGTCACATGGCTAGGCAGCCGCTGTAGATCTGCGAGTAGAATGCCTACCCTGTCACTCTCGCTGCAAGGAAATACACTATTTTATTATGAATATATTTTTATAACTCTGATTTTTGGATGATTGACGTTTTATTTTTTTTCCCCCAATTAAAGCAGTCAAATGAACGTGATCATGGCTGGTTGCTTACTGACGCTTTGTTTTGACGCTCAGCCAGCCTCTGCTGCCTCTCATTCCTAGGAAATCATTCTGATTTTATTTTTGTTATTTCTACATTGTTTTTGTAAACAACTTTGAATGAATTAATATATTATTTGCATTCATGTCCTCCTATAACAGTTTCCTCCAGTCAGCCTTTTTAATATGCCTATGCGTTCCCCACCACTCCTGTTGCAAGGAAATGCATACATTTATTATTGTGAATATATTCTTTTGAATGTATTTTTTATATAATATAGGTTTAAGGAGGTTTAATAAGTAGTCTAATGGCCATGATCCCGACTGGTGGGTCACTGCAGCTTCCGTCCACCCATGCTGCCAGTTTAACGCGTTCCCTACGACTCTTACTGCAATGAAATTAATTGTTTTATTATTATTAATGCATTCTTATGAATGTACTCTTTTATATCATAAGCGTATAAGGGAGGTTTATCCTGAATAAAGGAGACAAATGGCCGTGATCCCGACTGGTGGGTCTGACGCTTCTCTGGCCACTCAGTCCAGTCAGTGGCAATTGAGCTCTAATTTTGACGCGTTCTCTACCACTCTAGCTGCAAGGAAATGCATTACTATTATTATTATTATAAATATATTCTCATGAATCTATTCTTTAAGATATATACGGTTTAGGGGGTTATCTGATTTAAGGTCCAATGATCGTGATCCCGACTGTTTGCCTACTCCTTCAGTCCTAGCCACTGCTATTGCTCTGCAAGTTTAACGCAGTCCATATGACTTCCTACAACTTGAAGTCATTGTTTTTTTATTATTATGACTATATTCTTATGACTCTATTATTTTATATGATTGACGTTTAAGGAAGATTCATCCCGATTAAAGCCGTCAAATTGCCGTGATCCCGACTGGTGGGTTACTGACGCTTCGCTGGCCGCTCATCCAGCCAGTCACTGTTAAACTTAAAGATTATCGTGTTCTACCACTCCCGTTGCAAGAAAATTAATTATTTTATTATTATGTATAGGCTATATTCATATTAATCTATCATTTTTATATGATATACGTTTTAGGGAGATTTATCCCGATTAAAGGGGTCAAATAACTGTTATCCCGACTGGTGGGTTACTGACACTTAATCTAGCCAACCGCTGAAGCTGCCAGTATAACACGTTCTCTACCACTCTCTCTGCAAGGAAATATATTATTTTATGATTATGAATTCATTCTTATTGGTCTGTTCTTTTACATGATCGACATTTTAGGGAGGTTTATCACAAACAAAGTGTTTAAATGGCCGTGATCCAGACTGGCAGGATATTGCCGCTTGCACTGGCTGCTCAATCAACCAGCCGCAAGAGCGCTCCGAGTTTAACGCATTCCCATGACTCTTACGCATTAAATTAATTGGTTAGTATTTTTTATTAATCTTATGAATGTACTCTTTTCTATCATAGGCGTATAAGGGAGGTTTATTGCCGCTTGCACTGACTGCTCAGTCGGCCAGTCGCAAGAGCGCTCAGAGCTTAACACATTCCCTACAGTCTCTGCAATTAAATATATTATTTTATGATTATTAATATATTATTATAAGTCTAGTCTTTTAAACTGTGGACATTTTATCACAAATAAAGTGTTCAAATGACCGTGATCCTGACTGGTGGGTTACTGCCGCTTCAGTGCAGCCAGTCACTTTCAGCTCCGAATTGAACGGGTTCCGTATCACTCCATAAAACATCGAATATGTAAAAGAATAGTCATATGAACAGATGTACAATAAATTTTTTTATTATTATTCCCGTATAGAGTGGAAGGAGAACAACATGAATCTGCCATTAATCAATGGTTCCTGACAGTGGACTTCAAGCCGCCAGGCAGCCAACCACTGGCAGGTCACGTGACGTGCCAGAATCAGACTGCCAGCTGCCAATGGTCACTGGTGCTGTCAGTCAGTTAGGGATTGAACCCCTAATGGAGTATAAGTTGGCTTTCTTTTATAGAATTATTAAAAAGCATTGCAGTTTGTCCTGTTGTCGCTGAAATTACTTTATGAGAAAGATTCATGTTATTGGGATAATTCACAATTTAATAGGCATTAATATGCTTTACATTATTGCATAACAAATGTTATTACATAACATAAATCGTAAAATCGTCACAACTAGTGGCAGTATCCATACAAATTAGAATAATTTCCTTGGAATGAGAGGCAGCAGCGACTGGCTGGTTGAGGGTCCACCGAAGCGTCAGTAAGCAACCATTCGTGATCACATTCATTTGACTGCTTTAATTGGGATAAACCAACCTAAAACATCAATCATACAAAAGAATAGAGTCATACGAATATAGTCATAATAATAAAAAAAATGATTTCCTTGCAGTGAGAGTCCAGTGCTCGCTGTTTTATGTTAACGTTACATCTGTCACTGAATTTAGGGACCGTCTCTAAAGTTACATACTACATTGGTACACACTTTCAGACTTAAATAGCATTTGAAGAGAATTACCTTACTTGCGATAAAGAGGCAGAGCAGAGAAGATAACTTACTATGCTTCTCTTTGTTCAACTAAGTTAGTTAACTTTGGCTAAATTACATCATTAATTTACCAGTTGATGTTGTCATCGATACTATCTGTGGCATTCACAAGAAGAGGATCCAAAATACACCTCCGAAGTTGCAGACTACATCCAGACTAGAAATCTGAAAATAACAAACGAAAGTAGTACTAGAAAATACTGTTTAAAATCTTCACTGAAACAGTGGTTTGCCTAACGCATTTTACCTCAGTATTTCACGTTAATTCACTGTTAAGGTTAAATAACGACTCACCAGAGGAGCTAACTTGCATTAAAGGGCAGCAGAACGTACAGAACGTGCCCTTTTATTATTATGACCTATAGAATATAGTCATAATAATAAAACATTTATTTCCTTGCAGTGAGAGTGATAGGGAACGCGTTATACTCGCAGTTTAACCGTGGCTGGCTGGATTGAGCGTCAGTAAGCAACCAGTCGTGATCACGTTCATTTGACTGCTTTAATTGGGATAAATCCACCTAAAACGTCAATCATACAAAAGAATAAAGTCATAAGAATATATTTATAATATTAAAATAATGTATTTCCTTGCAGCAAGAGTGATAGGGAACGCATTATACTTGCAGCTCAGCAGAGGCTGGCTGGTTGAGCGTCCAGAGAAGCATCAGTAAGCAACCAGTCGTGATCACGTTCATTTGACTGCTTTAATTGGGATAAACCCACCTAAAACGTCAATCATACCAAAGACTGGTCATAAGAAATATATTCATAGCAATAAAATATGTATAGGTGCATCTCAGTAAATTAGAATGTTGTGGAAAAGTTTTTTTCATTTATTTCAGTAATTCAACTCATTGTGAAACTCGTGTATTAAATAAATAAATTCAATGCACACAGACTGAAGTAGTTTAAGTAGTCTTTGGTTCTTTTAATTGTGATTATTTTGGCTCACATTTAACAAAACCCACCAAATCCCTATCTCAACAAATTAGAATACTTCATAAGACCATAAAAAAAAACATTTTTAGTGAATTACTGGCCTTCTGGAAAGTATGTTCATTTACTGTACAGTACTCAATACTTGGTAAGGCTCCCTTTTTTTTTTTGCTTTAATACTGTCTCAATTCTGGCGTGAGGCATGGAGGTGATCAGTTTGTGGCACTTCTGAGGTGGTATGGAAGCCCAGGTTTCTTTGACAGTGGCCTTCAGCTCATCGGCATTTTTTGGTCTCTTGTTTCTCATATTCCTCTTGACAATACCCCATAGATTCTCTATTTCAGGTCTGTTGAGTTTGCTGGCCAGTCAAGCACACCTACACCATGGTCTTTTAACCAACTTTTGGTGTTTTTGGCAGTGTGGGCAGGTGCCAAATCTTGCTGGAAAATTAAATCAGCATCTTCAAAAGCTGGTCAGCAGAAGGAACCGTGAGTGCTCCACAATGCAGTGACTTTGGTTTTCAAAAACACAATGGACCAACACCAGCAAACGTCAAGACACCCCAAATCATCACTGACTTCGGAAACTTTACACTGGACTTCAAGCAACTTGGCATGAGCTTCTCCACTCTTCCTCCAGACTCTGGGACCTTGATTTCCAAATGAAATTCAAAATTTACTTTCATCTGAAAAGAGTACTTTGGACCACTGGGCAACAGTCCAGTTCTTTTTCTCCTTAGCCCAGGTAAGACGCTTCTGATGTTGTCTGTGGTTCAGGAGTTGCTTAACAAGAGGAATATGACAACTGAAGCCAAATTCCTTTACATGTTTGTGTGTGGTGGCTCTTGATGCCTTGCCCCCAACCTCAGTCCATTCCTTGTGAAGTTCAAACTCAAATTCTTGAATCGATTTTGCTTAAATCCTCATAAGGCTGGCGTTCTCTTGGTTGGTTGTGCATTTTTTTCTTCCACACTTTTTGCTTCCACTCAACTGTCTGTTAACATGCTTGGATTCATCACTCTGTGAACAGCCAGCTTCTTTGGCAATGGATGTTTGTGGCTTACCCTTCCTTGTGAAGGGTGTCAATGATTGTCTTCTGACAACTGTCAGATCAGCAGTCTTCCCCATGATTGTGTAGTCTAGTGTACCAAACTGAGAGACCATTTTGAAGGCTCAGGAAACATTTGCAGGCGTTTTGAGTTGATTAGCTGGTTGGCATGTCACCATATTCTAATTTGTTGAGATGGGTTTTTGGTGGGTTTTTGTTAAATGTGAGCCGATATCATCACAATTAAAAGAACCAAATATTTAAACTACTTCAGTCTGTGTGCAGTTTGAATTTATTTAATACACGAGTTTCCTAATTTGAGTTGAATTGCTGAAATAAATGATCTTTTCCATGACATTCTTATTTATTGAGATGCACCTGTATTTCTTTGCAGCGAGAGTGATAGGGAAAGCATTATACTCGCAGATCTACAGCGGCTGAGACTGCCAGCCACTAGCCCGCCCTGCCAGAATCAGACTGGCAGCTGCCACCAGCCACTGGCAGGTCACGTGACCTGTCAGTGGTGGCTCCTGCCACATGACCTGTCTTCTTCTGTATTTGTCCTCTTCTGCTGTGTAGCGTCTCGACCAATCTGACACACTAATTTTAATTTGATTTAACAATCAATTATTCATTAGGTTAACAAATCGTAACAGTCCCCTCACTCAATTAACTGGAGGCCAGGATGTCTGCTGAACACCAGGCGCTAGGGTCACCATGACAACTAATCATGATATCACTGTTTTTATGACCCCCCAGGAATGTGAGGAAGGATAGCCCACTCTTTTTCCCAAGGAAAAGCAGAGTAGAAATGGACTGTGTTCTAGTTAATTCATAGAAAAACCGTTATTTTAATGAACACACATATTTCTTCAGGCCTTTGAGTATATTATTGTCATTGTGTATTTTGTCTTTGATATTTTTTAGACTATTTTAGTATGCTTGTGAGGGTACCCATTCCTGATCATCCCTTTTCACTATATTTAATCTTACCTTGTTTAGTATCTATGATTTTGCCTTCGGATGATCGAAACAAGCGTGTATATTATCTGGTGGTACATAGGCAATATATATTAAGGCCCTGAGAATCGTTAATAATTTCGATTTAAGTCCCTTTGCAAATTACCATGCTTAGAGAACAAAGGGGTCATAAACCCTCCAGCAATTGCCACCTCCCGCTCGGAATTTTCATCTTTCTCATTGGACAAGCCCATCTTTAAAGGCGGAGATCTTCTCCGACCTTAAAGGCCCGGCTCCAGGGACCCGCCCCTGTCGGTGGTTCGGTCAGATGCTAAGATGTAGATGTGAGAAAACGCTTCAGGATACCAACGCATTTGTGCCAGGCCTTTTCTTCGGCCTAGTCCATTCCATTCATCAAGTAACACTGACTCAACCTGGTTCTTCTCATCGACCCGAATTCAGAAAAGATCTACGGGAAGCTTTAAGATTTGCATCAGGAATCTCTTTCAGTCCGCCGAGACTCGCTAAGTATCAAACTTAGTCGATTTAATTGATTCATTAAGTATCAGTTACACCTTTTTAAAGGTGTGTTTGAACTCAGAATCTGGCGTATCCCTGAAGGCTTTGATCTGTTGAATATACATGCAAAGTGTTCCATAAAATCCATTCTTTATGCCTCTTTCTATGCTGAGTTAAACTTTAACCCTTTCCTATACCAACTGTATGTGTGTGTGTGTGTGTGTGTATTTGGTAATGTTAGAACCGCTTATGTGTTTATGTAGTATGTTAAGACTAGTTTAAGTGTTTATGTAGTTAAAAAAACCTTACTTGTATCACACTTGACGTGTTCATTGTTTGCTCATAACTGGAGTCACTTAATCATGCAGATTTTTGCTACAAGCTTTTGTAGAATTGTACTGTAAGGAAGTTATTTCCCTTAACCAGTAAATTAACGTTTTTAGAATTGACAAGACGGTTGACCCTGAGTGGTCAGCTAAATATCTACAGTGGATCTAAAATAGGAATAGTTAATTATAACTAGTTATGGTTAATTATTCATATTTCCCCATGAGCTGATCCGCTACAGCTGTCATGGTAATGCAAGAAATGCTGTGAGTGGTTGTCAAGGCAGCCAATCAGAATTTAGCAGCCTCGTCTCTGATTGGCTGGAATTATGGCATATTGTAAAGCTGAGTTGTGTTGAGCAAGCAAGCTGTTGGCATTTAGAGAGCACTGAGGGCAGGCATCAAGTGAGCAAGCTAGTGAAACGTTGCACGTGCAAAAGAGTCTGCACACATCCAGAAACTTATTTTAAATGCAGAATTGATTTTTGTGTGCTCAAAATACTTTCTTCTTTGCGAGACAAACATTTTCTCCACAAAACTCAGTTCGCGTGCGTGCTAAACGCACTTTTGCGCGCTCTAAATATGATCTTTCGCACACAGAATTGCAGCAGAGATGTAATCCCATACGCATTCAGCTGTACACATACGCTGAGCTGTCTGAAGCGGCTCAGCGTATGTGTGGAGTGGAACCTCCAACTGTACCTCTAAAGACCCCTCTGTCAAGCTCCTGAATTTTGCAGACGACACCACACTCATTGGCCTCATACAGGATGAAGACAGTCTGCTTACGACTGAGTTTAAAGAGCTGGCTGTTCTTGTGCAGGTCCTTAACAACCTGGAGCTTAACAACGCCTCAACTGTGGAGTGAGCGTGGACTTTCAGGAGAAAACCCCCTGCCTCCCCCCACAACCATCCTTGACCGCACTGTTGACTGCAGTTGAGTCATTCATGTTCCTGCCCCACATCTCTCAGTAACCTGAAGTGGGGACCCTCACATAGACTCCATTGCACACAGGCCCCGCAAGGTTGTACTTCCTTCGCCAGCTGAGAATTCAACCTGCCACAGGAGCTGCTTAAACAATTCTACTCTGCTATCATTGAATCCATCCTATGCACTTCAGTAACTGTCTGGTTCAGCTCAGCAACCAAATCTGACATCCCGAGACTACAACGGACATTCAGGACTGCTGAGAGGATTATTGGTTCCCCTCTGCCCAGCCTCCAAGATATTTACATCTTCAGAGTGAGGAAAAGGGCTAAAAAAAATTGACCCCTCACACCCAGCCCACTCTCTCTTCGAACTGTTGCCTTCTGGTCTGCGCTACAGAGCTCTGAGCACAAGTACAGCCAGGCACAAGAACAGTTTCTTCCCACAGGCTATATTCAGCCTGAACAATTAATCTTTCATAATTATACATCGTCCATCACAACTAACATAGTATATTTATATTAACTGCACACTTTGTAAATAACATATTTATCTGCACACTAATAAACATATCTGTAAATGTATCTAAACAATTACATTTTTTCCTATACTTCCATTTCTGTATATAGTACATTATTCAATTTTTCTTTTTTTTATTATATTGCTGTTATATTTCATCCCTACTGTGTTATTCCTATGTAGGTCTACACTATGCGTTATAATAACATTTATGCATTGTAAAGCCCTAAATAATAAGCATATTTAAATGTAGGCTTTAAATGCATATTTAAATGTTAAATTACACACATACTATGTAATTTTTATATTTAATGATTTAGTTTGCTTTTCTACTTGAAAAAAAAAACTGTGCAATTTGTAAAACTTAGTCCAAAGTTAAGAAATCCAGCTATGACTGCCTAAATTTGTACTAAATCATTTAATGTAAAAATAATAAATAAAAAAGACTAATGCACTAATACCTTGTTTTATATTTTGATATTTACATACTGAGATTCACTTACTTGAAAATATAACCACAGTGCCCACACTTTAAATAACATTTAAAAGCAGGTTCCTGTAAGGATGGTCCTTTCTTGTACTGTTAAGACAGCCGTGTTGAGGCAGCTCTTCAAGCTGCCATGCAGTTTACCCATGGGGGGCAGTGTCAACGACAACTAGCCTACCCCTGTCTGAGGCTGAAGGATTTAATAGAGGCCAACCAGTGGATCATGGCAAGACACTTCACACACTCCTGTGGTGGAGAAGAGCAGTGAGGTGACAGTGGACTCTTTTGATGTAATCAGGTCTGCATTTGCCCCCGAGGAGCCCGTGATCTTGTTGATTTTGTCTGTTTCTCCCTGTGATGTATCTACCATGAGGTGCATCGCCCCATGGGACTGTTTTCCAGAACCCGGTGTGATGTTAGATTGTAAAGCTGGAAGGCAAGAGAGAAGCCAAGCTCAAGCTCAGATGTGAAAGTAATACTCAGCTGGTGTTACAGCAGGCCTCTCTGGATTGAACCTATCATATTAAGTTATTTCAATGACATTGAGGATGTGGGGGGGGGGGTTAAATTAAATATTGCAACCACGTAGATGGTCGATGCATACTAAAAAGCTAAATGATTTTATATGGATGGACGATGCGTGAACCTGCAGTGACTTAAAAGAATGAGTGGACGATACGTCTGGACATGATCCAAACCTCAGAGACAAAGGGGAGCAAAAGGCCCTTTTGAAAGTTTTTTCCAGCAGAGTGACATTGAAATGTCATTCTTGTCATTTTCCCCGTCCACACTGCTGAACAAGCCATTACAGTGGCTTTGTTCTTGATGGGCACTTTCACTACAAAGGTAGAAACCAGGCACAGGAAGAGTTTTGAGGAAGTGGATGTCATCGAGGGGCCATCCTTGGTCTTCTAGTCCACCACAGCTGATTGGATTACATTTTGGAAAAACTCCTGCCTTGTCTGCACAAGCCACGTGTCTATAGTTGTGATTAAATGATTATTAAATTAAATGTTGTTTGGGTTAGTATGCTCAATGGGATTGGGGGTTCATTGTGTTGGACAGATAGGGAAGAGGCAGAGGGAAGTTCTGCGGTTAGATTAACTTTAAGCCGTTCATTCTTTCTGACTATGTGTACTTTCATTTAGAGTTCTGTAATCACTTCACTTCAACTCCAATCCAGGTTTTCCATTTCATGCTCATTTGTGAGAAAAACTCCACTAATCTGCACCCAGTTACTGCTCAACCATAAAGCTATTACATTAGTGTAGTATTAGTTTGATGATATGATTGCTTGGGATTTAAAAAAAAGACTACACAGTCATCACAATTCAAGTTACAAGCACATTCTTCATAAATTCCAGAATATGCATAGTAAATCACAATTTGAGAAGAAAACAATAACAATTCACTTACTTTGCTAACAATTGATGCATTACTCTGATAATGAAAATTAATTTATTACAGAATTTGCAGTTCATGCTGCCGTTTTCATTATTTGTAATCCTGCATCAATTTGAGCAAAGATAATTGTTGTTTTCTTGTCATTTACTATGCATATTCTGGAATATTTGAAGAATTGTGATGATTATTTGTTAATGTACACCCCTGCTTGATTTAAAGATGGTCTTCACAACCTTATTTACAGTGTTGAGGAGTAGCTAGTTACATTTAACGGTGTTACGTAATTTAATTGCAAAATAAATCTAACTGTAATCAGTTACAGTTACTAACAAAAAATGTGTAATTAAATTACAGTTACTAATGAAAATGTTAAAGATTACTCGGGCATTACATTTGAATATTTACCACATCCACAGTACATATTAATTATTCTCCCAAATTGCACTGAGTCGTACTGCTGAGACAATAGGTCCATAATTCTGCGATGCGGAAAACACAGACTGGTTCATAGAATTCAGTCATAAAAACGGAATTCCTATAGCCTAACGCGGACGGAATATGCTACATTTTGGACGAATAAATCAAAAGTAGGTCAGTACAATTAAATCAAAACGCGATATGGACTAGTATCTGTGAATATTAAACTGAAGAAAGACTATTTAAATATGAATCCTGCCACGTTCTGACTGTCGATGAAATCAAAACACCACCCTACGAAAATTACAATGACACTGGTTACTAGGGTTAAACCATGGTAACCCAAATTCAACCATGTTTTTGCTACATAACCATAGTTTAACCTATGGAATTTGTAGTGAAATAATACACTGGTAATATTTTGCAAAAAAAACTTGTTACTTGTACTTTTACTATATAAAGCAGCTAAGTTTTGTAATGAAAAACATGACCCATGTGCATATTAGGATTTTCACTAGATATGTAGTGATACTACGTTTGACATGTAGGGCAATTTATAAAGTATAGTTTTGTTGTGTAAATCTTGAGTATTAAAGTCATGTTAAGATAGATATCATGTCAAAATAACGAGACTGATAGAACAATGGAAGTGAAGGTGCAGTTCAGATAGAATTTAATTTTTAGCATGTCCCCAACTAAGCATTTAAACCATTTTATGTTATCCCAGACAAAAAATAGGATTGTCCCAGGGTCGAATTTGTTGTGGTGTATGAGGTGTAGATTTCCCTGCCTGATTTCTTTCCAGTCCCAATTATGGCGCAGGTGCTGGTTTCATTTACCATCACCTCGAAGGCTAAGCTGAATCTTGCGGTGTTTCAGCCCTCGAGCCCTCGGTCATAGATGATACATGAACACCAACAATCTCTAGAACTGCTCTGAGGGCACTTTCGAGCATTTTACTTATTTTTGAGAAACTATTGTCTATCATATCCAAGAGGACCCAAGTGTCAAAAGACACCACTTTCAGGAGTGTGGTACACAGCTAGACACCTCTTATGAGATACGGTGTTTTGAGTTGATGTTATGCTTTTAGTTATTAGTATTTTTTATTAAACGATTTATTCCCAAAGTCCTTTTTGTTAAGGCGTGTTCCTGTATTGATCAAAGATTTGTTTCAAAAAGTAACTATTTCTTAATTTTACATCTGCATTGAACTCAGACATCTCCACGTAAAGAATCTTACTAAAATTGCTGATTTTGTGGTGTAAATTGTGTCAAATTGTATCATCTATTCAGAGTATGAATTGGTGGGTGTGTGAAAGTCGGACAGTGTTGCGCACTCAAGGGGACTGTATGGTTTACCTTGCATGGTGTCATGATGATGAAAATGATCTACACTTCAATAACCTTCATAAAATTAGAAAAGTAATCAAAAGGTAATCCAAAGTAATCATACAATGACTTTTAATAAGTATTGAAAGTACCTATGCTTACATATTTGCCATAGTAGACTTGTATCGTAGCCTATTACATGTCCAAAGTAACCTCCCAACTGCTTATTTAGTTTCATGTATTCTATTATAAGAATATTAAAATATAATTATCACTATGTTTATTATTTATTAATAATATTATGTTCATGCTAAATGTTGCAACCGTATTCATACAAATCATTTGCACCCTAATCCTTATTTATAGTGATACCAATTACTAAACCAACACAGTTTTTTGTTGTTTGTTTTCATGGAACATTTTTTTCTCATCTCTTTCATCTCAGGTCAGCGGATGCATCATTCAATCTTTTTTAAATTCCCACAATTGAGTTTTTTGTGTTTTTTGTCAGTCCCTGCATTAGATTTAATGTTCACAAAACGTCGGCTTTCCACCAATTTTCCACAATTCTTTAATGTATGAGTGTTAAATAGGCTTATGGATTTATCAGAGGCACAAGTTCTTGTTGAAATTCATTGCCGTATTGGGCTGATGTTACACTCGTGTGGAGCGTATAAACTGATTTTGACAGGGATAACACAGACGCTCCAGCTTTACCTGCTCAATTCAGGCACATAGTCTGCTTTCGATCCCTTACTTATGAACAGACATTAACAGACTTCCTAAGTAATACTCAATCTGACAATGTGTTCATGTAGGCCTGTTTACCAGAGATCAAAAGGGATCAGCTGGCGCGATGAGTTGTTTGCTGAAGGATGAAGTAGCGCGAGTACTGTGAGAGTGTTGATGTGTCACATTGACCTAGCCGGAACAGCTCTGCATCATGCCACTCGCCTAATGAGGTTTTTGACAATGGCCAGCTGTTCCTGGAGAGGTGAAGAGGGTATCATCTCCAGAACCGTCACTCTTGCCCACTTTGTGCCAGCTTGCTGCAGTCTAATTGACATCTGCCTGACTCTCTCTTCACAAAAGCTGGACGGGAAGAAGCGAAAACCAATTAAAATCTGATCAATGAGCACGTTCTACCCATACACAAAGAGATTCCTGTGGATCGGTGCAAGTTTTTATGTTTAAGCACCCGTGTGGTTTGTTTTCTAGCTTTGTTTTGTACCAGTAAGCTCTGGCTGGGAGAACAGTTATTACAGGCTCTTTACGGAGGCTGTGTGTGACCCCTGTCTGAAGGTGAACGCCACCGGCTGTTCCAGCGTAGTCCATCACAACACTGCTTACCGCTTTCCATTACACTCCAGGTGCTCTTCAGTAATGCTGATACACACAAAACACACACTCGCACACAATGTAGCTCCATCTCACCTGAATTGTACCTTGTAACTCCTCAGCCCACCCCGCGTACACGTCCACGGGGCTGTTTAAAATACAGTCATCGCTCAAATCCACCCACCCGCTAATACACCCGCCACTTATAAACACACTCACATGGGTCGCCGCAATGACGGACTCGGGTCCACGCTCCTCAGAGAGCCAGCCGAGGGTCGTTTCCCTTGCGGAGGACTGTAATAAGTCAGCAGTGGCTGCAGATGGGGTCAAGTCTTTATTCAGAGATGAAAAAGGGAAATTAAAGATCACAGTTCACTTCTTAATTCGCATAGGTGGTTTCTAATACTTCACTGGTTTTGAAGTGGGGGGGGGGTGGACTTTACTAAGATGAAATGTGACTGCTGATAGTGCAGTAAATGGCTGTATGTGCATTATTTAAGTGCACAAATGCTAACATTTAGATATTATTTATGAATATGCATTTATTTTATTTGAAAAAGGTGTCATTAATGCTGTATAAAATATTATATTTAAATTCATGCATTTTGACAGTTTGGTGTTTAGTTTAAATAATTGAATAATGGAAGACAAATGAAACAGAATCAAGGAGATGCATCTATACCAGTGTTTCTCAACCCTGGTCCTGAGCGCGCCCCCACACACAAAATGTGCAGTGCTGGGGGGCGCCCAGGACCAGGGTTGAGAAACTGATCTATATACTATCAAATTATATGAATTATATAGCCTTATTTCACTGTAAAATGGTCAAAAGCTAGTTGTCGGGGAGGCGACTAGTTGTAGGATGGCTTTAATAATACACCATGCAACGAAAATATCACCATAATAAACAACACTAGCCTTCCAAAAGATTATATTTTCCTGTAAGTAATAAATATAAATTTTATTATATTTATCACGTTTATTCGCAAGATGCATTAAATTACAAAAGTGCAGTCCGGGACTTGTCAATGTTACAAAAAACTGTCCTATTTCAAATAAATCTGTGTCATGCACTTCAACTTATATTCATCCAAAAAATTTCCTAGATTATAATTATAAAATCATAAGTACACAACCACTTTCAACCTTGACCATAATTTGATTCTCGAGCAGCAAATCAGCATATTACAATTCTTTCTGAAGGATCATGTGACACTGAAAAATAGAGTAATGATGCTGAAAATTCAGCATTCAAATTTTCTCACAGGAATAAATTACCATTTTCAATAAAACATTAAAGTGGTCATATGATGTTGCTAAAAAGAATGTTATTTTGTGTATTGGTGTAATGAAATGTGTTTATACTGTTTAAGGTTAAAAAAAAACATTATTTCCACATACTGCGCATTATTGTTTCTCCTCTATCCTCCCCGCCTTTCTGAAACGCGTTGATTTTTACAAAGTTCATCGTTCTGAAAAGCTAGGTGTGCTTTGATTGGCCAGCTATCAAGTGCGTTGTGATTGCCCGAATACCTCAACCATGTGACGGAAATGTTACGCCCCTAACCATACTGTGATGCTGTTCCCGGCCAGAGTGATGATTCAAAAACATTAAAACCCATTATGAACTAGGCATTTGTTGCATCCAGTGGACATAATTACTGATTATAATGACTTAAACTGTCTTTTTTTCGCGTTGCATCGTGCCGCGTAAACATAAAACATGTCTGCATTTGTGATCCGAGAAACGACAAACAACAAGCCCTACTGAAAACTCGACAACTTGCTCAAAACTAACTCCGTTTTGACTCGTCAGTGGCACATTTCTTAAGTATATTAACCGTACTTAAAAGGCTGTGGTCAGCATTATTTGTCAGAAAACCCCGGCATTGTATGCTACTCTCGCCAATAAACCTAATATATGGTTTTAAACGTTTCTGGACAGTATTGTAATACAACTTAACCCCGATTTAGTCGTGTCCTCACTTTTTGAAGGCCACACAAAAGTATTTCACTTTCAACACGAACCCAAGCGTCTCCACTCCCTTAAAGATGGCTGCAGCGGCAACAATGGCGTGAACACAGCGAGAATCAAGTTGCGCATTTTTTTTATTTTCGTGAACATGTTTGGCGGTGTTTCTGCAATATTCCCACACAGTGACGTAGCTTGGGGCGTGTGTTACACAATGCGTTTTAGGATGTGTTGGCCCAGTCTAACGTTAATAGAAGAATATTCTTTGTGTTTGATACTTCAGTCCTTTTTGCAACTTTAGGGAATCTTATAGTTTACAAAAGCAGCTTGTAACACACTCAAAGAGTAAAGAAAACATTGAAATCGCAATCATAATGACCCCTTTACAATACATAGTTACAATAAAATTGATGCTCGATTCTCCACAGGAATAAATTGCATTTGCTTAAGTACAATCCAATTTAAATTGTAATAATATTTTACAACAATACCGTTTTACTGTACTTTTGATTAAATGCAGCCTTGTTGAGCATACAGGACTTCTTTCAAAAGCATTAAAGTAAACATTTGAATGGCAGTGTAGGTAACGATTAATGATTTAAAATGTAATATATGGGGTTAAGAAATAATAACTTCATCCATTTTAATAATCATTCAATTAAATACAAAAAAAAAAATATGCAACAGCATGCTGCTGAGGGATTTTTGTCTCAGTTCTGAGAGGGCATCTTTAACCAAGGATCTCATTTTAATTTTCCACTTCAAAATACAAACAATATGCCACTTTGGTATCTGTGATGTTTCTTTTATAAAATATAGTATGCGTTAGTTTAGTACACCATCATAATTCACTGGTTGATTGCCAATTAATGTTAACACACAACTCAAAACACAGTTCAATTCAATTCAAGTTTATTTGTATAGCGCTTTTCACAATACAAATCGTTGCTAAGCAACTTTACAGCAAATTAAGTTTTCTACAATATTTAGTAGTAGCTTATAAGTGGTGATTGTCAGTTGATGTACATATGGCAGAAATGTACGTAATCAAACAGACGATGAACGCTATTAACAGCTTTTTGTTTAATAAAATGTTTTCATAGTTTGTGTATCCCTTTATTACTGCAAAGGCATCACAATGCTTTCTAAAATCCCACTTTTTCTAGTTCCTTTTCAAATGTTTGTTTGGCACTGTGAACACATATCAGTGTGTCACTAACCACAAAAATGTGATTATATGTTAGTCAGACATTATATTCAATCTTATGTGCAGAGTAGTGCTCTGGATTTTGTTCATTAGAGTGGCTGAAATGATCCATAGTTATACTCTTTTTCCTCAAACCAAGCTTGCGTTAAAGGATGAATTATACTTTTCAAATTACATTGCAACTACCAATGCGTTTCCTCTCTGTTCCTTTTCTCATCCCACACATTAGTGATTGCCCTAATGTGATCATGAATCTTATATGCCCGGGTATTCATAGATTTGCTGAGTCTGTGTTTAGAAAGCAGATTTAAGAAGCTGTCAGTGAGAGAGATGAATGACAAACCCATATATAAATATGATCACCTGGATCATTAGGCACATTATAATGTTAATATGTCATTGACACGTATGGGAAGATAATTTGTCCAAAAAAAAAAGCATGGATGCATTGAATTCAGAGTCATATAATGTTATCCCAACTGTATTTTTCTAAGAACTTGCAGAATTAACCTCTGAATATTCTTCAAAATGTTCAGAGAAAATTGAATCCATCACTTTTCCAAGAATCAGCAGAGTTAACATTTAAATATTCTTCAAGATGTTCACACTTAGTTATTAGCATATATGCACACAAATTACATCTATACACACTCCCACACATCCAGATTCTGTATTTCTGCTTTTCTTTCTCTCTCTCTCTTTCTGCTGACCAAATCAATTATAACATCAATGCTAAAATAGATCAAATGAGTTCGCTATCAAACACTTTTATCCACAGTGTCCCAGCACACCCCCACATGAACACATGCACATGTGAAATGGCAGTCTCGTGTTAATTTCAACCCTTTCATCTCTCTCAACCACTGCCCCTTCTTTTACAAACATGCGCCATAGCACTGGCACTAACGCGATAGAAACCAACCACTCCCCTTTCCGAAAGCTGGAATCATCCACGCTTCATGCTTGCAGGCAGTTCAAACTCTCTCCTAACTCATTAAAGCTGATTTGGGATTATTTACATGCCGCTGGGAAGCACAGTAAATATGATTAGGTTGGACAAATACCGTGGTCAATATTTTGCAGACGTTCCAATTAATAAAACATACCATACGATATGAAATTACCGCTATCTCCAGTTGAAAGGAAAGCAGTTAGGCAGGGCATAATTGGCGAGACAAAGAAACAAGGTCCGCTACTGTTATGCACTGACATGCCTGTCACTGTAAAGCCAACCCGCTACACCAGTACCTGCTAGCTCGAATGAGCATCAACGATCTGAAATATACTTCGAAACCAGAGGGGAAATTGAAATGTAAAGAGAAATTGAGGTAAAAAGTGGGAAAATAATGAAAAAAGTCAGGCTGAGATAAAAGTGAGCGAAGTAGGCTAAGAGCGTTTCACTGAAGTGATTGAATGTTGAGAGGAAAACAGTGCTTAGCCACAAACATACACACACATATCCATATGTACTTGAAGTCTGAGCAGAAAAAAAAGACACTTTGCACTTTGCCTCCTCTTGTCCCTCGCTAAAATTAGCCGGTGTTGACGAGAACCCCTTGCATGGCAATAAAACAGATGAACTATGCAATATGAGGCAGGGTGAATAGTGGGGGATATATCGAATTGCTCTGTGGATGTGTTGGTGAATGTGCGTGTTTGAGGAGCTGTTTATACATGTATGCTCTATGTATACATACAATATTCATAGCACTTAGCTGCCATCTTGGAAACAGCCTGAGCAGCTATTTTCAATGTAGGAAACAGACACATAAGCTTCAATATATACTTGAATGAGGAAAGTCCAAAATCAACAAAACTGGTTATCAAGATATACAGTAGTGATATAGACAAGAAGCTGATGGCACTATGTTAAAAAAAGAAGAGTATGCAGGTGTGAGCATGAGAAGAAGAAATAACTCCAAAAGAAGAAAAAGAAGAAATGGCAAGTATGCATGTATGAAAAACTGACTATAATGTTTTAAAAGGAATAGTTTAAAAGAATAGTTCACTAAAATGTGCTGTTAATTTTCTCACCATCCCAGATGTAGATGCTTCCGGTTAAATAGGCAAGTCTTCCATCCATAATAATGCTTTCTCCAATGAAAAAGTAATCTCAGGAGAGAAATATGCACAGATAAAGCACTGTTTACAAGTGAAAATGGTCCAAAACAGTTGTAAACAAATCTGTTGGTGGTTTTTTTATTTGAGAGGGCAACAGGGGATGGACGTTTTTACTGGATAAAGCATTATTAATGGATTATGAACTCGTCGTTTGGCCAAAAGTGGCGGTTTAAAGTTAAAACGCCTTAATGATGGATTTGTTTCTTACAAACACACAGCTTTTCACTTCACAAAACATTACTTGATGGATTGGAGTTGTGGATTACTGTGATGTTTTTATCAGCTGTTTGAACTTTTTTTTTTAATGACCAGTGCTCTCTTCCACCTTCAATACCCATGACTGAGGTGCCCTTGAGCAAGGCACCAAACCCCCATTTGCTCCTAGGGCACCGCTGCAAAAAAAGGCTGCACACTGCTCCGGATGTGGGTGTGTGTGCACTTGGATGGGAAATACAGAGCACACATTCTGAGTATAAGACATATTTGGCCACGTGTCACGTCACTCACTTCTTTAGTTTCTCAGCATCTCAGCCTGTCATCTGTGAAGCATGCTTTAGAATCCAGTCCATGCTGCTTATGCGTGGGAGACCATTGTGCATGCTTCAGACAAAAGTGAAAAAAGTCTATCATCACTTACTCACCTCTATGTTTATCCAAACCTATATGCAGGGGTATTCAATTAAACATTACACAATTCAAATGCCTTCTATATATAATATATATATATATATATATATATTTACACCGTGTGTGTGTGTGTGCGAGCGTGCGTGCGTGCGGGTGTGTGGGTGTTGTGTAGAAAAAGAAAAAAACTTGAACAGTCAAGATAGTCATCAAAAATGAGGATACTGAGTCCTCAGAGCTATAGGGCAGTGGCATCTGATAATTTTTCTAGGGCAAAAAAAACAAACAAACACAAAACAATAAAGGAACCATAAAGTCCAATATGACGTGTACTTTACAGGGTATGCGAAACATTTTGAGCTTTGTTTTGAGGAAGCAAACTGAAATTTTGTTATGTATAGTCTCTGAAAATCATCCCCCTGCAGATCTCAGAAAACTTTTCCCCAAGTTCCTGTTAATATCAGCAGTGAAATACCATTATTGTCTGGTTAAACTATTCCTATAATAATTGCATGCAAGTTAATCCAATTGCATACCATTTAGTTATATTTGGATAGTACTTCCATTATTATCCGATTCATTCTAAGGGTAGTAACAGGAGAGTCATGTAAGAGTTTCAAAATGAAATTACTTTAATTTAAAAAAAATACTAAATAAATAATAGTACATTTAATAAAAGTATTTAAAATATTTTTTTAATAACTAAATATAAAGAAAATAAATAATAATACTGCATAACCACAAAGATCCACAGTAACCAGTAAAAAAAAATGCTTGTAAAATGCTTTTCCTTTTATCCCTACCTCTGTCACTGATCTGTCATGCTGAACGAAGATTTTGCCTTGTAACAATGTTAGCAATTGTTTAATGTGTCATTGGTGGCATGACTTTGAAATACACAGCTTGGATTCTTTGTTGACAACTAGAAAACTCTCAATTGTAAAGAAACAACACACCACCACCAGGTATAAGGACATACCAAGTCTTGCTGGGTTCTGCTCTTGGCACTGCATGAATCAGCACTGCTATGGATGGCAGAATATTTTGGATAAAGCAGATATTAAATATAAATGGAACCATATTGGGCACAAACACAGTGGCTATTGAAACATTGATGTGACATATAATGGAAAAAGTGAGGAGGATTTGTGGGGGGACTAAAATATTTTACCACAAAATGGCCTGGGACAATTTGAGAAGTATGATTCAAGAAATAAATATTTTAAAAACACGTCATGTTTTTGTTTATTTTGTCATGACTGCCATTATTTTCAACTTCAATCAAAACCTGAATCATCACATCAAGGTCTTAGGGTTCACTCGAAAATTACATGACCGAAATCAGACGAGATTAAAGCGAACAAACCTCGTACTTAACTCTTTCTCTAAAAGTTAGTGATCTTCTCAGTGCAAAACATATATCTAATCATGGCACGCAGTTCCTTGACTTGAGGCCTTAATCGTGGTAGAGCTATACTACCGTATGACCTCAGCGGCTCTCGATCATGGTTCACCTACAGTATATATGTGAGCATACCTTTACGATTCTTAAAGGTAGAATTCAACCAACACTGAAAATGATGTTATTATTTACTAGCCTTGTGTCAAACCCATATGACTTTCTTTCTTCTATATAGCATAAAAAGTTAATTGAAGAATATGCATGTGAAGGAAGAGGCTTTTGAGCTCCAAAATGACAAAATTAATAAAAAAGAAAGAGAAACAGAACAATAATTAATTATTCACAAAAGAAAAAAATATCCTCAAGTGCACCCAAGCCCCGTGTGTTCTTCAGAGGAGTATAACAGGTAACTTTTAACAAATTGTTCTTTTGAACTGGATCCATTAACAAATACTTTACCCTACTTTGACCCACATAAGAATTCAAAAGTCTCTTGGTCCATTCATCCAGTGATGGCACCTGATAACGCCCTGCAGACCAGTCTGACCTGGAAAGGATATGCACTCGTCTATCACTTATTAAAGAGAATGGGAAACCTAATAATACACATTTTCTTCTCTGATTTTGTTGAAAGGATTGTGTGGATGAACAGTAGGGGCAGGGAGAGCATGGCAAACCTCTCAGCTCTAATGACACTGCTATTTGTATGTATTGGTGCTTTCAGGGTATAATCTTGGTCACCGTTGCTGTACTGAATGGAATGGAGAAGGCAAAGCGAGATGGAATGTGTAAAACTGTCCGATATCAAAGGGAACCAATTACAATACATTAAAGTATTTGATTTACTAACATCAAAGCACAAAAAAAGAGATTTGTCTGCTTGTAGCTAACAATTGTCTGACCTGGTGGCACGGACTTTTTTGTTTCCCATTTGTAGCTGTACCATTATGGTGATATTCTCTTAATGTAATCAAAGAGTCCATCTCATTTAAATTCTTGACAACGGAGTAGACATAGACATTGAATTTGAAGAATTTATTTTTTTCTTGTAAACTACAGTAAACTCGTCTACCGATACAAAACCAACAAATAACTTTGGAATCTTAACAGATATGACCTTTATCACTGCTGTTCTCCCCACCCTTGGTCTTAACACTTCACTCAGTTTGGTTAAATCGGACCCATGCAGCCTGTCAAAGCATTAAAGGAAACCAAACATAATTCCAGCTCATATCATCTCCCATCTCGAGAGGTGAAATGCCAACTCAGAATGCATCACAGCCTGGCTCTAAGCATCAGATGACCTGTCTTCAGATGTCACTGAATGCTCAGTTCTCCTCTCTCACTCGGAATGCACTGACTCAACCTGATCAGAGAACGAGTGTCATTCACACGGGCTGAGAGAACAGTGTGCCATTTGAAATGGACACACACATGCACACTTGCATTTCTTTGAGTGAAACCTCTAATCCATTGGGCTTGCTGCCACCTGAAGCAGAATAAAAAATTATGTTATATCATGCTGGTACTTTGTTTATACTTCGTTTCAAAGAGCACAAGGCCCTTTGGAGGCCCAGTGGAAAATCAATGGCCAGAATAATGATGCAGTCTTGGTTTGGCTTGGATCTGTGCTTTGCATTCAGTGTCATCCTGAACACAGATTGGATACAAGCCCTCACCCACATAAGTAATTTCATTCAGTAATGTTCTTTCTTTCCTTCTGTCTTCTTCTGTCTCCACCTGTATATCCACAAGTAATGATGGTATAGGCTTATTTGTGCACAGCAGCCTAAGCGAGGGGAAAAAGAAGCCAATGACACTGGGTTTCATTAATAATTGTGAGCAAGTTGTGTAAAAGGATCTTGAGCAAAATTTCTGTAGGTTTCACAACAGGTTTGTATGTCCATATATAAATATATGCTCATCAAGTCTGCATTTATTTGATCTAAAATACAGTAACATTTTATGACATATTTTATAAACTAATTTATTCTTGTGATGGCAAACCTGAATTTTTAGCAGCCATGCTCCAGTCTTCAGTGTAACGTGATCCTTCAGAAATCACTGTGTAATGATTTGGTGCTGATTATATGATCAGTGTTGAAAGCAATGGTGTTTGCTTAATTTTTAGAAATCATGATTATTTATTTATTAATTTATTCAGAATTTAATTTTTTTGGTGACTAGAAAGTTTAAAGAACAACTATTTGAAAAATAAACCTTAACGTATGCCTAAATGCCATGTAATTGAAAATTACAGCTAACATTGATTACAATCTTAGATATAAAATGTTATAAAATATTATATCAGTATGTGATTTTTTTTTTTTTTTTTTTTTGGCACAAAAAATTAGCTTTTCTTAGTTACCAAATGAGACCCATTACGAAAATTTACAAAATGTGTGAGCGACATCTTTTGGTATAGGCATCCCAAACAAATCCAGAATAAACTACTTTTTGGATCTAATGAGGTGCTTAGTGGTCCATGGGCTTCCCTCCGTGTGTAATTATGCCAGAGCGGAAATGTACTTACACTTAGGAGAGATAAAAGGATTTGTAAAGCTATGTAAGTACAAAAAAAAGAGTGGTATAAGCGATCAATAATTAATTTACTTTCAGCAGTCAGGGGCAATTAACAGACTTTTCCCCCATTACAGTCTAAAAGGCCACATTGCCTTCTTTACCCCGTAATCTGACTGGCCACTGTGACAATCATGGATTATCCAACCATGAAATCGATAAGACAGGATACGAACCATTCCACATTTGTGCAATTAAATCACATTGTTCATGTCCTGAAAGGTGCAAAAGGAATTTGTAGAGAGGCCACACATTGTGCTAATTTACAACAAGTTTTACAAAGTAAAGAACTTGTGAGCCTCGCAAGAGTAAGAATGAGGAATTTAAATTGGCAAGCATTTTTAAGACACCTTTTGAATGCTTTTTTCCTTGATGGATAAAATTGGTTCTTCTAAAATTAAATATTATTCAATATTTAAAATTATCACATTTTGAAGGTCTCATCAAGTGCAGGTGTATACGTTGAATGCAAAGTGTATTAGGAACAAAATATAGTTTTACAGTTCTGTTTTGTAACTGTGTCATCCATTCAGACACATTTTTGCTAATACAAAACATTGGTTGTGTATGTCTTCCATCTCCTCTATGAAAAGCAGCATAGCTTCTGAGCATGTGTGTGCTAGCCTAACATCAAATATTGACATTCAGATGCTGTAGTGTCTCTCAGTCAGTCAAGAAGAGATACAGTCAAAATTCCAGTCACTGTTGAGTTTGAGGATGTGCAGGTATAAAGGCAGGATTTATTTTCTAAAAGGTTTAAGGGAGAGTGTAAAGGTATTTGTGGTACAAGATATACAACACAAGGTTATAATAAGCTCCACATAAAGTGTGGCACTCCTTTTGATGTAGGGTGCTCTCTCTCTGGCTGTCTAGCGCTCTCTCCCTCTTCTTCGGCACACTACTCAAGTTCCCATGCTGGATGCTGACAGTTGCCTGCGGCATTCAAGAAAAACTAAAAAAAAAAAAAAATGAGGTAGAGAGATTCGGGGGAAACTGACTTCTATTTACAGATATTGCCTTCTCCTGTGCAGACCCAGGAGAGCCAGCAATTCCCTGATCAGAATCCAAATGTTCTGGTCCCTCACTATCATTACAGCCCCTCCAGAGATATTGTAATGTGCCGCTGCTCAGCTCATCATGTGTCAAGACTGACCCCTGCTGTTTCCTCAGTGCATGCATTCATATTTCTTATATGGGCGACAGATCATTTAGACTCTACACTTTCTTCTTCAAAATCTCTGTAAAGTAGGCTACTTTCCTCATTTTTTTTTGTCAGCTTAGTTGTCTTCATATTTATTTACATGCTCTGTAAACTGAGTTCTATAAAAGTAGGCCTACTATAAATTAATCATTATTATGTGGAATTTAAAAAAACAATTCAATTTAAATGAATTTGTATAGCGCTTTTCACAATACACATAGTTTCAAAGCAGCTTTACAGAAAATGCATGTGTCTACGTTACAATTTAGAGTGATCTGTAATCAGAAGTGAATGTGTTCAAGTAATGTTCATTTCACAAATGAACAGTTTAAGATAATAGATTCATACAGTTAGCTAACATTAATTAATTTTAGGCAGAAGCTCATTAAAGCGATTATTACAAGTGTGATCATAATGATTAATATAGAGACATTTTGGCAGATTCAAGTTGGCGTCATCTGGGGTCCTCGCAGGGGTCAGCATCATCTCTTCAATAGTGTTGGGTCATCTGAAGTCTTTCTATGAGGCTGGATCCACGCTGGAGCTGATGTAATCTCTAGATACCTCGAGATGGGCATCCATTTCTATGGGCATCTATTCATAGGAACAGAAAGGCAATGGAAAATAATTAGCGTACGTAGCTGCTGTTCATAGTGTTTCAAGCAAAAAATATGTTTGTGACTTTTATCTGATCTAACAAGGGTTCGTTATGTGAATAATAACAATAAAAAATAAAAATAAAAATAAAATTATATGACATTTGGAATAAGCTTAAATGAAGTTACTACATTAAATTAATAATAACCAATAAAAAAAACTTTAATAATGATATGCTAAAATAATAGCTAAAATGAAACATATTATGTGAAATTAATACGAACGTGTAACAAAAATGTACTAAATCCTCAACTTCATTAAAAATGATTAATTAAACATACAATAAGCTGAATGATTAACATATATCGCAGCGTGTTCAAAAAGGTTACTGTTGTTAAAGGAATGAGTTAATGTTAATCTTGCACTTTACTCTGCTGTTGTTAAATGTTCTGTGTGAGTTGGGACAAGCCCCGCTTCCTGGGTGTGTGTGTGAGGGGAGTAGCCTGGGGAAAGAGGGGCAGAAGAGTTCCCCGCTGGTTCCAGTGCTTCGGGGTGTGTACAGCGTGGCTGTGGAAGAACACCCCTTGTACTGCAAAAAAAAAAAAAAAAAAAAAAAAAAAAAAAAAAGAAAAACAAAAAAAAAAAAAAAAAGAAAAAAAAAAAAAAAAAAAAAAAAAAAAAAACAAAAAAAAAAAAAAAAAAAAAAAAAAAAAAAAAAAAAAAAAAAAACAAAAAAAAAAAAAAAAAAAAAAAAAAAAAAAAAAAAAAAAAAAAAAAAGAAAAAAAAAAAAAAAACCACAAAAAAAAAAAACAAAACAAAAAAAAAAAAAAAAAAAAACAAAAAAAAAAAAAAAAAAAAAAAAAAAAAAAAAAAAAAAAAAAAAAAAAAAAAAACGCCTCGTTATTGTCTCGAGAACGTTACAATCTTTTTAAAAGGGTATACTAGCTTAAAAAGATTTGTTTTAATGTGCATTCTCTATTTATTTGAAATGTATTCTCTCTACGACTTATACTGTATCTTGCATTAACTGCCAGTCTTCTGCTTTTACTTGACTGACTCTTCCGCCCACACATGGTATTCACTTCCGTGTTTACGACAGTCTGTGAGTCGGTGTTCATTTACGGCAGGCAGTGTAGGCACATGTATTTCCAGAGTCAACAGCGTCTTTCAAGATCAGAAGGAAAGAGTGTATAGTGTGGGGAAAAATTATTTAAGAGTGGCAACAAAGGTGGGATCAAGAACATGCTAAAACCCGAAGAAGAAGAAGAGGAAGAAGAGTCAACAGCGTGCTCATTGATAGTCTAGTCTAGCCAGTCATATTTAAAGGTACATTTTACTTTTCGCTTGTCAGTTTTACAGTAACACGTGTGTGTATATAATACTTTCTGGTAATATTTGTCTGTATTTTTTTTGCACTCAGAAGTATTAAACATGCTAAAAGGCTAACCTCGATTGTAACTGTTAACTTTACTCCACTAACGTTACCGTGACTGTCATTTCTTTCCTGAATGTTTATGCTTATGATTTTATGATAAGTAGTGTTTTAAATACAATCCTAAAACTATTTGCATTAAACCTGGAGATGCAGTCTTTTCTTATAGGGTTTGTTTGGGTTAAAATGTGTTTTACAGGATCTCTGTCATGTCATTCCGCGGGGGGTGGTCGTGGAAGGGGTCGTGGCGGTGGGTTTAACAGAGGTGGAGGGGGTCGAGGTGGCAGAGGTGGATTTCACAGAAATCAAGACTTCGGACCACCGGAGTATGTTGTCGGTAAGTTAACGTTACCTTTGTTTTCCTCACGCTTCTCTTTCTGTTTACATTAGCTTGCGGTTGCTGCATGTCAGGTTATACTTGCTATTCATACTCCTCGTGTCTCAGCTTTGGGAGAGTTCATGCACCCCTGTGAGGATGATATTGTCTGTAAATGTGTGACGGAGGACAACAAAGTGCCCTACTTCAACGTTCCTGTATATCTGGAAAACAAAGTGTAAATTGGAACAGTGGAGGAGATCTTTGGGCAGCTTCGTGATTTTGTATCCTTACATGTTATTGCGTGGGATCTTGACAATGCTGTCAGATGTTACAAAGGCTTCAAAACTTCATGCTGACGTCAGGTGAAGGGTTCTTGTATAATTAACCTTGTAAACGCCTACTGTTTTCTTTTTTTGACATGAATTTCAAAGGGCTCAAAAATAATAACAAGCTCAAAACGTTTTTGCTAAAAACCTGTTGTACACAACTTAATAGATGCCTTTTGAATATAGATCATATTTGTATTAATATTTCTACTAATGTTTTATATAGTTAATATTTTTAGCAAGTTAAAGGCCTATTAGTATAATTCTAAAATGTCTTCTTTCAGGTTGTTTTGCTCACCTTTTTGTTGTAAAATCTTTAAAGGGGTCATATGATGCAATTTCAAGTTTTCCTTTCTCTTTGGAGTGTTACAAGCGGAGTGGGCCATAGATACGATCCCTGAAGTTGCAAAGACTAAAGTCTCAAAACCAAAGAGATATTCTTTATCAAAGTTAAGACTCTGCCACGCCCCCCTAAAATGGCTCGTTCTAACATGCCCCCACATATCTACCTCACTATGTGGAAATATTTGCATAATGCCGGCCAAATGTGCACGCAGAGAAAGAAAGCGTGGTTTCAGTAACCGCAGTTAGTGTTGAAGCAGCCATGTCAGGGAGACGGTGTGTGTTTCTAGGCGAAAGCAAAAGCATTTATTTGGCCTTCTGAAAGTAGATGCATTTAGGAATCTTTAAGATTACTTACAACAGAACAGCAATGCATTTTATAGAGGACCGTTTCGTGAACTTAGGAGAGGAGGTAATTCTGACTTTGCTATGACAATCGGGCATTTCTGAACAGCTACTGTTATTATTAGTTTAAGTATTTGCTATTGACGTTCAAATGCGGAGTTTTGAGATTGTGGTGTGGGTGTGTGTGTGTGTGTGGGTGTGTGTGTGGGTGTGTGTGTGTATTGTGTGTGTGTGAGAGGACGGAGAGAGAGAGAGACAGGGGTCACATCAAAGAGGCAGCTGTCTTAAAAGTTGGCTGTGTACTGCAAACACATACCAGCTTTATCACTGTGTCTGTCACTCGACTCTGTTCCCCTTTCGGGCTTGAACTGATGGTAAAACTAATGACATTATTAACTTTCTTGATATTTACTTTGAAAGCTGAAGTTGCGATTATGGTAAGGGGCGTTATATTTTCGACGTGTGCTTGCGGTGTTCGGCCAGTCACAATCCACTGGGTCAGCTGGCCAATCAGAGCAGACTGCGCTGGTCGGAAGGAGGGACTTTGTAGAAAGAAGCGTTTGAGAGAGGCGGGGCATAGCGGGAACTAGAGGAACTACAATAATGTACATTATTTGAAAAATAATGTGTTTTTTTTGAACATTAAAGCATGTCAACATGTTCTGTTACACCAAATAAACAAAATAATGATCTTTAAAAAAGCATCATATGACCCCTTTAACAATCTTTATAAACGCAAAACTGTATACATGTAACTGTCATGTTATAAATATTTCAAAATGTATGAAAATATTTTTTGTAAGTTTTTAAATATTTAGTTTAATAATAATACAAATATAATTTTTATTTTTTTACCATTAATATTTTACCATTATTTCATATGTCAGATTTAGCAGTTAATGAGCTAAATTTAATTTCAGTTCATTTTCATTTCAATTTCTTAACAAATTCCTCAGTGTTTTTCAGTCAAACTTTCTGAAAATATAAAGGCATCCTCCTTCAAGAAGTTGCAGAAGGTAAGTTTAGTCTTTTTGGTTTCTTAGATGTGTAGTGATGTTTTGAACCTTATTCCCATGGTAAGGGGTGCAGTCGTGGCCTAATGGTTAGAGAGACAGACACGTAACCCAAAGGTTGCGAGTTCGAGCCTCAGATCCGGCAGGAATTGGAGGTGGGGGGAGTGAATAACCAGTGCGCTCTTCTACCTTCAATACCACGACTGAGGTGAGACCCTTGGACAAGGCACCGAACCCCCAACTGCTCCCTGGGTGCCGCAGCATTGGCTGCCCATGCTCGGGGTGTGTGTGTGTGTGGTGTGTGTGTGTGTGTGTGTGTGTGTGTGCGCACTTGGATGGGTTAAATGCAGAGCACGAATTCCGAGTATGGGTCACCATACTTGGTCACACATCATGTTACGTCATTGTTAATTTTTTCAGTAGTAGGTGGGTACTTGAAGCATAACATGTCTGTTACTATTTCTATTTGAACTGAGAGCATAAATCAGGCTATCGCTGCCGTTTTTAATGCACAATGCAAAACTGTGTCACTTATGCTCTTCAATCGGCAGTGCTAAACACGACAGCGCATATACTTACTTCCCGACAACACGCCAAAATAAAAGCTTGCTGATTTTAAGTTTGAAAATGATGAAAATTCATATAAAAAAATGTTATAAAATAAAACTTATTTTAAAAATTGCTATAAATAATTGTATTATTTTAATCTTTTTATTTTTAACTATAATGTATTATAACACTTAGTAAGTTTTATTTAAAAAAAATTAAAAGTGCAAATAATATTAATAATATTATTATCACATTATGATTGTTATAGTATAATTATAGTTATTCAATGGGCACACTATGTGCGGTGAGGGACCCAAAACAAATTCCAGGTGTCTTTTGAAGAACCAGGCTCGAAAAACTTGTGCACCCCTATATATATATATAGAATATGATTATATATCTATGTTGGAATGCAGCATGGGACACAAATAACTTTCAAAAGTAAGTCTTATTTTGTGCGATCATGTTTTTTAAAGAACACCCCACCACTTATCAGAGTTATTTTCAATATTAGACAATGATCAGTGGGTGTTCTTTTAAAATTATCTGTAATTTACAAGCAGATACTGCTTCAGAATATCAAAGGGATTTTTAGAAGCAATTTTAGCTGCTTCCTTTGGCTTTTTTGCCTCTTATCAGTTCCCTAGGATGTAACTTACAGTATTATGACAATATATTTAATTAGCTTTTCTCTTTCTCTCCTCTTGCATCAGTTCTTCATTGACCCTATAAAGCTGATGCCCCTCCAGAGATTCCTCCCGAGGCCTCCAGGTGAGAAGGGGCCACCCTGTGGAGGAAGAGGTGGGAGAGGAGGTAAGATCACACAAGAAAACAGTATACATATGATGATAGATTCAGTTTTATTATCATCTCTGATAATATAACATCTACATAACTCTAACATTGTGGTTTACCTTTGAAGATATAAACCACAAAGTGAATTATGTATTTGCAGGTGGCTTCCGTGAAGGTCGTGGTGGCAATGGTGGTGGTCGTGGAGGATCTGGTGGGCATGGAGGTGGTGGAGGATTCAGAGGAGGCAGAGGTGGAGGACGTGGATTCAGAGCTAATTTGCTATGTTGATCATCAGAAAATAATGATGAAAGTACTAAATTCAGTTTAATGGAAGAATTTATCTAAAAATGTAAATTCCATCATGTATCCATTCATGCCTTTACAAATCCACAAACTAAATTGTATATATTTAATATACGTTAATGTTAAAAAGTTGGGGTCTGTAAGATTTTTAAAAATGTTTTTGAAAGACGTCTCTTATGATCACCAAGGCTGCATTTACATTGAATCATCTACATTGAACAGCAGTGTATTATGTACAATGTCTTGTATAAACAGGCTAAATACACACTGGAAAAGGAGATCAGAGTGGCAAAGAGGAATTATTCTGAAAAAAATAAGGATTAAATTCTCTTCCAGTGACTCGGCATCAGTGTGGAAAAGACTAAAAGAAATCACCAACTACAAGACAACATCCCCCAGCACTGTGGAAGAATCAAACAATTCTGGCTGTATGTTGTGGACGATCTGAATGAGTTCTACTGCAGGTTTAAAAAAAAAAAACCCACACCTGCCCTGAACACCTCTCCACACAACCATTCACACCTCCAGCAACCCCCCTCTCCCCCACACCTGCAATTCAGATCAGCGAAGACGAGGTGCGCCAGGTCTTCCGGAAGCAGAAAAGGAAAAAAGCACCAGGCCCAGATTGTGTTACACCAGTCTGTCTGAAATCCTGTGCTGACCAGCTGGCCCCCATCTTCACACAGATCTTCAACAGATCACTGGAGCTGTGCGAAGTCCCTTCATGCTTCAAACGCTCCACCATCATCCCCATCCCAAAGAAATAAAAAATTACAGGACTTAATGACTACAGGCCTGTGGCTCTAACGTCTGTGGTCATGAAGTCTTTTAAAAAAACTGGTGCTGGCCCACCTGATGGACATCACTGGACCCTTGCTGGATCATCTTCAGTTTGCCTACAGAGCAAACAAGTCTGTGGACGATGCAGTAAACATGGGACGCATTAGTTCTGCAACATCTAGACAGACCAGGGACTTATGTGAGGATCCTATTCGTGGACTTCAACTTGGCCTTTAACATGATCCCAAACCTCCTCTTGCCCAAACTATCTCAGCTCTCCGTGCACACCTCCGTCTGTCAGTGGATCAACAGCTTCCTGACAGACAGGCAGCATCTAGTGAGGCTGGGAAAATACACATCTAGCACCCGTACGATCAGCACTGGTGCGCCTCAGGGTTGTGTTCTCTCCACTGCTCTTCTCCCTGTACACCAACGACTGCACCTCTAAAGACCCCTCTGTCAAGCTCCTGAAGTTTGCAGACGACACCACACTCATCGGCCTCATTCAGGACGGTGACGAATCTGCTTACAGACAGGAGGTCGAGCAGCTGGCTGTCTGGTGCAGTCTCAACAACTTGGAGCTCAACACACTCAAAACTGTGGAGATGTCCGTGGACTTCAGGAGAAACCCCCTGCACTCCCCCCGCTCACCATCATGGACATCACTGTGACTGCAGTGGAGTCATTCAGGTTCCTGGGCACCACAATCTCTCAGGACCTGAAGTGGGACACGCACATAGACTCCATTGTTAAAAAGGCCCAGCAGAGGTTGTACTTACTCCACCAGCTGAGGAAGTTCAACCTGTCACAGGAGCTGCTGAAACAGTTCTACTCCGCCATCATTGAATCTGTCCTCTGCATTTCTATAACTGTCTGGTTCAGCTCAGCTACCAAATCTGACCTCAGAAGACTACAAATGGTAGTCCGGACTGCTGAGCGAGTCACTGGCACAACCCTCCCCACTCTCCAAGAACCGTACTCATCCAGAGTGAGCAAAAGAGCAAGCAAAATCACTCTGGACCCCTCACAACCAGCACACTCCCTCTTTGAACTGTTGCCATCTGGTCGACGCTACAGAGCTCTGAGCACCAGAACGGCCAGACACAGGAACAGTTTCTTCCCTCAGGCAATCCATCTCATGAACACTTAACAATAACTGTGGAACACACACTATTTATTCACTCATACACTTATTTATCTAACACACATACTCAGTCTACATTTCAATTTGCACATAATATACTTGTACATACAATTGTCGATTTGTGTATTTTTTATTCCTTGTTTTACTTGTTTTATTTTTCATGATGATTATTTATTTTTATGGTTTTTTTTGTTCTGTCACTGTCATTCTGGTACACTGTGGAAGCTTCGGTCACGAAAACAAATTCCTCATATGTGAAAACATACCTGGCAATAAAAACTCATTCATTCATTATATGGGAATATATATATATATATAGGGCTGGGCGATAATTCGATAACGATAATTATCACGATATAATTTTCCTTGATAAAACGATATGAAGAGTTCGATAAATGTTCGATATAATGTTTATGCGCCAAAAGCGTAACGAAACAGCGCAGCTCAGTTGAAGCGCGCCACACAGATCGTTTATCCACTCGGATCAAAGTTCACTAGAGCAGATGTGTTTACTTGGTCACGCGAGCACTAAACAGTGCTGTGAGATCCACTGCTTGAATTCAGCGATGAACACAAATACTTTAAAAATTGAATTTAAAACTAGTTAAAGTCAAAAAGGAGAAGAAACACTCCGGAACGCAGACAGTCGAAGGCGTTCAATCTACACCTCCCATCTTACCCTGGAACTGTATAACCATCACTGCACCAAGGCATTGTGGCAGAAACTTGGGATATTCACACTGAATTTTTTTATACTGGAGTTATGTTAATTATAGTATAGATTAAGCCATAGCATGTGTGCATTTATACTGAATGTTTTTAGACTACTGTTTTTCATACAAATAGGCTACCTAAAAAACATATATTTATAGTTGTACCATGTTTGAAAGTTATCTGATTAAATGTATGCTACTATGGGAGACCAATGCTTACTCAGAATAAATTTAACCATATAAAATGGAGGTTGCTACAATTTTTACAAATGTTACTGATTTTGATAATGAACAAATATTTACCTCTGCATCCTAACTCAAGCGACTATCAAATGTGCATTTCTAAGAGACAAAAAAGTGATGTTATTATCAGTCAACCCAAATCTGTTTCTTGATTTGAACCAATATCACTCATTAGAACATGCAGAAACTAAGAAATTATTTTTTCTATTTAGCTATTTATTTTGTTAAATCATAATGAGCCCAAATGAATGGTCTGGTTTCTACAACTTTCATTTTGGAGCAAAAATCTGGCTTTAAACTTGAAAGAAATAAAGATTTGACATTTATCGTGATAATTATCGATATCGACTGATATGAAAAAAAAAAATAGCGTGTTCATTTTTTTTGGCCATATCGCCCAGCCCTGCTGATCTGTATTTTTCATTCAATTAAAACATCTTCATTGTAGTAGGAGAAACACGTCACATTTTTCTTACTTGCTTTGCAGGTGGAAGATGATGAAGGTCTCGCAGTATGGGATGTGTCCTTTCTTCTTCTGGGGAGACTTCCAGTGAGAAGCCTGAAGCAGCATTTGGACTGTTATTTGATGCCTCTCTTGTACAGCGGAACTTTTTACTTTGTTTTGTACCATATGTGTATTTTTCTGCAGTAGATTTTTTTTATTTGGTATACTAATAGGGCTGAGGTTTTAAGTTACCACATCCCTGTGTTCAAAGAGGACAGGTGTCTCCATAGCCTTGACTGGTTGGTTTGCATCCACTGACAGTTGGACCAGTATAGACTTGAGCAACATCAAGGTTCTGTAGTGTGACAAAATGGTAAAGCCAACTCCACAGATACTAATAATAATGTAGAAAACATTGTTGGATTATAATGAATATTTGCATTTACAGAATTGCAATTTGTTTCATTTGAACTCCAGATGCCACCATGGACTTGCAAAATAAAATCGATGGTTTTACTGTAGTTTTAACATGGTCAACTTGCTTTTTTTTACTAATTCTACTGTGATTTACCAACATGTTTGTTCACAAATTCCAAAATATGCTATTGCTCAAGTGTTTGAATGATTCCTGATTCTGCAAAGCTGTCAGAGACGGTTTATAAAAAAGCAATGTGTCGTGTTATCAACAGCTGGACAAAGTGTTTAGTCAGGGTTTTTTCCAGATCTTCAGTGCAGAACCAGACAGCATTGGAAAATCACTATTCTTGGAAAAACAACATGTCACTGACTACAGTTTAAAATAACAATTATACATTTTGAAGATGCTGATAAATAGACAAGTGACAGCATGTCAGACATTAAAGGATGGCATTTTGGTCACTGTATATTTCACAGTTCCTAATTGATTTTGTGATTATTATATAATACAAATACACCAGCCTATTTCAACTACCGAAACTGTGCTGATAGTTATGCATGTGGACATTGAAAGACCACATGACCTAAAGTTCCATTTCCAGACATAACTTATTACATATTTACAGTGTACAGGCATCAGAAATGCTTTGAGACGCAATTTCTAGTTGCTCTTTAATTCATTGTTTACAATTCAAAAGATTAATCGTTTAGCAACAAACCAATAAAATAGAAAAGCGCTGCTTGCGCTGAGAAAAACAACGAACTTTGCTCAAGCGTAGCCACATCCTGGTCTCTCATTGGTTGAAGAAAGTTCTTCAGTTTGCCCCACCCCTCCTTTCCTTCCTCTCGTGGTAGAAGAAAAGCATGGACACAACCGGGAAAGTAAGTTGGCAGCGAAATTTGCCCTCACCCTTTGAACAACGTTAAGTATTTACAGCGTGCATTTGGACGCTTTTAATATTCGTAATTTTGAACTATTTGTGAAAAACCTCGAGCGCCAAGACGTTCAATCAAAAACGGTTTCAAATATGTAACAGCACTTGTGCAATACAGGAGTGCAGATCTTGGTATACAAAGATCCATTGTGCTGCTTTGACCTGTTTTCCGTTGCCCTTGTTTTCTGTTTTCAGATATGTGACAATGCATGCGTAAAAGATCAGAAACATGTTAGTCTGATCTCGTTATTGTTGCATTCAACGAGCTTTCAGCATTGATTTATTACATCATATACATAGAGATTCACTATATATTGGGTCGATTTTGCTAAACTGTACATGAAATGTATTAAAAATCACATGGTTTTGTGCATCTAATTGCATCTCAAACTGCACTGTATCTGCATAACTTCATCCAGAGCAGTGGCTTACATAACCTTCATTTTATGGGAAAATGAGTTACCAAAACAATTCTTCTAAGAGGATTTATGAACTGAAATCTTCTCAATTCATCCTCAGGTGCTCAAGTGCAAGGCAGCAGTGGCCTGGGAGGCTGGTAAGCCTCTTTCCGTTGAAGAGGTGGAAGTAGCTCCACCTAAAGCCCATGAAGTTCGAGTGAAGGTAAACCATTAATCTGAACATTGTACCTTTTGACAAAAGCAATAGGTTATTTGATGTGGATAAATTGTAGATAGCACCGAGTATGTTGGTGCTCCATAAAACCTTTGTTTTTAACATTTTAAAGTGACATATCAGAGTATTATGAGATGTTTTCATAACTGATAGTCACAATTTCACTTTCTAATTGCACCGGCTCTACTAAAGCTGTAACAAACCAGCTTGCAGCTGCACCCTGTCAAAGCACCATGTTCTGTGACAGATTTACACCGGGCAGGTGTTCAGTTTTGACCCTGCAGTCTTGTCTTGAGCATGATTATGCAGAAACCTGTTTGTGTTCTTTATTAAAATAATTAAACAATCAAATCAAGTCATTTATTACTACATAGCGTAATGCATAGCTGTTCGAAATCTGTAACTGTGAGAAGTCTTCATAGTTGTATGTTTTAGATTCATGCTACAGGTGTGTGTCACACTGACGCCTACACTCTGAGTGGGAGTGACCCTGAGGGCTTGTTTCCTGTCATCCTGGGTCATGAGGGGGCAGGCACTGTTGAGAGTGTTGGTGAAGGGGTCACCAAATTCAAACCAGGCATGTCAAAATGGACTATTTACCCTCACGTGAATGACATTTAATGTGTAAAATTTGAGCAGTTCTGGGTGTTATGCAGAAATCTTGAAGCTCTTTCTCTTTGTTGTTGAAGGCGATACTGTTATTCCGCTGTATGTACCCCAATGTGGAGAGTGCAAGTTCTGTAAAAATCCTAAAACCAACCTGTGTCAGAAAATCAGGTAATTATGAAAATAAATTAATGCATGTGTCTTTTCTTTTTTTTTTTTTTTTTAGTAATGACACTACTGTTAAAAAGTTGGGGTCAGTAAGATTTACATTTTTTAGAAAGAAATGATACATTTAGTCAGAAATAACACAATAAATTGCAAAAAAAAAAAAAAAATCAGAAGACTTGGAAGAAAAAAGACAGAAAACGATTTAAGCTATTTTAAGTAATGCTGTTCTTTTGAACTTTCAATTATCAAAGAAACCTGAAAAAAAAAACTGTTTTCAATATTGAAAAAAAGTTTTTTTTTTCTTTTTGAGCACCAAATCGGGGATTAAAAGGATTTCTGAAGTATTATGGGACACTGAAGACTGGAGTAATTACTGGTCAAAATTCAGCTTTGCCATCACCGGAATAAATTAACATTTAAATATATTACAATAGAAAATATTTATTTTAAATTGTAATAATATTTAAAAATATTACTGTTTTACTGTATTTATAAATGCAGCCTTGGTGAGCATAAGAGACCAACCACAAACTTTTGAAGGGTAGCGTAGGTTTTTTTATCATTAATGCTAACTGAAATAGTTTGGTTTGTAGATACTTAGTTGTAATGTAATTTATTTTTAGGGTGACCCAAGGTCAGGGTCTGATGCCTGATAAGACTTCCAGGTTCACCTGTAAAGGAAAGCAGCTTTTCCACTTCATGGGTACCAGCACCTTTTCTGAATACACCGTGGTGTCTGAAATCTCTCTGGCCAAAGTGGATGAAAATGCCCCCCTGGACAAAGTGTGTCTGCTGGGCTGTGGCATCTCCACTGGATATGGAGCTGCCATCAATACTGCTAAGGTCTGCTTTGTTTAATTAATGAGTATTTCTTTATATTTTAATATTTCCTGCTGCCTCAAAATGTCACATGAACTTGTATTCACCCTGGCAGGTTGAGGCCGGCTCTACATGTGCTGTGTTCGGTTTGGGAGCAGTGGGGCTTGCAGTCATAATGGGCTGCAAGTCAGCCGGCGCCACCAGGATCATTGGCATTGACATCAACCCTGACAAGTTTGAAATTGCCAAGACGTTTGGAGCCACTGAGTTTGTGAACCCTAAGGACCACAGCAAGCCCATTCAGGAAGTGCTGGTGGAGCTGACAGATGGAGGTGTTGACTACTCCTTCGAATGCATTGGCAATGTTGGCATTATGGTGAGCTGCAGAAACATCAGCCATTTAGTTAGGGTTGAACAAAAGCTGGCTAATACAGCCACCCAGCTGTGTTCAAGTCATCATTGTTCCACAGAATATCTGCTTCCATGGTAACTCAAAATTAGAGCCAGAATAATTATCACTATTTGTACTAATGTGAAGTGCATAATTGCACTATTGTTTTATACAGCTTAGGTTCAGGATGACCATTATTGTTATCATGTTTGAATTTCAGAGAGCTGCTCTTGAGGCTTGTCACAAAGGCTGGGGAACCAGTGTCATCATTGGTGTGGCAGGAGCAGGGCAAGAAATCTCCACTCGCCCCTTTCAGCTGGTCACAGGACGTACATGGAAAGGCACAGCTTTTGGTGGTGGGTATTTTATTGTATTTATTTTTTATCACTTTTATTATATGTATTTTTTATAAAAATGTATTTTGTTTTTCATTTTATTATTTTTATATTTCTTAATGCATCATTTTTAGTATTTATTTAGATTTCGTTTTCCTCCTATTCATCTTATTGTTTTTTTTGGTGTCTATTATATTATATTATATATTATTATTACAGAATATTGGTATTATAGAACGTTACCATTTACAAATAGCATATAAATATGATATGCCGGGCAATTCACTTCATACGAGAAGGATTTTCTCTTTGTCTTTCAGGTTGGAAGAGTTTGGAGAGTGTCCCTAAGCTAGTGAATGACTACATGAATAAGAAGCTGATGGTGGATGAGTTTGTTACTCACACATTGCCCTTTGCCCAGATCAATGAGGCCTTTGACCTGAGGCATGCTGGGAAGAGGTACATGCATTATAACATGCCTGTTTTTATCTGGCGTTTCTTGTAATATTATATTTATGCAATATGGGTAACAAATTGATTTCTAAATGCAATTTTTGTGTCTTCCACAGTATCCGAACTGTCCTGCAGCTTTGAGCCTCGAGTTCAAACAAACTCAGTCAAACTCGTCATGCCATGAAACAAACTAATCATGAACACCCTTGTCTCAGTAGTTACTGTGTTGACAGTTGTGTTAGAGGTTGTTCTGATAATGGTTATTTGTGTGTAGAGTTCCAGTACACACGAAAAAGTTGATATACCAAACACAGAAGCATGCTGCTGTTTCCTTTTTTTTTTTCTTTTTCAAGTAGTCAAAATGTTGCAATATTAGTGGCTTGGTATATTCTGTTGTGCGTTATAAATTGTGAACGTTTAGAACCATATAACTTGACCAATTTGATTAATAATTTGATTAATATTAGCATGTTCAAAACATTACAGTTGATTACATAATGTTAAAATTATGATTTTCAAATAGTATTTTCTTCTGATACTTTACTGTCAGTTATAAAAAGTACACGTTTAAAAAAAAATATATATAATATATATATATAATATATTATTTAAAATTTTAATTTGTTAAATAATTAATACATATATATATATAATAAATATATATAATTAGTTATCCATTACATTTATGTGCATAAATAAAGTACTTGGATGGTTTTGCTCAAGCTGTGGCGTGTTAATGAATCAGAAACAGCCATACATGATTCATAAGCTTTTACGGCGGGAGTCCTCTTCGCTCAGAGTCCTCTAGGGGTCGCTGTGCAGACGCGTGCTACTCTGACTCGTATGTGTTCGGTTGAGTTGGGCCAATCAAATAGTGTTTTCACACACGGAAAGACCCTTCACATTTGTAGAAGATGGCGACTGCTGAACCGGTTAGTCAATATAAGTGCTCTTACAAACATTTTTGTGATGACACCAGTGGTAGTTATTAATGTTAAATACGTGTTTTATTTTGGTCAGGGCTTTTATAAAAGCTAATCTGAATCAATATGTTGTGGAGTGATATCTCTCACAGCAGACAGTCAAATGAGCTCATGTGTCTGACTGTCGCACATACGCGTTTGAAGGATATTGTGCTAAAGTGTTATATATTTATTTTTCTTTATTATATATTTTTTTGTAATCTGAAGAGGGGGGCTGTGAGAATATTTGATGTTTTCTTGGGAAGTTGAACATGTTGTTAAACCGTATCTGTTTCTGTATGTTAATCTAGAGTCATGTTTTGCTGATGTGTCACTGAAAATATGGAGACTGTGATTGATTGTTTTTAGTCTTTGAATGGACACATCGCTTAATGTAGCTCAAAATCGTTGATCTGATCTTTTAGACAAGATCAGAGTAAACAAGGATATAAGCAGAATTGTTAGATGTTTAGTTTGGTCAAATGTTAATAAAGTAAGTTTTGTAGAGAACCTTCAGTCAGTGTGTCGAATTTTACAGTTACTTGTTTGGTTGCGAGATTATCTGTTTTTATTTCTAAACATACATGTTTGTCACTGTAATAATAATAATAATAGAAAAAGAAACTTGAGGCACCATTTCCTCAGACAGCTTTTGGAGAGCTTTTATGTACATTTTCAGAAAGTGCAGTTTTCTGAGAAACTTTAACAAGGATCCTTAAGTTAGTGCAAAAGCTTTCATGAATGTCTATCGTAGGGATGCACCGATATGAAAATTTTGGCCGATACCGATAACCGATTATTCTTTATATTTGAAAGCCGATAACCGATATGTTGGCCGATAAATCTATATCCAAATTGTTATATACTTTTTGAGAGCCTGATTACAAAAAAGGTCTCATCATTAAAAGCCACATCCCAAACACTTCAACATAAGCAGCCTAGTTTGAACAGTGTACGTTTTAAAAATATTTTTACTCTCCCATTACCAAATTTAGTCATAAAAAAGTCTTACAAAAAAATAAAATAATGCATAAATAATGCAAACAAGTCACTGGACATCATTACACGTGTAAAAAATCAAAATGAATGCGCCACAGATCAACAAAACAGAATAGCCTCTGCACGGACAACAATTAAATTATTTTAATTACTAAACCATATTTTTGATGAAAATAATTTACAAAAATAAGAGAAAAATACAAGGGTGTGTATTTACAGTGGGGAAAAAAAGTATTTAGTCAATTGTGCAAGTTCTCCCACTTAAAGATGAGAGAGGCCTGTAATTTTCTTCATAGGTATACCTCAACTATGGGAGACAAAATGAGAAAAAAAATCCAGAAAAAAATCACATTGTAGATTTTAAAGAATTTATTTGCAAATTATGTTGGAAAATAAGTATTTGGTCACCTACAAACAAGCAAGATTTCTGGCTCTCACAGACTGTAACTTCTTCTTTAAGAGGCTCCAATGTCCTCCACTGGTTACCTGTATTAAATGGCATCTGTTTGAACTCGTTATCAGTAAAAAAGACACCTGTCCACAACCTCAAACAGCCACACTCCAAACTCCACCATGGACAAGACCAAAGAGCTGTCAAAGAACACCAGAAACAAAATTGTAGACCTGCACCAGGCTGGGAAGACTGAATCTGCAATAGGTAAGCAGCTTGGTGTGAAGAAATCAACTGTGGGAGCAATTATTAGAAAATGGAAGGACATACAAGTCCACTGATAATCTCCCTCGATCTGGGTCTCCACGCAAGATCTCACCCCGTGGGTCAAAATGATCACAAGAACTGTGAAAAAAAATCCCAGAACCACACGGGGGGAACCTAGTGAATGACCTGCAGAGAGCTGGGACCAAAGTAACAAAGGCTACCATCAGGAACACACTGCGCTGCCAGGGACTCAAATCCTGCAGTCCCAGACGTGTCCCCCTGCTTAAGCCAACATGTCCAGGCCCGTCTGAAGTTTGATAGAGAGCATTTGGATGATACAGAAGAGGATTGGGAGAATGTCATAATATCAGATGAAACCAAAATAGAACTTTTTGGTAAAAACTCAACCTGTCGTGTTTGGAGGAGAAAGAATGCTGAGTTGCATCCAAAGAACACCATACCTACTGTGAAGAATAGGGGTGGAAACATCATGCTTTGGGGCAAAGGGACCAGGACGACTGATCCACGTAAACGAAAGAATGAATGGGGCCATTGTATCGTGAGATTTTGAGTGAAAACCTCCTTCCATCAGCAAGGGCATTGAAGAAGAAACGTGGCTGGGTCTTTCAGCATGACAATGATCCCAAACACACCGCCCGGGCAACGAAGGAGTGGCTTCGTAAGAAGAATTTCAAGGACCTGGAGGGGCCTAGCCAGTCTCCAGATCTCAACCCCATAGAAAATCTTTGGAGGGAGTTGAAAATCCGTGTTGCCCAGCGACAGCCCCAAAACATTACTGCTCTAGAGGAGCTCTGCATGGAGGAATGGGCCAAAACAGCAACAGTGGGTGAAGACTTACAGAAAACGTTGACCTCTGTCATTGCCAACAAAGGGTATATAACAAAGTATTGAGATGAAATTTTGTTATTGCCCAAATACTTATTTTCCACCATAATTTGCCAATAAGAATTATTTAAAAATCATACAATGTGGTTTTCTGGATTTTTTTCCCTCATTTTATCTCTCATAGTTGAGGTATACCTATGATGAAAATTACAGGCCTCTCTCATCTTTTTAAGTGGGAGAACTTGCACAATTGGTGGCTGACTAAATACTTTTTTGCCCCACTGTATCAATGATTTTGAAAAAGTAACAAATTAATACCACTGTTTTAAATAGCAGCCGTTGAGCTGTGCGTGCTGAAGCTGAAGAGCTGAATGAACATGGTAAACTGAAGCGTTTTGCTGGCAGCTTATTTAACTCAAGGAAATGCATCCTGAGATTAATATTAATACAACATAAACAATATTACAACTTATATATGTACAAAATGATGCAGTTATTGCGTGCTATAGTCAGAATGTGTGATCCTGTTGTGGATGCGCTTAGAGGCGGACAGTAACTAAGTACATTTACTTGAGTATTGTACTTAAGTACACTTTTTGAGTATCTGTACTTTACTTGAGTATTATTTTTTCTGGGAACTTATGACTTTAACTTCACTACATTTGAAAGACAAATATTGTACTTTTCACTCCACTACATTTCTATCAAGGTCCTCGAAGTAAAAAGTCGTTAGTATATAGCAGCTTTGAAAGTCAGTGGCTGATTTCTTTCTTCTCTAAAAACTCTCTTTTTTTCAGACAGTTTATCAGTAATCACTCTTGGAGCTACATGAAGAGATTTCCCAGCATTTGTTGAACACTGAGTTACAAATGTGATATTTCTTTACAACAATTCAATAATAAGAAGTTAATATTGTGGTATATATTAGACACAATATTGTCTGATTTTGCTAAATTGTGTACGTGAAAATATTACCTATAAAGCCACAGAAGAACTGTTGTGCGTCTCCTAATAAAACACAATAGGTGTTGGACTTGAAGCAGCACTGCACAGACTGTTCTGTGTGTGACATCAAAGTATAGTGAGAGCGATTAGACAGCATTTTTTTTTTTTTGTTTTGATGTCAAATAAGTCTGGCTGTTTTGCTTTTTTGTTAAAAGCAGTGTTGCTGTTGTAAAGTTGTACAGCTACAGTTGTGTTGCTGGGTTTTAAAGCAGGTTTGATTTTTTTTTCTTCCTTATCAGTCTGTATTTACAGGATTTCACTGTCCACTCTGTTCAAATGTGATTGAATGGCTACACATAGATGTGTGCACACACTGTCATAACTGTGTGAGATCACTACCATCCTGCTTTTGTAGGGGTGTTAACTTCCCCCCATAGGTTTTTAACATTCTAAAAGCTATTTATTCCAAAGATACTACAAGCTAGTAGGTGTAATGTATTGGAAGTTCATCCGAAGGATGCAGATACGTACAACAATAAAAAATTGACATAAAAAAGGAAATTTACTTTTGGTACTTAAGTACTTTTAAAAGCAAGTACTTCTGTACTTTTACTTAAGTAACAATCTGTCTTTACAACTTTTACTTGTAATGGAGTAATATTTGACCAGCAGTATCTGTACTTTCACTCAAGTAATGGAGTTGAGTACTTTGTCCGCCTATGGAGCGCTCTCCCTATATCTACGCGCTAATTTTAAAACACAGCAACTAAACCCAAAGAATTCACAACGTTTTATTATAATAATGTTCTCATTAGAATGTTATATACACGACATTCCCAATCATAGTTATTAATGTTGTGCACTGCTGTTTGAGCTGCGTGCGCTGAGCTAAAGATGATCACCGGTAAACTGAAGCACTCTTTTAACTTAACCAAACGCATTCTATGTGAGATAAATCAGATATACATCAAATAAACACAATATTACAACGTACAATTGCACAAAAGGCTGCAAACGAACAGCGCGCATCTGAAGTGTCTCTGAAGGAAATAATGCATTATTTATCGGCTTTAAGATATCGGCCAAAATTTCTTATCAGGCCGATACCGATAACAGAAAAAATGAGCATTTATCGGCCGATACCGATATGGTGGCCGATATATCGTGCATCCCTAGTCCATCGTTCCTCCAGTGACTCTGTCATAAAGAAAAGACTTGAGATCTAATGTTCCTTGAGTATGCAGCACATATTGAAATGGTGCCTATCATTTTTTATCAGAGGGTTTTGACAGGTTCGTAATCTGAAGAACCAAAATGGTGGCGTCAGTCTGTTTATTAATTAATTAATTTGTTTATTTTTATTTTTTATAGTTTTTATATAGTTCTGATTGTATATATTGGAATGGGGAAAACGCATTTCAATTAGTTTTTCATTAGTAAAAGTAATAGCACCAGTAATAAATACAGCTTAATTGTTTTATAACATTTACTCTAACACAGTGGGGCCTCAGCAAACTTCAAAGATGACTTACAATAATTTAAAATAAGACAAAACAATATATGATAATATGAGGATGCCTCATTTTAAAAGTGTGACTTGTAGACTTTGAAAAGTCATGTAAATTAATTCTGATAACTCCATCTGCATTTTAATAGTGTATATAAAGCTACAAATATGTTGTCGAGTAGAAATTGTCAAATATATATAAAAAAAAAAGCCTAACCCGGTTTTAAAAAATACTTTAAAAATAAATCATTGACAAGATCACGAACAGCTGGTTGATTGAGAAGTCCATTGAATATTGTTGCAGACAATGACATTGGAGTCAAAAAGCTCAAGGACCTATTCTCTGTGTGTATGTACAGTGGGGCAAAAAAGTATTTAGTCAGCCACCAATTGTGCAAGTTCTCCCACTTAAAAAGATGAGAGAGGCCTGTAATTTTCATCATAGGTATACCTCAACTATGAGAGACTAAATGAGAAAAAAAAATCCAGAAAATCACATTGTAGGATTTTTAAAGAATTAATTGGTAAATTCCTCGGTAAAATAAGTATTTGGTCACCTACAAACAAGCAAGATTTCTGGCTCTCACAGACCTGTAACTTCTTCTTTAAGAGGCTCCTCTGTCCTCCACTGGTTACCTGTATTAATGGCATCTGTTTGAACTCAATATCAATATAAAAGACACCTGTCCACAACCTCAAAAAGTCACACTCCAAACTCCACCATGGCAAAGACCAAAGAGCTGACAAAGGACACAACAAAATTGTAGACCTGCACCAGGCTGGGAAGACTGAATCTGCAATAGGTAAGCAGCTTGGTGTGAAGAAATCAACTGTGGGAGCAATTATTAGAAAATGGAAGACATACAAGACCACTGATAATCTCCCTCGATCTGGGGCTCTACGCAATATCTCACCCCGTGGGGTCAAAATGATAACAAGAACTGTGAGCAAAAATCCCAGAAACACACGGGGGGACCTAGTGAACGACCTGCAGAGAGCTGGGACCAAAGTAACAAAGGCTACCATCAGTAACACACTGTGCCGCCAGGGACTCAAATCCTGTAGTGCCAGATGTGTCCCCCTGCTTAAGCCCGTACATGTCCAGGCCCGTCTGAAGTTTGCTAGAGAGGATTTGGATGATCCAGAAGAGGACTGGGAGAATGCCAAATGGTCAGATGAAACCAAAATAGAACTTGTTGGTAAAAACTCAACTTGTCGTGTTAGGAGGAGAAAGAATGCTGAGTTGCATCCAAGAACACCATACCTACTGTGAAGCATGGGGGTGGAAATCATGCTTTGGGGCTGTTTTTCTGCAAAGGGACCAGGACGACGATCCGTGTAAACGAAAGAATGAATGGGCCATGTATCGTGAGATTTTGAGTGAAAACTCCTTCCATCAGCAAGGGCATTGAAAAAGAAACGTGGCTGGGTCTTTCAGCATGAAAATGATCCCAAACACACCGCCCGGGCAACGAAGGAGTGGCTTCGTAAGAAGATTTCAAGGTCCTGGAGTGGCCTAGCCAGTATTCAGATCTCAACCCCATAGAAAATCTTGGGAGGGAGTTGAAAATCCGTGTGGCCCAGCGACAGCCCCAAAACATTACTGCTATAGAGGAGATCTGCATGGAGGAATGGACCAAAATACCAGCAACAATGTGTGAAAACCTTGTGAAGACTTACAGAAAAACGTTTGACCTCTGTCATTGCCAACAACGGGTATATAACAAAGTATTGAGATTAAATTTAGTAATTGACCAAATACTTATTTTTTCACCATAATTTGCAAATAAATGTATGCTAAAATCGCCGAGAGACAAAATGTGATTTTCTGGATTTTTTTTTTCTTATTTTGTCTCTCATAGTTGTGGTATATCTATGATGAAAATTACAGGACTCTCTCATCTTTTTAAGTGGGAGAAATTGCACAATTGGTGGCTGACTAAATACTTTTTTTCCCACTGTATGTGATATATAAGACATTTTCTTTGAAATGTCACATTCAGCTTGCAAGACATAAGATTAAAATAATGGAAATATAATAAATTGTTCTGTTCTTTACCTGTAGGAAACTTCAACAAATCCATCAAATTCAGAAGAAGAAAAAAACGACGAAAATAAGCAAGAGGAGATATTAGTCAGTTTGAGATTATATTAAACATTACTCGCAGAAAGGTAAAGCCACCAGGGCACACATATGTCATGCTTTGGTGTATGTTTTTGTATTAATTTATATATATATATATCACACACACACACACAACAACAAACACAGTATCTAACAGAAGTGAGTACACCCCTCACATTTCTTTTCATGTGACAACACTGAAGAAATATCACTTTGCTACAATGTAAATTAGTGAGTGTACAGTTTGTATAACAGTGTACATTTGCTGTCGCCTCAAAATATCTCAACACACAGCCATTAATGTCTAAAACGCTTGCCACGAAAGTGAGTACACCCCTAAGTGAAAAAAATCCAAATTGGGCCCAAAGTGTCAATACTTTGTGTGGCCACCATTATTTTCCAGCACTGCCTTAACCCTTGTGGGCATGGAGTTCACCAGAGCTTCACGGGTTGCCACTGGAGTCCTCTTCCATTCCTCCATGACGACATCACAGAGCTGTTGGATGTTAGAGACCTTGCGCTCCTCCCCCTTCCGTTTGAGGATGCCCCACAGAAGCTCAATAGTGTTTAGGTCTGGAGACATGCTTGGCCAATCCATCCATGGCGAGGACTGTTCTGAGTGGAACCTGTCCTGTTAAACCGCTGTATGGTCTTGGCCACCGTGCTCCAGCTCGGTTTCAGGTTCTTGGCAATCTTCTTATAGCCTACGCCATCTTATGTAGAGCAACAATTCTTTTTTTAAGATCCTCAGAGTGTTCTTTGCCATGAGGTGCCATGTTGAAATTCCAGTGACCAGTATGAGAGAGCGATAACATCAAATTTAACACACCTTCTCCCCATTCACACCCGAGACCTTGTAACACTAATGAGTCACATGACACCAGGGAGAGAAGATGGCTAATTGGGCCCAATTTGGACATTTTCACTTAGGGGTGTACTCACTTTTGTGGCCAGCGGTTTAGATATTAATGGCTGTGTGTTGAGTTATTTTGATGGGACAACAAATTTACACTGTTATACAAGCTGTACACTCACTACTTTACATTGTTTTTTTTTTTTTTGATAGCAAAGTGTCATGCTGCAGTGTTGTCACATGAAAAGATATAAAAAAAATATTTACAAAAATGTGAGGTGTACTCACTTCTGTGAGATACTGTATATGGAATATCTGGCTAAATATCTGGAAGAGTTATCAAGGGTTTTTATTTTGGCAGATGGGCTCTTTGGTTCTTTAAAAATGACAAAAGCAAAACATGGCAAGCTAATCTCCGTCTCATCTCAAAGTTTGACACAGTGGAAGACTTCTGGGCGTAAGTATTAATGAGAGAATTGAAACAGCACAGACAGCATGATAGATTCACCAGCCATTGATTAAATAAACAGACTGAGAGTTGTAAGCAACACTGTGGCACTAACAGAGGTTTTGATTCCCCAGGTTATACAATCACATTCAGTTCTCAAGTAACTTAATGTCAGGATGTGACTACTGCCTCTTCAAGGTAAGCCACAATATAGCATTATAACGTTATGCCAAACATTTTGAAATCATCTAAAATGATCTGTGTGCTCTTTTTGGAGCAGGATGGCATTGAGCCCATGTGGGAAGATGATAGAAACAAGCGGGGCGGTCGCTGGCTGATTACCCTGTCCAAACAGCAGCGTAGAGCCGACCTGGACCGCTTCTGGTTGGAGACGGTAAGTCCATACTCTGTCCAGTCGGTGTAACTGCATTAGCTGCAAAATTGATAGTAGGGTATGTTCTCTCTCTCAATTCTGGTTTTGTTTTCCAGCTTTTGTGCCTTGTGGGAGAATCATTTGATGACCACAGTGACGACGTCTGTGGTGCTGTCGTCAACATCCGAACAAAGGGAGACAAAATAGCAATATGGACAACAGACTACGAGAACAAAGATGCTGTTGTACACATAGGGTAAAAATCGTTTAGTCCACGTAGGCCACTTAAATCTTGTTCTTTCAAGCTCGTGTTCATCTACCTCGATTTTGGAGTGCAACGCCCACAACTCAAAATCCAGTAAACAACCTATGCATAGAACCAAGTCCCAGCCCTACGTTTTTTTTTTCTTTTCCTTTCCGATAATCTGTTACACTTGGATGTATGTCACAATACAGAAGAAAAGATCTGCTGCTACTTGCATTTCATTGTGACTATAATTTTTGCTTTCTTTTCATTTGTGGTTATTAGGTAAAACACTAGGTAGATTATTGCCAACTTTACACTGCAAAGGTGGTGTTTAGGTGGCATTTATTTACCCAGACTGTTTAATGCTGCTCAGAGGTGGAATAAATGTATTTCCACAGCAATTACAACTGTATATGTACTAGCGACTGAGGTGGGTCTGAGCAGGCATAATTTAGTCTGGCTTTTATGCAGCATTGTGCATTAACACTGAATTTTCAGCAGGCACAGAGCAGCCTTAACCCCGAACCTTATGTTACTTCTTGGATCTATCGGTAAATTTGTGCTTTTTTTGTCTATTCACAGGCATGTGTATAAGGAAAGATTAGGTGTGCCTTCGAAAGTCATCATTGGATACCAGTCACATGCAGACACAGCCACCAAAAGTGGTTCCACCACCAAGAATAAGTTTGTTGTTTAAGGAGCCTTTTAAACAGTGAGTATTTTTTTGATAGTTCTTTTAAATTTTTCATATCATTCAATTTATATTAAATATCCTTTCTTAAATTGTTCATGCTATAATTTAATTTCAGATGCTGCAACAGTCTGAATCTTTATCAAATTCAGATCTTCATCAGAAGAGACAGACAAACAAAAACAACAGTCCTGGGATCTGACCTTTCACACAATGTTGTGGGGGAAATTAAAAGCCTTCAGATTAGTATATAGAAGAATTTAATCAGAGCAATATTGTATTTACAAAACTGTACAGTGTATAAAACGAGCCGTGTTCTATTTTTTTTTTTTTAAATGTCAGTGTACTATTAACTGATCTTTTGCTGGTGGGGATGGGAAGTGTATTCAGTTAAATTATGAATATTTTTCTTTCATATTCTGTTTGCCTTTTTATGTTGGGTTGCAGTTACTAAATCTTAAGTGTAATTTATTTATTTTTTACTTACACATGTTTCTTCTTTGGATTCAGTGTTTGAGTGATTTGGACAGTAAACTGATCATGACATTTCTAATTACACTATTCAAATAATTCTTGTATTGCAGCTTGAGAATGTCAAAGGTTGATTCTGTTCAAAGACTGTTGTATACATGTGTATTTTTGCAGTCTTGTTTTACATTCCTCATGTGAAATGTTCAAGGCCGTATTGAGAAAACTGATCTCCGGTTCTCACCTTTTCCTAAGGAGTTTAATTGAGTTGCCTGACTTTGTAACAAATAAAATGTACAGTGCATTGTCTATATCCAGTGAAGAGGCTCTGAAATTCATCTGTTGATGATAAATAAATAATCTGCTCTGAGATTCTTGAGATGTGAGAACTATTTTCTCAATCCAGTAAGTTAGCTTAACCCTTTAGCTAAATTTATGAGCTTCCCTTTGCTCATAAATTCAGTCTAATGTCCTTTATGTTAATCATCTATGATAAATAAAAGTCAGTTTTGGTTAAAAAGTTAGTTTTGCAAGATCAAGTTTTAAGTTTACTGTATACATTATCTTAATACCAACTATACAACTTATTTAGTATTGGAAATTAATGAAAAATGCTCAGCAAAATTGCATTAATGTTGTGTTTGTTAAAGAATGCCAAAGTATTCACACTGTGCTGTACACTAATGCCAAGTTGTATATTAGATTAAAAATAAATATGATTTCTTTGCATTATTCTTGACCAGGAAAATACTTAAGGCGATTAAAAAAAGAAAAGACTTGTGCCACTAGTTCGTCATTCCTACTCTTTCAATTGTTCTTGAGGCCAATTTCTGATACCAGCCTGATCCGGATTGCCTACAGACTGGGTTGGATCTTCCTCCACAGGCTCAAGATGATGATCCAAAATACTCTCAGATAACACAGAAGGTGTTTCTGGTGTGTGTCCGGGCAGTCTGGTGGTCTATTCCTCCTGCGAAATGCGAAGGCCTTGGTATGCTAACTAGGTGTGGGGATTGTTTTTTTTTTTCTCGGGCTGCAGGAGGCACCACAGGCGTCCTCTCTGGCTACCACCTTAAGGTACCTACCATAGTCAAGAGTCCCAAACCTTTGAGTCTGACGTGGTAGTAGAAAAGGAGACATGTGATGTGCGACCATTCCATGGTAGTTGTACGCTCTCCAACCTGGCCGTCTCCTGTGGTGACATCTGCATTTCAGGATGCGGATGAAAGCTAGCTTGAACTCCCGGCTGTAGCAGGGATAGATGATGGGATTCAGGCAGCTGTTTAAGTAACCAAACCAAAAGATGATTTTGAAGATGGTTTCAGGAGGCCGCAGGCTGACATTGAATGCGACTGCAAAGAGAGAGAGTACATTGGTGAGGTTAAGTTTTATACATTAATATTGTGACATCATGTTATGAGTTATTCAAATTACAAACTAGATTTACATAGTACTTTTAATTAAAAAAAAATGTGAATTTGCCCATCTCCAGAGAAAGTCTAAGCTATGAAGTGTATTCCTGAGAAACCTTATAGGTTAAATTCTCTGTGATGCTGTGTGGGGCCCTGAACAAACCATAACACGTGGGCTTCCTTTTTTCTCTCATATAACACTGCATGATTGGTGCGCCCCCTGCTGTCACAATTCGTGATTGTTTGTGACTGTGCCCCCCCTTGTCGGTACAACTGTTTTTTTAAAAGGTCTGTCATTTGCTTAAGCATCCAGCAGGTGGCAACAGCGCTTGTTTATCAATTTTTCTGCTTATTGCAAATTTGTGTTAAAACTGAAAATAAAAATCTACCGGATGCCAGATGTGCACAGCATTTACAAACAGAACAAAGTCAGCATAAAAACAAACGTTTAAATTAATATATGTTTTAGATTTTATGTAAATAATTGATTTGTTTTTATTTTACTGAGGTATTGGAAATAAAACGAGAAAAGTGAATTTAAAACTAAATACCAACTGTTGTATTCCTACGGGATAACACTATGTACTAATGAAATAATCGAAGTTAATACTATAGTGAACTTTTGAAACCGTACAGATAATTTTTATGTTTTTCTTTGAAGGGAACTTGGAAGAAAGGGCATGTGATGCATTATATACTGGTGTTCTGAAATAACATTTCTAAATATTTTACAATTGTCGGAATTTCTAATAATTAAATTAAATGCAGTCACTTCACAAAGTGTCAGATTGTTTAGACATGTTTGACATATCTATAAAATTATTAGCAACTAAAATTATTTATATCCTTTCAACCAGTTCTCAAAACAAACTTACATAATAATGCAAACAAAATGCAAATTGATATTCGGTCTAAAAATGTTTTAATCACTTAATCTATAACCAAATTAACAATAGTTTTTTTTTTCAGAAGCTATATGAAAGTTATTGAGTTTAGTATCCAAGTGATTATCTAATAAGCAGCGTTAAATACATCATCATTCAGGCCTTTTGCCCAGTTGATATATGAATGTGTGAAAGCCTGAAGCAGTTGTGAATTAATAACCTGAATATGAAATGCTTCTTCTGTTTATTATAACATTTAGCAATATTTGTAGACAAGTTATTTTATCCCCTTTTTCATTCAATTTCAGTGGTAGAGCTGTGGATCTGTGCCATTAATTGCTTTAGACTGAGATCCCTGGTGTATAAAGCGGAGGCCTCAAAGCTGCAGCCCTAGTGCATTGACCCACTGCATTCAAAGTACCATGGAAACCATATGAGACTTGGCTGAAGAAAAAAAAACGAATTCATGAATGAAGACCAAACGAGTATAAGTGACAAAGATCTATAAGAAGGCTTTAACGTTTTAAAATAAGTCATGAATAGACATTAAATAGGTATCAATTAATGTTAGCAACACCAAAGCAGCACACTCATTAAATAGTAAATAGTCTCATTATTCTGATTACTGCTCTTATCAAAAAACGTTTCTAGAATGTACCTGGTAATAGGATTCTAATGGTGCTTTTCCACTGCATGGTACAGCACGTTACGGCTCGGTAGCGTCACTTTTGGGGGGTTTTTCCCGTGAGTACAGTACCTTGTACTGGTTCCAGTGAACCATCCGTTACCAAAACGTGCGTGTAAACTTTGCTGATCACGGATTGGCCGGAGAGAATCGTCACTACCTGCGGCACTGAACTTGCGACAGAAACACAAAAGAACCTAGATTTAAATCAGCACAGCCAGCAAAGGATCGAAACATAGCACTGTTTGAAGAGCGCACCTGTTTCTTAACAACCAAAAAGTGTTGTTTCTGTTGCGGAAGAACAGACTTCCTCTCGTTGAAGCAGAGGAGCAGATCCAGCCCGCGAGTGCATTGATGGGGGCAACGGAATGAAACCGTTTTTTTAGGAGTTGCGTGTAGTAAGGCGGGGCGCATAATGGCCAGCTCCTTTTTTAGCTTTTAAAAGTTTGTTTTGACTATCCATAAACATCAATTAAGATAGGAACAATTGTATTTTGACGAGTCATAATTATAATTCGACTAGACACAATGACAATTAGAGATATCTGCAATTATAATTGCACTAGTAAGAAATCGGATTAGAGATATCTCTAAATACATTATGACTATTCAAAACTCCATTTAAGATATCTGTAATAACGTCATAGATATCTTCAATAGACGCCTCACACATACACAAAGGTAATTAGAGATATCTCTAATTAAGTTTCGACTAGTCACAATTATATTTTAAGATATCTGAATTGTACCTGCTCTTAGTCGAATGTGCTGTTGTGTGACGTGAGACTAAATTTACTCAGCTCCTCCCAGAGCCCTTCCCCGACTAATGTTTAGTTCTAACTGCTAACAACAGTGGTCTGCTTTTCTTGTCATGGAGAGAAAAGCTACTGGATGAATTACTTCATGGGTTATTAAATAATATCTGGATGCACCCATTTGTGGTAAAAGGTCTCCAGCGTGCATGTGTGTATAGCGCTGTGATTTTAATTGAATCGTGTTGCAAAACGGACCAAATGCAGTGTGATTTTAAATAAAGGCAGAAAACCGCAAACTGCTCGTCAGAATTTATTTATTATACATTTAGACATAATGAAGAACAATGGAATTATACTACAAAAACATGAAAAATAGTAGAAATAAATGCATGACGGACAAGAACAATGCTTAATAATCAGATGCAGTCAAAAAAGGTGAAGGCTGATTTAAAAAAGATTACAATTTAATAAAAGTTTAACTGGCATTGATGACATTTATTAGTAGGTTACATTACGTTGTGTATGGATTCATGTTTACTTGTGTCATTATGGCAGCTTGTTTCCGCCATGGAATAAAAAAAAAAAGGTAATTGCGACTTTTTTTTATCTTACAATGCTTACATTTTTTTCTGCCAGAGAATTGCGAGATATAAACACAATGCGAGTTATAAACTTTATAACTCACAATTCTTTGCATTGTGTTTAGCTGTATCTTGCAATTCTGAGAAAAAAAGTCAGAATTGTGGAATAAAAAGTCGCTATTTATTTATTCATTATTTCTTTATTTAGTGGAGAAAACGAGCTTCCATAGGAAATAGCACACAAGGTGGGAGTATTGCATTTTATTATAGCAAGAGATCCATGATGATGATAATCTGCTGTGTTCAATGATGAGCGCCAATGTATTATTTTAACATTATATAAAATGTTGCAACAGCTGACATGAGGCTTATACAAATCCTTAGCTACTGATTTTACATGTGTTCATTTGTAAATAAAGTCTAACACAATTTAATCCACAGCACGCACGTCTCAACATTACGATATAGAATAGGACAAAAGCCTGTCTGAGTCCTCTCTGTGTAGTCTACCACTTTTACACATGCTCCAGCTACATTTTTATTTCCATACTTTTGAATTACTTCTGTATAAAACAGTTTAAAATGACCCAAAGATGCAGGACCTTTATTATACAACTCTTAGACAAAATGGCGGATGACAACAGTTTCCAAGGTAGGATTGGTTAATAAAATGTTTAAGGTGGGGCTTAGCAAAGGTGCATTTGCATGCACATTTTAGATATTTATAAAGGAATTTTGACTAGTCACATTGTTAATTCCAGATATCTACATTGAAATTCTTCCTAGTCACAAAGCTAAATGCAAATATATTTCAAAGAAAGATCTTCCTAGTCAAAAATCAGATTGAGATATCCATAATTAAATTACAGATATCTTTAAATGAGTTTTGACTAGGAAGAATTCCAGTTCAAGATATATCTCTTATTATGTTTTGCTTAGTCAAAAATAAAATTCTACTCTTGTAATTTGACTAGTAATAAATTACTTTTAGATATCTACAAATGTATTTTGGATATATTTAAGAAATCATGAATTAAAGATATATGCAATATAATTATGACTAGTCAAACACCAGTTAGAGATATCTTGAATTATAATTTTGACTAGTGTTAATTCAGTTAGAGATATCTCTAATTTAATTATCACTAGTAGAATTGTAATTTGAGATATCTCTAATTAGAATTACGCCTAGTACAAAATCAATTATAGATATATTTAATTACAATTTCTACTAGTCAAAACCCATTTGAAGATATCTGAAAATATTTTCCAATGGAAGTCAATGAAACAATACGACTAGTGATAATAGCATTGTAGCTATCTCAAATGTATATTATGACTAGTCAAAATAACATTGTAGATATCTTCAATGCATATAATGACTAGTCATAATCACATTGTAGATATCTTAATTCCAATTACGATGAGTCAAAATTGCAGAATAGATATCTGGAATTGGACTTTTGACTAGTCAAAACTAAATTATGACTAGTACAGCAAGGAGTATTTAATGCTAATACGGCTTGCCATAGGCGCAACTATAACGACATGTGAATAATCCCGCCCACTCTAAAGCGGTACTGAACTGCAGTGGAAACGCAAACCGTGCCGTGCCGAGCCGAGCCGAGTCGTACCACGCTGTGGAAAAGCGCCATAAGAGGAAGCAAACAAGTTTGAGATATACTGTCCACAACCTTGCATCCTGTTTTTCCAAGTTGTGTGCAGTCAAGTGGCTCACTGGGTTTGCTTCCATTGTCTAGTATGACAGGTTTAGAAAAATATCAACGATAACATAGTTTATAATCCTGTATATCTCATGTATTTTTTCCCTCATCAATGAATGATCCAAAATTATGAGCAGGTCTTCTTAAACTGTATTGCCATTTGGCTACATCATCTATTACTTAAACATTATCTACATTATTTATTACATAAATAAATAAAACAGCCATGATAATATAGCTGTTTTCTTTCATTATGTTTAAAGTATTGATACTTATTTTTGCCACGTGATAAAAAAAGAAGAAAAAAAGTCAGAATAGCAAGACCTGCAAGAAAAGATTGAATTGAAGATCACTTGAATTGTGAAATAAAAAGTCACAATTACCTTTTTTTATTATTCCGTTGCGGAAACGGTCTTCCCTAGCAAGAAGCTCGTGGGTAGTGATTTAAAGGGGTCATATGAGGCTTTTTTAAAGATAATTATTTTGTATATTTTGTGTGTAACAGAATGTGTTTTGACATGCTAATGTTCAAAAACACATACTTTTCAATACTTGATCATTATTGTAAGTCCCAATCCCCGCCTCTCTCAAAAAGTTGTTTCCCCTACAAAGCCCTCCGTCCGACTAGCGCAAGGTCTGCTCTGATTGGCCAGCTTACGCCAGTGCACTTGTGATTGGCTGAACACCACATAAGCACGCGTCGAAAGGTAATGCCCTTACCATAATTGCGAGCGTCAGCGTTCAATAACTGTAAAACAAGCCCGAAAGTGGAACTGAGTCGCGTGACAGACACAGTGATGAGCTGGTATGTGTTTGCAGTACACAAGCCCAGGTTAAGACAGCTGACTCCACTGTGATGTTACCCTCTCTCTCTCTCTCTCTCTCTCTCTCTCTCTCTCTCTCTCTTCTCTCTCACACACACACACGAGCGCCAACTCCTGGCCTTTAATTAGTCATAGCAATACTTAACTAATAACAAACAGTAAGCTATTCAGAAGCGCCAGATTGTCATAGCAAGTCAGAATTACCTCCTCTCCTAGGTTCACGAAACGCTCTCTCCATAAAATGCATTGCTGTTCTGTTGTAAGTATCTTAAAGATTCCTAAATGCATCTACTTTCTGGAAGGCCAAATAAAGTGCTTTTGCTTTCGCCCTAGAAACACACAGCATCTCCCTGACATGGCTGCTTCATCACTAACTGCAGTTACTGAAACCACGCCTTCTTTCTCTGCGTTCACATTTGGGCGGCATTATGCTAATATTTCCACATAGTGAGGTAGCTATGTGGGGGCGTGTTAGAACGAGCGTTTTAGGGGGGCGTGGCAGAGTCTTGACTTTGATAAAGAGTATCTCTTTGGTTTTGAGACTTTAGTCTTTGCAACTTCAGGAATCTTATCTATGCATATATCAGCTTGTAACACTCCAAAGAGAAAGGAAAACTTGAAATCGCATCATATGACCCCTTTAAAAGGCATGAAACTAGCACAGGAAATCGCTTGCCTCAGACAATGATGAATTATGCAGTTTAGTGGTTATTATGCCTCCTGAACAATTCCGGAACTCATTAAATAAATAAACATGAAATATTGATTTGATTTGAAATAATTTTAAATTTCAGTTTTAAAGAGTTTCCATGTAAACACAAACTGAGATCGTCTAAACAAACTTGTTAACTCGAAACATCATATCATGATATATTCATGTAAATATGACCTCTGTAGCTACAATAATTCAGTGTTGTAAGGACTCAGTAAACTCACTACTGTTTTCCACTTAAGTTTTTGTTTTCTAAAATTCAAAGCAAGCCACAGTTGCCTAAATAAGAAGCAGGCCAGCTGAACTTCCATGCACCATGCCCTGCTGAGATAACCCTGTCTGGGACAGGAATGACTACTATGCTAATTCATTAATAATAACCTGCCTTTGAGTCTGAATGGCTGCGGTCCAGGGCATCGTTCTCATGCTCCCTGCTGTGATAGCCAAACGGCGGATGTGACAGTCCCCACACTGGGAGCCCCATGAGAGGGAGGAGGAAATAAAATGCAAAAAATATTTATTCTGTCTTAACCCCCTACTCTGCGGTCTTCCCACTGACCACAAATGTCCAGCTGCAGAAGGCTCATGGGATAAATCACTTGTATTTAGTGTGATTTATGAGGCGACACAATTTAGCTGAATAACATAACACAGAATGCATACTTCCACTGTAATTTAAGTACACTGATTATTATTTTTTATTATTATTATTTTACTATTATGTATATTATTATTATTTCAACTTTATATTATTTTGGATGGAAGTCCTATTGTTCTGATTCTGTGTTGTTCCTTGTGATAAATGCAAAGTAATTAAATTATTATAGTTTCTATTTATCTTACCAAACTCTCATGACATTGAATCAGTAGAGAAATTATAATGATTCATTATATGAATACGTGTAAGTTGGTTATGCTGGTCGTCCAAGCCCGGTCTATCTGATCTGTTGGCCCATTTTTAAAGCCGTTTTGGGCATTTGTCTACTAGTGACATCTGTCATAATGATTTGTGGGTATGTATGTGTGTGTGGCTGGGTGTGTTCTCTAGAAATATGTGTGTATAGGCTTCAAGAATATTCATATTGTTTTAATTATTGTTTTCCTGCTTTCTTGTTTCCATTATTGTTTTACAGAAAGAAAAATAAGAAAGAAAGCCTTTAAAACCTGCTTAAAATTATTTGCTGGTCTTGTCTGTCAAATGCCAGTTGGTTTTTAGATGATCGGGCTAAGAGATGAGCTTAACCCCTGCTAAGACCATTGTAATTAAGTTTTGCATTTATTATAATTTTTCTGAAAAGTCCCATAATATGCTATATAATTGCAGCTTTCTTTGTGACAACATACCCCATATAGTGTGAACATGAAGTGGTAGGGGACAAATTGTGCAACTGTGTACAAGAAAGACCTACCAATTGGTAAAGTGAAGAAGAATGGCAACCAGCACAACGTAAACATGCCAACCACAACCCCTAAGGTCTTAGCTGCTTTCTTTTCCCTGGAAAACCTCAGAAGTTGACCATCAGAGAATTCCTCCCCTGATGCGCACAACCTTTGCCTGCTATGCCGGAGTCCTCGTGCACCTGCGAACCCCTGTGAATCCTCAACGTTATTTCACCTGAATTCATGGTTTCCGTCTTTACACCGGCTTCCAAATTCTTCGTTGTCCGTTTAGCCACTACATAAACACGACAGTACATGACTAGAATAACAATTAATGGAATATAGAAGGAGCCGAGCGATGAGAAGAGCACATAAAAGGGTTCCTTGGTTATTACGCACACCGTGTGGTCCGGTGACGGAGGCTCCTTCCATCCTAGCAGGGGTCCGATAGAGATGACCAAAGACAGGACCCAAACCCCCAGCATGGCCAGTGTAAGGATAAAAGAAACTAGAATACTTTGATCTCCTGAGAGGCAAACAATGCACTGGCATCTTCAGGACACCCCACAGAGGGGTGGTGCTGGAAACGCCTCTCTCACATATGCATCGGTGCCTTTTCATCTGCTCCCTCCACTGTATTCACTCAGCATGGTCAATAGTATAATTTTCTATATGAATGCAAATAAGATTTACAATCATGTTTGGTTTCATTTGAATAGTTTCAGGGCAAGTGGTACAATGGTCTTAATCTTACTAAAAGATAATACAGATCCTAAGAGTTAAGAGAAACTTTGATCACCGTAGAGAGCAGTCTCATGCAAATGACCGTTTGTTCCCATTGAGGTGTAGACCACCCAGGTCTGGCACCTGGCTCAATGCAAATTCCAATTGTTTGGACAGGCCTCCATTTGGAGGATGTTTTATTTTGGTTTTGTATTTAAAGGATTGCAGCTAAAGGGTCAGGGCGATTCTGTAGCCAGAGTGCCCGTAGCACAGAGTATCTCCACATACTCTGTGCTATGTATTTTTCTAATACATCTAATATATTTAATCTCAGATATGCATTTTACTCTTAGATTCGTCTTCGAGAGTTTGATGTCTTGTATTGATTTGATATCTTTGAATTGTCTACCTTTCTCCTTGTGGAGATAATTGGCATAATACATATTTACCTGACTGATAATAAATTGTTACATTTGATTTATTCTGACTTACTCTGAAGTTATTTTCTCAAGTAGATTAAGTGAAGGCGTATGTTTCCGCAAATCTGTGACCAGGGTTAAGTACATACTAAATCTCAGGTTAGATGGAGCATGGGCACATCAAGTGAGATTATGGGTTTCTGACTAACCGCTTGACCTTAATTTAAGTTGTACTCAGTTACGTTAACAATGTATATGATTTCAGCGTTAATTAAGTTGTACAGAGTTATATTAACTATCGGGGGCAAGGCAGAGGGTCTAGCAGAACCGCTGATTAATACTTTGAGTGCTAATTAAGTTGTACGAAGCTATCAGCTGCCGGGGTCTAGACAAAGGTGTTCTAGAAGAACCGCTGATTAATGTCTGAGCATTACATGGGTAACTGTAGGGGGCTAAACAAACCTACTATTTAAAGTAAATAGTATTAGCCACAAAACCTCTGAATAAGTATCAAACTGGCGAGTTTGTGATCGTGGAGCCCACGCACAGCGGCCGCCGTGAGGCATCCTAAGCGACATAGATTCCTAATGAACGAGAAAATAATACAAAGTAAAGAGTTAACTAGAATAATCAAATGTAAGAATAATTAGAGACCGACAAACAACCAATTTGACTTTCAAACTAAATTTGAGGTCATACTAAAATGGAGTCAGTTTGAGTTAAACCTAAATTGAATAACTCGGCGCGCTGAAAAGACCGAACACGCAAGAGACCTTCATCCGCCACTGGATACCTTCCTTGGACCAGTGCGCGGACCTTACACCAGCAAAGCTCTGCGTCCCGTCACGATGTTGGGGTATTGCAATGGATGGCTCACTCCGATATAACGGTCAATGGAGATTACGCACAGACTCATGATGGATGCGGTGCAACATAACACATCAACCGCTGCCCAAACATCACAGAAAATCCTCCCAAATACCCAGTAACCCAGTATTTCCAATGTTGCTGATACGGGTAACACAGTTGTGCTGAGGAGCAAGTCGGCAATAGTGAGATTAACGATGAAATAATTAGTTGGAGATCGCAGGTGCCTATTGCACACTACTGACAAAATCACCAAGATGTTTCCAGCCACCGCGAAGATGATGAAAGTCCCCAAAGCCAAGCCGAGCGGGACGGCACGGGACAGGTGGAGTGGCTTGAGTTCTGTGCTTTTTAACTCGGAAGAGTTGGATAACTTTGGTGACCCTTCGTACACATCCAAATAACCGCTTTCCCAAGACTGTGAATTTGTCTTCATTTTGTTGGCTCATTTTGGTGAAAAATGTTCTCCATTGCTGACACGTTGGTTGGCTGCTTAAATCAGGTTGTTATTAAATGTCTAGAACATTGCACGAGTTACTGATAAGCAATGTTGTCATTCTGATGCACTCATGTAATGTGAAAACAAGAGTCTCTGTCTCAGGGGTAAGGCGGTAATACCGCCCATCCCTGCTTCAGTCCAAACTCTGAGTAAATGTTGCATTTTTTTCCTTTTCTTTCTTTTTTAAACAGAGGAAGAGTCCTGAAAAGCAAACAGAATACACTATAGGGGAGACTGAAGAGTTTTGAAATGTCTTAAACTTTTAAATAATATTTCCATATTTGTCTTCTACAGTTTACACTGGGAAACTTGGTGTAGAAAGATGCAAAAAAAAATGGGGCAGAACATTTTTTACTCAGAAATTGCAAGTAGATTTCACAAATTTGCACTCCAAAAAGGCTCTTCTTTCAAAGTCATTGGTGATTATCTACTGCAAGAACCTACATCTGAAATACTTAATGGCCTTGTGGTTATAGCCTACTATTTTCTTTTTTCAGCTTTTTCAAGCCATCAAGGGGAATTCAAGTGTATAAGAACATTTTGTGGAGCATGCAGTAAACTAGTGTGACATCACAGGTTATTTTCTGTACTTATATAAAAGCTTTATACTTTACACTTGAGCCCAGACAAAACCGCATAAGCATGCGACTTTTGTTACACAATTTAGTTTCATGCAAAGCCTTCATTATCTCCTGTGGAGTCTGAAGATGAGCTCATTGGGTTGGAGACATGAGGTTTTAATCCCAAAGTGTGCCAGGAATAGAGCTTTTGTATGTCCCAATCTTGTTATAACGTATTGTTGAAAAATTAGATTCAGCAGATTATTTTTCATTTGATCTTTTTTTTTTTATCTTATGTTGCATTTAACTCAGATTTTATCAGCTCATTCATTCCCTGTGAATCGAACCCACAACCTTGGTGTTGCTCTTCTGGCCAGAAGAGAACTGGCGCCTGGGCTGCGCTGGCCGCCTCCTGGGTGGGGCCCCCCCCGACATTGAGCCCTGGTTGTTCCCCAAGGTTTTTCTCCATTTATGTCACCGGTGGAGTTTTGCTTCGATGGAGCACTATCTGTCGCCTTCTGTGGCTTTGCTTAGTTCTGGACCCCTTGCTGCTGTGCACAGTCCTATGGAAGAGAGCAACTGGAGTGATGGGCACCCATTTCACTGAATCATCAATGAACTGCTTTTTAAAAATGCTCTTTCGTTTTTCTCTTATTATTGACACAATATTTTCCTATTTGGTACTGTGAATCTGCTTTGACACAATCTGTATTGTATTAAGCGCTATATAAAGGTGACTTGACTTGCTAGCATCATGTTGTGAAAACACTCCCAAGGTGTCCGATATTGCTTCATATACAAAAAAGAGACATATGATATGCTCAGTGGCGCAAAAACGGGGTATACAGTATATGCGGTGCATAGGGGCGCCGCACATAGGGGGGCGCCATTTTGCCGAAATCATTATGTGAAAATCTTATTTAATAAAACGTTATAAATAATCAAAAGCTTAGTTGTTAAAAATAATGTAATGAAACATTTTTTTTTAAGGTTTTTTTTAAGCATTTTTAATGCGTTCAAAAATGTTTTATTCTAAAATCTTTAAGGGCGATGATTTGCTAAAATAACATTCTTTTGTGTAGTTTTGTTGTAAAAAAAAAAAAACCAAAAATAAAAAAAAAAAAAAAAAATGTGTTTATGCGGTTTAAGGTTCAAAAACCATTATTTCCATATACTGTACATTATTGTTTCTCCTCTATGCCCCGCCTTTCTGACAGATTTTTACAAAGCTCATCGGTCTGAAAAGCGAGGTGTGCTCTGATTGGCCACTCAATCCAGTGCTTGTGATTGGCCGAATACCTCCCAGCGTGTTGACGGAAATGCTTTCCGCCCTTACCCATACTGTGATGCCCGTGTCCCGGCCGTGAGCGACGAGACAAAAACATTAAATAACCCTTATAACGCGGCATTTGCTTTGCATCCCAGTGTGGACATTCATTACGCTTATAAGATGCACATATGCTGTCTTTTTTGCATGGCAATCTCGACCTCGTAAACATAAACCCTGCCTGCATTACTGTCATCGGAGAAATTACATACAACAAGCTCGCTCACTCTACCCTGCTCAAACCTCTCGTTTGAAAAAATTCCCGTCAGTGGCAGATTCTTTAATATAAAAAACGTACTTACAAGTCTGTGAGTCAGAACAAGCCGGCATTGTAGTCTACTCTACCAGGATCAGGAAACGGTCTTCCATAAAATGTGCTGCACACAAATGGATATTTGGGTTGAACTGTTCTGGATTAGTGTTGTAAATACAACTTAACCACGGATTTCTAGTCGTGTCCTCTTTTGGAAGGCCAAACAAAGTCGTTTCGCTTTCACAACGAAACACACAGCATCACACACGGCGGCTTTGAGTGAGCAGAGGCCGGCGGCTTGAGTGATGAATGGCAGCCTAGGAGTCAGACTTTACGGCCGGCGTTCTGCGGCAACCACATGTGACTACCCCGGACTGGACTCCGCTTCGTCCCACGGTGAAAAGCCGATCCGGCGATCCACAGCGAAGTTGATGTATTTCCTCAGCGACCAGCACGGATCAGCTCTAGGCATGACAACGCGGATATCGTCCTCTTTTGGAAGGCCAAACAAAGTACGTACTTTCACAATGAAACACACAGCGTCTTCACGACATGGCGGCGGCAGCGGCAGCAACAATACTACAGCGAGAATAAAAGTTATGCCTTCTTTCTTTGTGTGAACATTTTGGGTGGCGTTATGCAAATCTTCCCAAATCGTGAGGTAGACATGTGGGGGCGTGCTAGAACAAGCTGTTTTAGGTAGGCGTGGCTGACACTTAACTTTTATAAAGAATAACTCTTTAGATTTGTGACTTTAGTCTTTGCAACTTTGTGCTGTTGACGTCCGCCTTTATTCACATTATTGCAGATGGATAACTTTTTTTAAATTTTCTTTTGTACAGAGCTCGATTTAGGTTTGACAAAACTGTTGCAATGAATTCATTTTGACATCTAGTGTTAAACATTGACTGTTTGCTTTTTCAGAGTTCATTGATTATGAAAAAAACAGTGAAGGTTGGCTAAACTTTGAACTAGCCCTATCTGCATGTCTCATCCAGGCCTGTGCAATGATGGAGAACTTTTGGGGTGTTGAGTACCCAGACCAAGCTGACTGAGCAGAGAGTATCCGCTTTTTATTAAAAATACCGTGAGGTTATATCAAAAATAATAAAATGGTCATATTCACCCAATTACCTGATCTAATTCACAACTTCACAAATTCTCAATTACAATTACGAACAAATTAGCAGTATTCAGTTGTGTTTTAGGCACTAAAACAGTCCAGTATAGTCAAATAAGCTACATTTCTATTTTGAAATAATAAAGATTTCTTTGTCCCCTTCCTGGCCACCCCTATGACAACATCCTGGCCACTGGCCGAGATGGCAATATAAATTCATTTAGGATACTCATTGCTCAAAAGACAAACAAATACAACTCTAACACGTTGGGGAATGTGCAATTGATTACATTTTAGAGAAACTGAAAAAGATAGTAACAATACAAACAGCTACCTTTTTCCAAATTGGCAGTTTGGGGGGGGGGAATCAAAATAGGCCATCTGTGTGATTCAAGTAGATCCGATGAGTTGAAAACTCTTGCTACTCCATACTTCAAAACAAAACAATGCTGAACTTTGACAAAAAAGCAATTTTTAAATGCTATAATTGTGATTTTATGTCTAAATATAAATCCATTAGCAAAACGTGTGAAAATAGCTATATTACGAAGTGGAAATGGTAAACGAGACAATAAATGATCCTCTGCTGCCATAGTGGCCATTGTGGGACTCTTGCATCATTTTATAGTAGGGGTATTTGTATTTTCTGCCAGTGAAATCTTTGCAGAAATCTTTCACTTAGCATGGCTTTTTCCATGAATAGCTCTACACAAATGCAACTTCTTTACAGTAAATTTACTTAGTGTTTTCTCATTTATATAAAAATGTGCAAAAAATGAATAACTTTGAGCAAATGATAATATATATATATATCTATATATATATATATATATCTATTATAGTCTATAAAGATATATATACTAATATAACTTTTCTGCAGAGTTAGGTTTTTTTTAGGGGCTACTAATACAGGGGGGCGCCAACACGAACTATTTATGCAGTTGCTCCCCTGGATATGCCACATAGGGCATCAATATTTTTTATGATCATAACGCTTAATTTCTTTATAATTTTGCTGACAAAAAGTCTTCTACTGTGTTTAAATAAAGATGAATTATATATTAAAAGTACAAGCACAATAATTTATTCAAAACCAAAATAATCTAAAAGCAGTATAAATTTGATCACATGATTTGTACGTGATTTGTAATTTTTGGTATAAATTATTACTTATATCCGCCTTGTTTTATATTGTTTTAGATTGAGAAATAGTTAGGTTTTCTTCTAGTCTATTTTTCAACCTAGCTCTTGGGAATGAGATAGGTCAGAGATGAATAAAACATGGAGCGGTTACTTTAATACAGATTAATTCTAGTCTAAGGTGTTTCCAGTGTAGAATCTTCTTTGACAGTGTAATATAGTCCATGCTGATGGTTAATCTTTTTCCAGGAGACTTGCCCATACATATTAATTAAACTCCCGATGTTCTTCATGTCAGAGTGCTTTTATTATGATTAGAGGTTTCAATGTACATGGAGCATCTAAATCCTGATTAGAGAATAGTTTTTAATACTTGAAGCGTGCAATCAGACACAATCAGGTACATTTAATACCTGGCATGAGGGATCGTGCATGTGCAAAATGCCTCCTTTTTCAGAGAGCATATTGAGATAGATATATTTCTGGTTGTCCACGCACCTAGATGTTGAAGAAACACGCACAAATATGAGTTTGGTATTACTCTAATTCATCAGGTTTACCATTACTGTTAACTTATCTTTTGCAAATTCCTCTCACTACTTTCATTACTAAGCTTTTGGCAACTAAGTAATGCTATATGATGTGCACTGAACTGCTTTAGCCGAAATGCAAACCTTTTTCCTCTTAGCTAGAAATTTTCATATTTAAACGGTTTCAGATTAATTTTGAAAACTGAACATGTCTCTTTTCGATCGTATTTTATTGTGCTTCAGACTATAAGATATTCTTGAGAGCTCCAGGTATAGGCAAACTGTCAGAGCAGTTATAGCTCTCTAAGCCACCATAACATTTCTACACGTTGACATTTATTAAAATGTATATGATTTATCTCGACAAAACCTTCGGAAGCTAAAGTGCAGTAAACATAAATTAACCTTCACTTTCAGAAATAAAGTCCCTGTGCCAGGTACATTATGCAAATTTCACACAAAGACTTCACATAATAAAGCATGTCATTTTAACATTTCCTTTGTGCGAAAATACAATGGCTAGGGGCATGTAATAAAACCTTGTCTGTGGCATTTCTTTTTGCAAAGTGCACCTGTGTAAAATCATGTTCAAATGCCTTAAGTACACCCAGCCTTGTTGTGTCTCATGAGTAAAATGCTCCTTAGCACCCTGTTGTGACACATTTGTCTCAGGTCACGGTGTTCATATTGCACCTTATTTAAACCCCAGCACCTTTGCAGACCTTTTGATGTGGCTTTATCCTCCATCTCAGGTCAAACAGACACCAACCCAATTTTGTTACAGACATGATGTGGATCCCAAGAGACACAAATCTCATTTGCACTTCAAGGAGGAAGTCTCAGGCAGCTCGGGCTGAACATGCCCTCTTGCTCTTAGTGTCAGCTATGCTTGTCTGAATTACAGTCAGTCTGAGCTGACGGCTGTGACAGGAAAGAAAGAGGGCTTTCTGGAAGAAATAGCCTGTCTGAAATGTGTGTCTGTGTACATTAGTGTTTGGGCCTTTTGGATGCCGGTGAAGAGTGGGAAAGCAGTGTGGTGTAGACTAAAGGTGGGGTCACATTTACTGCCGTTCTGCGAATTTTCATGGGCGAAATCCAGTTATTTCCACAGGAATCCATGTGATTTGGAATATTTCAAAATATTTCCTAGATTTTGCATCAGGTTCAAGTTGGTCAAGTAAATTCGCTGCACTGACCAACAGAAAGCTCCTTGGTTTCTTTGAAGTGTGCTAGCTAACACGTTACAATAAGGTTCAGTTTGTTAAAATTAGTTAACTACATTAGTTAACATGAACTAACAATGAAAAATAGTTCTGAAGCATTTATTAATCTTAGTTACTGCTAATTCTAACATTTTCCAAAACACTATTAAAATCAGAAGTTGTATCTGTTAAAAAATTGTTCACAGAAGAATTACATTTTGCTGGAAAAATTCTCACCCTGATACCATGCAAGATATAGATAGTCTTTTTGTTTCTTCATCGGAACAGATTCAGAGAAATTTAGCATTAGATCACTTCCTTACTAATGAATCCTCTGGAGTGAATGGGTGCTGATTCCAAACAGCTGTTAAAAGCAACACAATAATCCACACAACTAGTCCTTCAATTAACATCTTGCGAAGAGAAAAGCTGCGTGTTTGTAATAAACAAATCCAGTATTGTTTTTAACTTCAAATCGTAGCTTCGAACTATGCGAGCCCTTTATCCATAATATTGCTTTCTCCAGTGAAAAAGTCGTCTCGTCTGAATCAGGAGAGAAATGTGCACAGATCAAGCACTCTTTACAAGCGAAAACAGTCTAAAACAGTTCTAAACAAATATTTTGGTGGATTTGATGTGTGTGGACAGAGGGATGGACTTTTTTACTGGAGGAAGCTGTCACGGTTCAGGGTGCACCATCGGCTTCCCCCATGTCTGTGTGTGTCCTGCAGCTTGTGACCTGGGCAATCAGCGCTGATTTTGCGGCACAGGTGCGCAGATCACAAGCTGATTTCCCTCATCTGTCACTTGTTTCCTTTTCCCTTTATTCTCTGCTGTGTCTGCCCTTTGTTGTCAGTAGATCATTTCGTGCTTCGTCTCATGTGGATTTGGCATTGTGCTATGTGTGTTATCTGTGTTTACCTCTGTTTGCTTGTGCCCAGGACATTTAGACGAGGAGTGACAGCTAACATCTCGTCTTGTTCCCCGTTCTGTGTGGGCGGTCTGGGTCTTGGGTGGTATCCACAGCCTATGCTGTCCACTGAGTACTTACGGACAACTCTGGAGCTCCCAGACACTTCTCATATTTTTGTTCACTTGTGTCACTACTTTGGAGCTTGTTTCTTTCCAAAGTGTAATAAACTATGTTCACAAATTCTCTGCATTTGAGTCCTCTGTTCTATCCCTTCTGGCAGAAGCATTATGGATTATGGACCCATATTTTGTCCAGAAGCGTTGAACGTTAAAACGCCTTAATGATGGATTTGCTCCTTACAAACACACCGCTTTTCACTTCACAAGATGTTAATTAATGGACTTATGATGTGGATCTTGTTGATTTTTATGTAGATGATTACATTTTTTGGGTAAACATTTTGAATATTATTTAACGGACCTGAGCTAATTAACAGTTGTTTTTTTTCATTAAATGAGATTAACAAATACATTAACCAACATTATATAATAGGACCTTATTGTAAATTGTTACCACTTCAGGCATCACTAAACTATTGACAATGGACAAAGGTCGTGAAATTTAGTTGAAATTTTGCAAATATGACCGCACCTTAGAGACATGTAGAAGTATTATTTAATCTATATCAACATCAAATCAATAAAAAGCTTCTAAAATTGAACTTATATGAAATGTAAACAATTTAAAAACACTTTCTGAGAGAGAATCCCAGCATGAAAGATGTGTAGCGTCTGGACCAATCAAAACACAATTTTTCATTTGATTTAACAATCAGTTATTCATTAGATTAACAAGTCGTCACAGACACCCTCACCCAATAGACTGGGCGCCAGGATGTCTGTGAATGACCACAGGCCACTGGTCACCATGGCAACCACGACACCTTTTGCTAGACCAGATACACTTTACGACCTAATGGCATGTGGATTAGGGAAATCACTGCCTTGAATTTAGAAAGAGACCCGTGCCCAGATAAATGGACTGTTCTCTAATTAATTAATTGGAAAACCTTTCTTTGAATGAACACAAATTATCCTTCAGATCATTGTGTATGTTGTCTTTGAGATTTTATACTGTTTTATGCAGGCTTATGATGGAAACACTCATTCCTGTCAACTTGGTGCCTCGTGTAATCCTACCATGTTGAGTATCTATGAATTCGCCTTCTGATGATCGAAACGAGCGTGTATATTATATGTTGGTACATAGGCAATATATTAGTGTCCTGAGAATCTTTAGTAATTTCGATTCAAGTTCCATTTGCAAATTACCATGCCCTCACACAAAGGGTCATAAAACTCCCCAGTATCTCAAAACTCCCACTTGGGATTCTGGCCTTTCTCATTGGACAAGCCCATCTTGAGAGGTGGGGATCTTCTCTGACCTTAAAGGCCTCACACCATGTGACCCGCCCAGAGTCGGTGGTTCTGTTAGGTTTTGAGAAGATGTACGCTACAAAGCTCCAGGACATCCTAAGTTTTGTGCCAGGCCTTCGCCTTGACTTTTCCATTCACCAAGATTCTCTGATTCAAACTGGTTCTTTTTCATCAACCAACTTCAACAAAGATCAACTTGAACCTTTGGACTGCATCAAGCCTTTCTTTCAGACAGACGAGACGTGCAAGTATCAAACTTAGTCTTATTAATTGATACATTAAATAACAGTTACACCTTTTTACAAAGGTGTGATTGAACTAAGAATCTGACGCTTCCCTCAAGTGTAGATCTGCTGAATATGCAAATAGTCCCATAACTTCATATTCTTATTTCTCTCCTCTTTACGGCTTAAGCTTCAACCCTTTTCCTATGCCCAACTATGCTTTTTGGTGTGTGGTTGTGTGTGTATGTATGTAGACTCAGTGTGAAAGTGTGTGTGTATGTGTATGTTAGACCAGTTAAGTGTTTATGTAGTATGTTGGACTAGTTTAAGTGTTTAAAAAGTGATATACAAGCACTGGGAGCTGGTTGTGCCAAGAATAGTTTGTTCTGGTCTGTTCTTTCATATTCTCAACAGTGAGGACACAGGCAAGTTGCTGAGAGCACAGAGGGACACTTGCCGGATAATTTGATTTAACAACATACTCCAACTCCTCAGGGAACAGTAGTGCAAACAAAGTTGTTTAGGACTTCCTGTGTGTATAAGTTATAGAAACGCAGGATTTTTTGTCTCAAATTGTCATAATCGGTTTAAGTGTCCTCTGCTGTCTGTAAGTGGTTGGTTTGATCGAGGTATTTGTTTGACAAGCATGTGTTTTAAAGTAAATCTTCATTTTATTTCAAATAAACTGTACTCAGAAGCTTAGGTTGTTCCACCGCATATTCATCCCTTTGAGAGAAATGCATTCTTGTGAGTAGAGCAGTAAAGCCACGGTTTACATAACATACTTAATCTCTGTACAGCATGCTTATGGGAGCAGAGTGACATCCACTGCAATTGATCTTTAGATATTCTGGGAGCAAACAAGTGACAGTTGCTGAATGGACATTTAAGGACATTAAGCTCTCTTGATACAGTATCTGTCTGTGCCAAGATCTAAATTCAAAGGGGGAAGGAGAGATATTTTCATCATGAGAACTGTTAAGTGTCCTGAGACCCCTTGTTCTGTACATAATAAGGATAAAGCTTTCTGCTACTCGTCATCTTCATTTTTTCTTCATCTCTATATGCTTTCTTTATAGGCTATGCAAAATGCAGTGTTCTTTGTGAAATATGTAGTATATTATGTTATATTTGAACCAAGTGTATGCTTTTATTAGAGTGGTGTGCCTAAAAAGTTTAAACAAATAACTGAAAATAACCTTCAAATATTAATCAAATGAAGAAAGAACTGATTAGTCAGAGATCATGTTGGACTGATGAAAAAAAATCTATGGTCTTGAATGTGCACAATGCTTCCATCTTGTGGCCATGTTGCTATCTATCCATCTATCTATCTATCTATCTATCTATCTATCTATCTATCTATCTATCTATCTATCTATCTATCTATCTATCTATCTATCTATCTATCTTATATTTTATGACTTTAAAAGTAAACTTTTATTAGAACAAAAAATAGAGAGAAAGAAAAAAAAGAAAAGAAAAAAAAGAGAAACCAAATCCACTGATTTTCATAACAGTCTGTTTCCTTTGATTTTTTTAATTTTTTTTTTAATCTGATTCTAAGCAGCACTAGGTGTCCTCTTTGGCAGCATGACTGCATTTCACAGACACAGACTAATGAGTCTCCTGCAGCCATTCAGACCGAAGGGGTAGCCCATGGATGGAAAAAAAAAAAAAACCAAACATCTGGGAGCAGATCAGTAAATTCATGGCACATGTGATGCTCTCTGGGAGAACCAGTCATTTTATCCTTTCAGTCTTTAGATCTTTTTCATTCTCCACCTTGCCGCACTGGGATTTTGTGATGTTTAGAATGCAGTCTGTCAGACCAACTTCATACCATTGCTCCCAGTTCTGTTCCACCCACTCCTGAACTTCCTCCATATTTGGCAGCATGCTCATGAAGCCGTCAAGACCCATGACATTTAATGGAAGAGAGACTGTCGTATAGTGAGGCCAAGCTGAAGGCTTGAATGGATCTGAGGAGCTGAGTGGAGAACAGCAGGATTAAATGAGAGTCTGATTTGAACCTGGCACCAACTAGCAATTGCCTTATTAAACATTTTCAATGTTTCTTTCTCATACTTGTCATATCAGGCTAGTTTATTACAATAATCTACAAGTTGACAGTAACTGATATTGGAAGTTGGAAACATCATCCATTATTTTTGTTTTTAAAAAGAATCATATTCAGGGAACTTTGTGGTTTACAAAGAGAACTTCAGATGTGAAATCAAGTGTCTTAGAAATGCCAAACAAACAAACAAACAAACAAGTAAAATGTTGGATATAGATTTTTTTTTAAATCTAAAAACTTTTCAAAACAACTACGGTACTGTGGTATTGTTTGTGTTTCGTAATAAAAAAAGATTGACTGTCAGTCTGTGTTTTAGCGTTATGGATTTGCAGTGACTCTTTGGCAGTTACATTGCTTGGTTAATTTTGTTATTTTATATTATTTTGCTTTAAAAAAGAAAAAAAGAGTAATGGTGCTAACTCTATTTATACCCCTTTTGAGGGAAGTGCAGAATAAAGTAAAAACTGAGCATAATTACATAAACTTTACATCATCAATTAATTGGTGCTAAAATACTTTCTTATGATAATCATAAAAATATTTTGATGTGAAAGACATTATTTCAGGAACCTCTTGCATGCATCTATCACTGTTTCCTCCGTTATTGCAATTCATTCTCTAAATGACAGCACTCCTAGTGGAGTGGTTTCTCTTCAGTTTGGACCTATGCTTTATTTATTTTTATTTGTATTTGTATTTTTTTTGGAAAACAGCGGACTGTTTGTTTGGGAAAGAATGATTAAAGAAGGTGACATTCAGCATCAAGAGGGTAGCACAACTACTATGAGTCTAATCTATCACCGGAATGCATAATGCATCCACTGGGCTGCATGCTGCCACCAGACAAATGTGAGTGGATGTTGTCAGATGGGCCTTATTGTGCAAAAATTATTACTTTCCCTCCACTGAAAAATGCTCCTCTGATTAAATGCATCAGTGCATGTGTGTGTGTGTGTGAGAGAGAGAGAGAGAGAGAGAGAGAGAGAGAGCGAGAGAGCGCCCACATTTGGGGACCTTATCTTTTTAATAAAAGACTAATTACATATCAACACTTCATCTTAGACAATCGGAAGTGTTGTTTTGAATTGATTCTTTATTTTAATAACTAACATGGTTTATTGTTTGATATTTTGCTAAATGAACTCCTATTGGAATGCACTATTCAAGTGGATCCTCTTTAATAAACTGTTTATTTGAAGTTAATTTGTCAATTAAATATACAAGGCGTTGAGTATTCATTAAAAAATTGCAAGCAAACACAGGAATAAAATAAAAGTGAATTTTCATAGTATGTTATCAATCCAGTCCTCAGAGGACTGAGTAATATTATACATATGAATATGATTACTGTAATATGGCTACAGCGCTGAATGTTTTTTGGAAAATGTAAGATACACACTTTAAAAACATTTGGTGACAATGTTTCAGGTATTACGAGATAACATTGGTATCTATAATTTTTTAATTAATAACCTGTTTTTCCTTAAGTCAGTGGTTCTCAAACCTGTCCTGGAGTACCTCCAGCCCTGCACATCTTGTATATCTCCCTCATCTATCACACCTGATTCAACTCATCAGCTGATTAGTGGATACTGCAAGACCTGAAATGGGTGTGTCAGATATAGGGAGACATACAAAACGTGCAGTGCTGGGGGTACTTCATGGAGAGGTTTGAGAACCAGAAGTGATTTTTCAAAAACGCTTTCAAAAACTGATTCGGGCCGAGTAGCAAAACAAACTTGTAGCCAATCAGCAGTAAGGGGCGTGTCTACGTGAGGATGTGGAGGAGAGAGCATTCAGTGCACAGCACAGGACGGACATTAGCCAGAAAAAGATAAGAGCCGAGCGCAAAAAAAAAAGAAAAGATCAGAGGGCTGATAAAAACAAAGCGGAAAACGTCTGCTGAACAAAATGAAGGTTAAGCAAGAAAGTAGACCCGTGGTACATATGCGTATCCAGCTTCCATCAACTGGAGGAGAAACTCAATGGAGCGGGAAGGTCTGCGATCTGTCCTTCTGTCGCGACTACCGCCGAGGTTGCTTTGTTTCTTCTCGGTGTCTGTGCCGCAACAGCTAAAGTCTGGGGGGTTTCCCCCCCCCCCCCCCACCCCCCCCCTAGTGTCACTGCTTTTAGCAAAGCGACCGTTGAAATTAATTCGAAATTTGTGTCAATACGTCATAAATAGAATGCAGCAGCAGTTTTTTGTCTGGGATTTGTCATGTCGTGCCGCGCCGCATCCAGTGTAGACAGTAGAGATGGACATATTCGATGGTTAAGACAGCATCACTGAGTATAGGAGTGACATAGTATTTGCGTAGCGCGGCGCCTCTTCGCTTCCGGTGTATATCATGGTTACATTGGTTTGTCTCTGTGTGTTCACCAGAGCTTAATCGCTTTTGCCTGGGTTGGGTACGTTGGTGGGACGAGACCTTTTTTCGGGTGGGGGGGGGAAAAGGGCGTGTTTTTTTTGGTGATTTCAAATAACAACATTGGCTACCAGAAATCACTTAGTTTTACCCCACCTTTAAGTGATTTAGCGTGTTAAAGACCAAGCCTACTGTAATTACCAAATTGCGCTTTCACTAATAACCCACCATGATCTAATACTGGTAGCAGGAGAGAAAGTCCATGATGAATCAGAATTTCATTGTAAAGACAGCGCATGTCCATAAACTCCGTGGGCCCGATATCTGTATTTATACTTACACATTCATCACACAGACAAAGCACTATCAGTAACTAAAAACTCTTCTACATCACACTAACCACCGACAATATTCAATACACAGTAACCTCAAATAACAGACAATGTCACACACACCCATAGAGACGTTACTGAGAAAAAAAAAAAGTGTAAGGGATAGTTCATCGCCCAGAAATAAAATCTCTGTTCTAATTTACTCAGCCATCAGCGTTGTATGGGAACCCAACAGTGCTCCGAGTCCACCTCATTGACTTTCACATGGACAACAGCAACTGTTTGCTTACCGACATTCTGTCATGACAACTCTCAGAGAGTTTAGCATGATGGTAGTATAAACTGGCAACTGTTAGTGTTTTGGACCTTGCGGAATCATCGTGCAATTCACCAAAATTTATTTGTAGAGTGCTTTTCACAATACATGTTTCACAGCAGCTTTACAGAAAATGCATGTGTCTACATTACAATTTAGAGTGATCTGTTATCAGAAGTGAATGTGTCTAAGTAATGTTCATTTCACAAATGAACAGTTCAAGGTAATAGAATGATACAGTTAGCTAACATGAATTAATTTCAGGCAGAAGCTCATTAAAGCGATTATTACAAGTGTGATCATAATGATTACAATATCAAGAAAATTTGGCAGCTTTGCTTATCGATTTAAGTTGGCGTCATCTGGGGTACTCGCAGGGGTCAGCATCATCTCTTCAATAGTGTTGGGTCATCTGAAGTCTTTCTATGAGGCTGAATCCACGCTGGAGCAGATGTAATCTCTAGATACCTCGAGATGGGCATCCCGGGGTAGGAACAGAAAGACAAATGGAAAAGAATCAGCATAGTTGCTTTTCATAATGTTTCAAGCAAACAATATGTTTGTGACTTTTTCTGATCTAACAGGGAACAAGGGTGAGATTGAGACATCCTTGTTACTACCATTCGTGGCTGAGAGATGCCTTTCTTAATCTAACTTATCGCCGCGATCTGCTACGCTACTGCTGCTGTGGCAGAGCAAGTACCGAGACTTGCAACTGGCAATACATCCACATCCATGCTGCTGTGAGCATGAAAGCAGTACTGCTGCTGCACATAATGTATATGAAATAACCCCGCATATATAGCGTTCATAAAATTGCTCCGCAGCAGATCTATACAGGTGCTTGGCATCTACTTGTATTTTAGGTGCTATACAGGTGCAGATCTATATACTCATTGGCTGCTGATGCGAAAAGAATCCAGTCAGCTGTGCCATGTGAATAAGGATGTGCTTTTTTAAAAAATACTAAATTGTTTTATTATTATTTATGATTATATATTTTTGTAAATGATAATTTTTTTTTAAATCAATATGCAATGTCTGCAAATGTATTTGCTGAGTAAATATAATATTTTGCCATAATAACTAACTGACTGTACACTATCTCTCACGCATTACATCTTCTTGGAGTATTTGTCGGTATTAAAATGCACATAGCGTCTTGCTCCTCATCTAGATGGGCCAAAAGAGCTGAGTCAGCCCTAATTCTCTCAAGCGACTTCCCGTCGTGTCTCTGTTCACTCCGCTGTCAGTCATTCTCATCTGTCCCACGGTGGCAGCCGTCCCAGAGAGGAGTGGCACTGTCTAGAAAAATTAGGCACACACCAATAATCTTTAATATTGTTTCATGAAGCATGATTAAAAAGGCTTTATCATTGGATAGAGGACAGCTTCAGTAATTAACTGTCTCCATTCATGCTTAGAGCCATTAATACACATGCAAATACGCACACATGTGCACTGACTCACGTCGCGCACACACACACACACACACATATCAGATGCAGCCTTCACAACCACATATATGACCCACTGTCAGTCTGTCTACTGAATCACAGTGACGAAATTAAGGGAGAAAATATCTTATAAACTGCCTCCTTCTCTCTTTCTCTCTCTTAAGGTCATTTATTCCCTCTGCTTTTATTATCTATACTTTTACAGGGTGATTATGTTTCAGTGACAGACGAGGGGAAAGAGAGAGCAAGTGAAAACGGGAGAGTGAGCGGGAGAGAGCAAAGCTAATAAGTTAATGCAACGTTACTGAGAAGAGAGGGATGATACATCACTTCGGCCAACTTAATGAAACACTGAATCTGCCTCCATTACTCACAAACCAATACAGGAGATTACATTTCATAGCAAAGAAATCTCTCTCTCTCTTTCTTGGCTTTCACATGGCTTTAAAGTATGTCCCGCCTACTTCATTCAATTGGCCAATGTGTAGATTATATTCTATGAAAGAAATATGATAAAAAGAAAAACAGCTTGATTGATTGCAAACTGCCTTGAAACATCAAGGCTGTAGAACATGCAACGGTGCCATGTTTTTACATTGAAACGTGCAGCGCTGGTATTTATTTAATGAAATCAAGGTCTTTTCATATTTAATTATTGCATTAGGCTGTATCGTGATTCCTGTTTCTCCATCCCTAAATTTAAGACCTCTTAGAATTATAAGTAAGATGTTTGTTATACCATTTAAGATATCTAAGAGTTGTTATGACTTTAAATTCCTTATAACTAAATTAAAAAAATAAAAATAAAAATAAGGACCCACCTGGACTTATTAGCACACATGCACCTAAATGCATTTTACAGTTCACACACAACTACTTGTATTTTTAGTCACAAATGGGTGGTAAACACCTATCAGCCCCTGCGGGTGGTTGCTGTAACTACAAAACCTATTTTAAATGGTTAATTTTTACAATATTTTACTATATTAGCTGCTATAATAGACTTTTTAAGGAAATTGCATTGTTTGTCTATCATAAATGAAGTGTGTACCATGACAAAAACAACATTTTAAACCAGTTGTGTTTCAAAAAAGGGAAAAACATGGTTCTTTAGTTCCACTTTATGTTGTCAGTCTTTTTTTAACTTTTCATAAAGACAGTATGTTTGAGAATAATATACACAGCAATATAACATCAAGTTTTGAAATGTTTTAATTCATAAGAGCCATATTTTTTGAAGCCTCTTCACTTCAGTGATGTCATGTCCATAATGTTTTATATTACACAAACAACATTCATAGAATTTGACACTTCCTATACATTGCTAACTTTTGTTTGGTCATCATTTAGAACAAATGTCTCTTTAACAATTATAATTTGTGCATTTCGGACAGAACAGTTATAGGTATCTCACAGATCTGCTGTAACCTGTGATGTGATTTAAAAGCTGAGATATCCATGTGGAACACTGACTTGTCGTCATCAATGTGACTATGGGGGAAAAATTATATATACAGTATATACATACACGTTTTGTTGCTATAGCTGTTTCTGAATTTCAGTTCAATACAGAATTTCTACAAAATGTATAATTCACCAAAATGTCATGTCCATTTTTATCACATAACACAAGAGTATTCTTTGATTTAAAAAAAAAAAAAAACCTGTCTAGACTCTACCTGCAGGTTTAGGATGACATATTCTTAACTGGTAATTTGTACTTTCTCATAACTTAACATATGTTACATCTTATGTTGTCATTGCAAATGTCATGTCGTAACCATCTGAACACAAAAAAGCATATTTTTCTTTTGATGCTTGTTCAGAAGTACCTATGTGCTGTGAAGGTGCCTGATCCATTTTTTTTAAAGGCTCTTAAAAGCGTGAAATGGACTTAAATTTTCTTCTCTGCTACCTTTTGACATCGCAATAGTTGAAGAACTTGAGGACTTGTGCATGGTCTTTTGGTGTCACCGACCAATCAGTATTGTCATGTGTCAGTCTCCTACAGCATAATAGTTACATGCTATGATATGATATTTGAAACAGCTAAAACAAAACAGCAGATTTCAATTAATTTGGTACTGCTAGTGGTGCAGAAATGACATTTTCACCTTTGTAAAGATTAGCATTTAAAAAAGATATGCTATCATTACATCCATATTGCCTGCCCAAAATATACCGATATGCAAGTGAGGAAAGTGGTTGTTCACCTAGAATTTATAATAATGTCTTAATTCCTTTTCCCACTTCAGTATGTGAAGTGGTCAGCAGGGTTGTGCTAAAGACAGCTTCTATTGAAACTGATATTAAGATTCAGCTGCTGTCCTACAAACTATCTATGTGGATCTCTCCACAAAGCTTTAAAGATTAGTTCTTGCCCAAAACTGAATAATGAGGGCTACATACAGCACATAGAAAAATAACCAAAACTTTTCATGGTATTATTATGGTATTTGGACTATAGCAATACTATGTTTTTTTTATTTCTATTAACATCTACCAGTACATTAACCCTCTATTTGACCATTCGCAGACAAAATATCAGCATTTCATTTACCATATACATATGAAATATCATTATCATTGATCGACCATTAATTGAAATGAACTGAAATGAATTAAAACCATGAAACATCTACAATTTAACAGCAATTTATTATTTAACAATTGACATGGAAAAATCATGTCTAATCAAATAAACATTTTCATGAATTTCTGATTTATTAATCTAAAATTTGCCAAATTCTAAGACATTCTAATTCCATTTTTTATGGCTCAATTTTTGTTTTCTGCTTCGTAGAAATCATAGGGTCCTACTCACCTCTGTAAAGCTGACATTGTTAGCAGTAAATGATACTCCCTAAGAATATTCTGGTAGCACAAACATCTCATTATCGCATTTGGTATTATAGGAAGATAACGCTAGCAAATGTTCATGTTTTTTTTTTATATTAAAGAGACAACACTGCTGGCATTATTATTATTCGGCAAGCGAACCCTCGCATAAATGTTTTACAGTCTAATGTTCTTCCCTGCAAAGACCTCAATTATGACTTTGTTTTTGAGAGCGAGTAGAGAGCAGCCTAGGGCAATCACTTATTCTCTGTCCAGCAGCAAAATGCAGCTAAATTACTTTATTTATTCAGAATGTTCCGCACTGACGGCTCTTTAGTGGAGTGCTGTGAGCCAAACGTGCAGGATATACTAACACCCTGCCTCTTTCAGTGACACCTTGAGGAATAGGTGAGACGGTTTTGGTTCAAAAACACAGATTTGAAGCTGGATCTGTAGCCAGATGTTATGGTGAAGGAATCATGATTTCGCTCATCAATTCTCCATCGCTGGAGACGTACACCACAGGGCGGGAATTGTTTGTGCATGCTAATATTTGTGTGCAGAGATCGTTTCTTTCTCTCAGGCTGGTTTGCGTGTATGTGTGTTGGTGCAGTCACAATCTGAGATGTTTTTCACCCTCTCATAACTTACATGTCCTGTAAGCCTTACATCTTCCATCTTCCAGCACTTAAAAGTCAAATGAAAAAGCCCCACTGCCACCTCCGACCCAAACAATGAAAGAAAAGGTGTATAGGAAAAAAAGGAAGAAAGAGAGGATAGGGGGCAGAGAGGAGTGACGTGCCGACTGAACAGGTTCAGCTAGAACTGACAAATCAGGTTCTTTAATAATACCTAAAATGTCTTTTTAGGCCACTGAGGTTTATCCCAGAGCAGCAGATTTACGCCGTTTGAGAAATGAGAACATCGCGTTTGGTGAACAATGCATTATATTGCTTTATGCAACTCTTGTGTATTTGAAGAGCTTGCAGTGATGAATTACTTCACTCAGCCGTAGCTAATGTCTCTGGAGATGTTTTTTTCTGAATTTAATGAAAATGGATAGCTACAGGGAGGTATCACTAAACCAATATTGAAATAATCTAGTACCTTAGTGACAGGTAAGCCAAAGTGGCACACAATATTCTGAGTAAAGCAAGGAAAAAAACTCAAGCATGACAGTATTTTGCTTCAAGTTCTTAGTGCACAAATAATTATTGTCATTGGCATCCTATGCATTTGCATTTTAAGTCAAGGCCTTTATTCTGATTCATGCTGTTAAGAAACACCTTGACACAATGAATAAGGCACCCTGTAGAAATCGTACATCACAGTGTTTTACAGCCAATTTATAGTGCCAAAGAATCTATTGAGATTAAATATAATAATAATAATAAAAGTAAATCGGGTCCAGTGTTGCTTGAATCCCAGATTTCTTCAGAATATGTTTTGTGTACCACTTAAGGAATAACGTCATCCAGGTTTGGAGCAACATGAGAGTAAATTAAATTATACATTTTCAATTTTAGTTAAACTATCCCTTTAAGATGGCCTACTCCTGTCAGCCCATTTTAAGCAATCAACAAATCACCTTTTTTTAAATTATGCAAATCATATATTTCGTGATTGTGTAACTAAAGGCCCACTAGAAGGCCTCGACAATGACATATTTGCTGGCCCTGAGAGTTCGCCACTAGTTAGTCAAACCACAAATTGTGTGCCTGAAGTCGAATACTTTATTCAGAAAAGCATGAATAATGGTTCCCCTTCAGGAACTCGAGCTGCGTCGAAACGCTACGGGGAGGCCTCCAGCGTGACCACGCTCTGAATCATATGTGTAATCAGTCGCACGATGGGCGAGACGTCCGCGGCGGGTGACGTCGTGACCAGGAAGCTATAAAAGCACGTGCGGTGAAACCGGCATCAGCTTTCTGTCATTCAGCAAGCGCTCTGTGTGTGTCAGTCTTATTTGGTGTTGTCTGTCCATTATCATTCTTTATTCTACCAATACGAGTGTAGACAAACATACGGCGAGAGCTGGCAGTATATTAGGCTGTGTTCTTCCCTGCCCGCACTACATTTCGGGTGGGGACACACACAGTTTCTGTGTTGTCTGCCTAAAAGTGGTAGCAAAATGCGCAGAATCAGAGCTTACTGCCCGCTTGCGAGCGTTTGTCACTGGCGTATTACTTGCTCTCTGAGGGCCTCTCTTTGAGGATGGAGTCTCCAACACGTCATCTCTCGTGGCGCCTGCCCCGTTTTTCGCCGCGCATGGTCGCAGCTTTGCTTCATGGTTTTCGCGTATGGATCCATGGAGGGAATGTAGACGGGCGCTCCCTAATTCTCCTCCTTAACCACCAGATCCAGTGCCCGCTCTCGGGTATCGGAAGCCCGAGCTGGCGGTTCTTTATCCCCCGGTGAGAGGGCTCGCCGCTCCGCCTCGCTTCCTCTGAGGAGGTTGATGAGGCGTCGATGAGTCGCCAGTTGCACAACACCATTTACAAAGACAAAAAGAACAAGCCTATTATGCCTAATATATGACAGCTTTGCTGTGGAGCGAGCTGTTTTTTACCGTCGCACAGCATTGTCAATACGATTATAAAAAGAAAAGACTTGCGCCGTCAGCTCTCGGAGATAAGGGGCTGATTGTGCTTCTCCCCTCTGAACGCTCTGCTCCTGCCAGGCACGCTCCGACGAGTGTGTCCATGCTTGCGAGCTCGCTGTTCGGTCCCGCTATTGCTGAGGCACGGCGTGGATCGCACGTGGATCTAGTGGATGGGTTGGAGACGGATCACCCTTTCTCAGCCTGCACTCCCTAGATCCAGCACTCTCTCTCTCTCTCTCGAGGCTCGGAAGCCCGCACTGCAGTTTCTTCTGTCTCCCCCCCCCCTCTGAGTGAGAGCTCACTGCTGCGGCTATTTTTCTCCGAGGAGATTGATATTGGTTGTGTGACCAAGTGACTCACGTGCTGCCGAGGCAACTACATCATTTTCAGGTTTTGATTCTTAATCTTACCACACAAGACCATGTTTACTCGTTTGGTTGTTTGATTGCATTTAATTCTGCGGAATTAAATTAGGTATTTATCGGACTATGAGAAGTTAGATATACATTTTTCGATTTTTGCAATGATTTTACACAGACCACACATTTACTCAGTCTGGTTGTTTTGGGCTGCATTTAATTCTGAGAATTAAATTAGTATTTATCTGCTATGGTAAGTTAATATATCATTTTTGATATGCAGCTTATCACAACCAGACCGTGTTTTCATGTCTGGTTGTTTGTCTTGCAGTTGATTCGGAGGAATTCAATGAAGTATTTATCGGAACTATGAGAATTAGAGATATCAGGGGCTCTTGGATAACTTTCCTCGACGTAAGAGCAAGTGGTACCTCTCTTTCCTCTGAGAGGGTGAATGGCGGTCAGCAGGGGCTGCTGGTCGGGAGCCGTCAACCTACCGGGTCCAGCCCCTCCTTTCGGGGGCGTCACTTCCTCGTACTCCAGCAAGTCCGGGAGGCCAGTGCGCGCCCAGGCCGAAGCTTATCGCGAAAGCGTTCTGCGGACCGTCTTCTCGCTGATAGTCTGTCTAAACGCCTGACTCCAAGGCCTATAGGACTTCTGAGGGCCAGCTCCCTCTGGGGAAGAGCGGTGTACACCGGATTACATGGTGCCAGTCTCTCCTCATTGCCCTCAGGAATCGGTCTGGCCAACCCTGCCGTGTTCATGCGCACGGATCTCTGGCAAGCTCTATCTCTCAGTTTTTTATCCTCCCTTAAACCTAGCGGTCTAAGAGGCTTGCGACTCCACGGAGATCTCTAATAGCCACTAGTCGCCATCCCGCTGGTTCGCCGCTTCAGGGCACCAAGCTAGCCGCTCTAAGGGCACATGAGGCCAGTCTCGTGAGACTGGTTCCCTTACTATGTCATCTGGCAGTGTGGGAGCCCCTGCCAAGCGTGCCACCTTGGGTCCTGCCCTGAGCAGGCTCTGATTCTATCAGTCGAGTCTTCCTAGCAGATCACGTGGGTCTGAGGACCGTCATTTTTAGAGAAGACTTCAGCTATGAGGGTCCTGATGCTATGGCTCAAGACCTCGGAGGGCAGGCCCCTCTGGGGAAGAACGGTGCACACCGCATCACACGTTGTCCGTCTCTCCTCAGTGCCCTCAGGAGGTTGGTCTGCCAACCCTGCTGTGTTCCAGGGTGCAGCGGTCTCCGGCAAGCGCTTCTCTCAGTCACTGCCCAGAAACGTAGCAGTACTAAGAGGCTCGCTACCCCTACGGAGGTCTCTAGAGCAGCTAGTAGGGCCATCCCCTGCCGGTTTGCCGCTTCAGGGCACCCAGCTAGCGCACCTCTTATTACCCATATGTCATTCTCTATGGACTTTTTCCCGGTATAGACTAACTGTCTCGGGTTATCCTGCACACTGATAGTTGAGTCTAGAGAATCCATTCTCGCTCCGCCTCAGTTTAATGATGTCTCCCCACTATGGTGGGTCCCGAGTAGCTCTTGTTCCATGGAACAGACGTAGTTTACTCCTTTTGAGGTCGGAGGCCATCGGCGGCCCACTCTCCACATAGCAAGAGTCCGGGTTCTACCTCGTTACTTCCCGTCGATGAGGATGCATATGGCGGCCGATGCTAGACGTGCGGTCATTTTGAACCCACATCATCAGCGATTGACGTTGCGCACGCTCGCACTCAAGCCCCCACAATCCGTGTCCTCAGTCACGTCCAGAGACTTGGTTTGGGCAACATCGATCTAAAGATGCACATGTCTCCATCCTTCCCAATCACATGAAGTTCCTGAGGTTTGCTTTTGGGGGCAAAAGCTTACCAACACAGAGCTCTTCCTTTGGCCTTGCACTCACACCCCACACTTTCACAACTCAAGCACATCGACGATTGGTTGATATTAGCTCAGTCAGAGCGAATGGCGGTTCGACATCGAGATGTCGTTCTCGCTCACATGAGAGAGTTGGGGTTAAAACTAAACTTCAAGAAGAGTGTGCTTTCTCCATTACTGAGAACCACTTATCTGGGCGTGGTGTGTGATTTGACCACGATGCAGGCATGTATGTCTCCTGCTCGGATCGAGTTGATCCTCACCTCAGTCGCAAGAGTAAGATAAGGTCGGTCACTCACTGTCAAGCAGTTCCAGACTGCTTGGGCTGATGACAGCTGCGTCCAACGTGATAACTCTTGGCCTGCTGAACATGGAGACCCCTACAGTGGTGGCTTAAGAACAAGGGGTTCTCCCTGAGGGGAAACCTGCTTCGCATGCTCAGGGTCACATGGCGGTGCCTACGTGCCTTAGACATGTGAAGGAAACCTTGATTCTTATCTCAGGGCCCAGTGCTGGGAGCTCCTTTTCGCCGCGTATGCTAGCGACGGATGCATCCCTCACCGGTTGGGGTGCAGTCATGAGTGGCCACCCTGCCCGCGGTCTGTGGAGTGGTCGCCATCTGACGTGGCATTCAATTGTCTGGAGATGCTGGCCATGTTTCGAGTTCTGAAACACTTTCTCCCAGACCTAAGTGGTCACCATGTGTTGGTGCGCACCGACAACACAGCGGTGGTCTCTTACATCAACCACCAGGGAAGTCTGCGCTCACGCCCCTTGGACAGCTGGCGTCTTGTGTGGTCCCAGGGCAAACTCCTCTCGCTGAGAGCAGTTCACATTACTGGGCATCTCAATTTGGGAGCAGACATCTTGTCGAGGCAGGGGCCTAGGCCCGGGGAATAGATGCTTCACCCCGAGGTGGTGAAGCAGATTTGGAGAGTGTTTGGCCAGGCTCAGGTGGACCTGTTTGCGACTCAGATGATATCGCACTGTCCCCTCTGGTTCTCTCTGACTCATCCAGCTCCACTGCCATGGTACAGACGTTGCAGAGGCTTCGTCTGTACGCCTTTCCCCCGATTGTTCTGCTCCCGGGAGTTCTGGAGAGAGTGTGCGCTGGAACGAGGTCAGTCGACTGCCAGTAGCCCCGTTCTGGCCGGGCCGAGTATGGTTCTCGGACCTGATTCCTCTCCTCGACGGCACTCCATGGGAGATTCCCGTCAGGAAAGATCTCCTCTCACAGGCAGAGGGCGAGCCCCCGCCCGGAGCTCTGGAAGCTGTGGGTGTGGCTTCTGAGGAGGCATAACTCATTGCTTCCGGTCTCTCAACCGAGGTTGTAGACCATCCTCCAATCCAGAGCTCCCACTACAAGGAAACTGTACCACTTTGGCGGAGACCTGCATCCCGACCCAGCTACTGCCATTTGGTACCGTTCGGGGTTCGCGGCGCCTGTTTATCCACAGGGTTAACCCGCACCACCCTAGAGGTCTTCGTGGCGGCCATGGCGGCCTACACGCCCCTCTTGGTGGCCATTCAGTGGGAAGACACCCTCTTCTTACACGTGTTCCTCCCACTGTGCGCGAGGCCGAGGCCTCCGGCCAGGAACTTATCTGTGGTGGATCAGATGCTATCCATCCCTGAGCCCTCTGGACCCCCTCTCATTCTGGGTTCAAGGCCTCACGTCCTCCGAAGTTGGCCTTGGGCTCCGCCCGTCTACTTTAGCCAGGTCCTGCTCCCCTGTTCTCCTCCTTTTTGTGCACTCTTCCCACTAGGCAGGGATTGGAAGTCGTCGGCGTGGGCATTCCGTTCCCATAGCGTTTCGACCCAGCTCGAGTTCCTGAAGGGGAACGCTCCAGGTTACGTATGTACCAGTCCCCTAAAAAAAAAAAAAAAGCGAGGGAACGAGACGCTGCGCTCATGGCCATACGTCCTGATCCCTGCATCTCTTGCGTTCACCTCCTGCAGCTGACGCCGGTTTTCATTTTTCACCTCACGTGCATTTAAAGCTTCCTGGTCATGACGTCACCCGCCCGTGACATCTCACCCAGCTATTGAATTGATTACACATATGATTCAGAGCGTGGTCACGCTGGAGGCGTTCCCGTAGCGTTTCGACACAGCGTCTCGTTCCCTTTGGGGAACCATGGTTACATACGTAACCTGGAGATGGTTTCCTTCACCCAGTGGGTAGGTGAATGTAGGCTATTTCAGGTTTTACTGGCCAAATGTCCTCACAATGTAGGCAAAGAAACCACACACACTGTTGTCGCACACTTGTCATTCCACTACAAGAAATACTTTATAGGGAAGAAGTATTTTATTTATTTATTTATTTTTCATTTTCATGTAATTAAAGTTCTTAAAGATTTTTTTTTATGAATTAAACATATTTAATGGAATAATTGAATCTAATTGTCTTAACATCAGTGTGACAAATGGTATTTCCAGTGGTGCTACAAAACAAAGCACAGTGGCATAGAAAGATCATACATACAGTATATCTGACATCTCCATTAGTGGAAGGTTAATGAGATGACTGAATAACCTGTTTCTGTATATTTTATATATTTCTGAAATCTGCTGTAATTTCTTTTAGAGTTTCGAAAGAGAAACAGTTCAGTTGACATCCTTACCTAACCATTTCCTAAAATAAACATCAATGCTGTAAGGATGCTTAGCTCTTGCTCTCAGTGTAATCGAGTTCAAAAGACCAAAACAAGATGGCTTGCATTTTAATGGCACTGATGTAGATTTGATTTTCATGGGTCAGAAAATGAACAAAGCGGAGCTGACATTGATTCATAGTGTTTAATCTGCTACCAGCCTATGGACTTTCAGTCGGTTGAGAGAGCAGTTAAAGGGTTTTAAATCTTTAAACAACATGATTCTTAGAACTAGGTTTTGGCTTTGTTTGCGTGTGCAGACCGATCGGTGTATGACATTAAAATACCTCAAGAGCATTTTGAAAGCATAAGGAACCGTGTGTATGGTATTTTGATGTCATACACTGATCGGTCTGCACACGCAAACAAAGCCAAAACCTAGATATTTTAGGCAATATAGAAATCCTGGCCAGGATGCGTCCTGGGAAAATGGCACGTATGGTCACCCTAATGTAGCCTATTATTTTCATAGCATTACCATATGATATATGTCAGGGTTTCTCAACCTTTTGCCTACTGCGACCCACTTTTTTTTGTATGCCAGTCATACGACCCACTAAGGCTGGAAATAAATAAATAACTGAAATGCCTCTTTAGACCTAGGCTACACCGTATATGCTTATTATAATTAATTTCACAAAAACACACAAACACTTTCAATAATTAGACAGACTATGAGGCAAACTGATTTATTTATTTAATTGTATTTATTTATTAACTCACGTTAATGTGACATTTGAGACTGCCGCTCTGAAATGATGATATCCAGATGCGGTGGAATTCGGGAAAGGGTGAATCCAGTGAATCCATATTTAACATAGTCTGGGTTGTACTTGCGTTGTTTACATTTTGCTGCCTTTGAAGTGGAAGGAGTTTCTGAATCTTCTGCTTTTTTTTCTTTTAAAAAACGGATGCATTTTGTCAAGCTAACAGGCCGTGGCTGTGTATAGTAGGTCTGGCATAGCAATACATGCATCTCCTGCGCCGTCGTTACCAAGCAATGGGGTAAACAGCTGCTAGCGTGTGTAACATTACGTAAAGAGAGTAGGACCTTGTCCAATAAGAGACGTTCGCGGCAGCGATAAATTATTGTGATAGGACAGTTTAGAAACAGTGTTAGAAAGTTACGGCAATAATGATTCAACATGCGACATTCGAAAATACGATTCGTTGGAGGTCACTGTTTCAATGAGCCTTTTGTGAAGTGCACTTACTGTACCGGTGTAACACCGAGAACACAGAGAAAGTCTCGCGACCCCCTACGGAATGATCCTCGACCCACTAGTGGGTCGCGACCCACTGGTTGAGAAACACTGATAATGTGACCCTTGTACCACAAAACCAGTCATCATGGTCATTTTTCTGATTGGAGATTTTCTATACATCAATCTTGAAGCTGAATAACTAAATTCCATTGATGTATGGTGTTAGGATAGGACAATATTTTGAGATACAACTATTTGAAAATCTGAATCTGAGGGTACAAAAAAAAAATAAAAAATCAAATATGATAGCTTTTGGGGCCTTTAAAATGTCACGGAATGCCAGGAGAAAACAAGGTTAGATCCATGTGCAGAATTGTTTATTAATGTACAAATAATCAGAACAGAACAAAAACGTGGCAAAAGGTAATTCAAAACACAGGGAAAAAGAAACAGGACACAACTTAATCAATACTGCCGCAAAGACAGACAGAGTGAGCATGGAATAAACAGTGATGGGATGATGAGTAAATTACCAACAGGTGATCATGATCAGAACAGAAACGACAAAGCAAAGGACTATGGGAAACAGTTCAAAACATGTAACAAAGAAACAGGAAGAGCGCCCTCAAGTGTCCGTCAAGGGCACCACAACCAGACACTGTGACATAAAATTGTTCAAATTAAGTTCTTAGCAATGCATATTACTAATCAAAATAATAAGTTTTTATATATTTACAGTAGGACATTTACAAAATATCTTCATGGAACAGGATCTTTACTTAATATTTTAATGATTTTTGGCATAAAAGAAAAATCTATAATTTTGACCCATACAATGTATTTTTGGCTATTGCTACAAATATACCCCAGCGACATAAGACTAGTTTTGTGGTCCAGGGTCACATATGTGATTTGGCATTTGAGTTAATTTGAGGTAATGATTATATGCTTTATTCAATGTTAAAGGGGTTTAATTTGAGTTTGAATATCATTTTGCATGACCTTTATAGCCATACTAAAAGCGAAAATGATTATTTTACCTCAGATCTTCAAAATAAATGAAAAGAAACACGATATGAACAAACAAGAGTATCCAATGATGAATACATCAGTCACTTTTTAATAATGTTAAAATTGTTTAATATTTATTAGTTAGACTATGTACTTATCCAATCGGTTGCAAGTGCAGTTTTTTTGATTGATTTTGAAGCGTCTCGTAGGTGTTTCACCATTGGTGTGGACAGACAAATTGCTTGACGTTGGGATCAAATCGCATTGTGTCTGGTTATGATACACGACAGTGTCTTTGTCGCTGCATGCCAACAGTTACTGTACTCCATGTCACCATAGTAAGGGTTATGAACGTTACAAATTACATTTTTTAATATTGTTCCTGTATGTAATCAAACCTGTCATACAATTTCTAAATTGCTAACTGCAGTGATTATTTTCTCCATCTTCCTGACACACGTTTACAGTCGTTGAAAAAGAAGGATCCCATGAGCTCCAATATCTTCACTTCCATTTGGTGGCTTTTTTTTTTGACACACCCTGTCGGTAACATTTGCTGTCACTCATATAACTGGAAGGTAGCTGCTTTCATTCAAAATGAATGTGTTCAGGTCATTTTGTTGGTGTGAACGAGGCTTAACAACAGATAGGCTACGGCTGTGACCCACATGATTTAGTAGCACCCGTGATTGACACCCAAGGCTGAAGTCTTCTGCCTCACGGTGTATTACGTACAGACAGACTGTCAGAGTTTTCTAGTATCCACTCCTCAATGGATCATAATGAAGGATTGTGCTGATTTTGAGAGCCATCGGTGTTGCTGTGTAGATGTGGGTATCACAAAAGTGTGATTAATGCACGTCATCCACAGCCTACAATGCAGATATCAGAGCTCTCATATTGATGAGCAGAATGACACCATGAAGATTATAAGTCAACTTGTTAATAGCAGTTTGCGCTTCTAACAGTGAACTTTTCCTTTCCACTTGTGTGCTATCAGATACACACTCAGACTGTGAATTGTATCTTAAATCTGGATGTTCTCAGATTAAAATGCAGCTTCATCACTGTTGAATGGATAAAATAATCAATTATTGCTTTGAGACTCTTTTTTTGTGATCTAAAGAACTTGACGTCCTCCTCTGCAAAACTTGATAGCCTGTTATCGCTACTCATGCTGAAGCTGTCCATCTCTTATTGAACTACAGATGGCACTGTGCCTCTGCGTTTTCTGTGCATCTTTGTCCATATGTATATCTCACATTTATTGTGCTTCTTTTTGTGTGTGTTGAGCCATACACGTGCCATCTAGCTCCATGTCTCTGGATGAACAGTGGCAGGTAATATGTGATTTACTAGATCTTACTCAGCAGCGGCAAGGTGAGGTGAAGAGTGTGTCAGTGTGTGCGTGAGCACGTGCGTTAAGCCGAAAAGGTTAGATATATTGATTTTGTTCCTAAGAGACAGACTGGAACAGGGAGACAAATGGACTGCAGTCAAGGAGCTGTCTCATCGAGGCCCTTACCATGTCAGTTCCCTTAAGGTATAGATAAAAGTTCTCCATCTCTCTGTCCATGTAATCTATTCTGCCATTTCTCATCTCTTCTGCCTCTTCCTCTGAATATGATGCTGTATTTGGTTTTCACTCTTTTATCTGCTCCCTCTCACGTGCTCTATTTTGAGATGACCAGTGTGCTATGCTGTTTGACAGCAGCAACGCTACAGAGACAAACAACCTGTGACCCCTTTTACACCTGGTATTAAAGGAATAGTTTACCCACAAGATTCCAGGACAAGTGAGTAAACAATAATTAATAATATATATAATATCAGAATATTATATACAGTGGGTACGGAAAGTCTTCAGACCCCCTTACATTTTTCACTCTTTGTTAAATTGCAGCCATTTGCTAAAATCATTTAAGTTCATTTTTTTTTCCTCATTAATGTACACACAGTACCCTATATTGACAGAAAAACACAGAATTTTTTTTTGCAGATTTATTAAAAAAGAAACTGAAATATCACATGGTCCTAAGTATTCCGACCCTTTGCTCAGTATTTAGTAGAATCACCCTTTTGATATAATACAGCCATGAGTCTTTTTGGGAAGGATGCAACAAGTTTTTCACACCTGGAGTTGGGGATCCTCTGCCATTCCTCCTTGCAGATCCTCTTCCAGTTCTGTCAGGTTGGATGGTAAACTTTGGTGGACAGCCATTTTTAGGTCTCTCCAGAGATGCTCAATTGGGTTTAAGTCAGGGCTCTGGCTGGGCCATTCAGAACAGTCACAGAGTTGTTGTGAAGCACTCCTTCGTTATTTTAGCTGTGTGCTTAGGGTTATTGTCTTGTTGGAAGGTAATCCTTCGGCCCAGTCTGAGTTCCTGAGCACTCTGGAGAAGGTTTTTTCGTCCAGGATATCCCTGTACTTTGGATTCATCTTTCCCTCGATTGCAACTAGTCGTTCTGTCCCTGCAGCTGAAAACACCCCCACAGCATGATGCTGCCACCACCATGTTTCACTGTTGGGACTGTATTGGACAGGTTTGTTATGAGCAGTGCCTGGTTTTCTCCACATTATACCGCTTAGAATTAAGGCCAAAAATTTATATCTTGGTCTCATCAGACCAGAGATTTTTATTTCTCACCATCTTGGAGTCCTCCGTGCGGGTTTTCATGTGTCTTGCACTGATGAGAGGCTTCCGTCGGGCCACTCTGCTATAAAGTCCCGACTGGTGGAGGGCTGCAGTGATTGTTGACTTTCTACAACTTTCTCCCATCTCCCGACTGCCTCTCTGGAGCTCAGCCACAGTGATCTATGGGTTCTTCTTTACCTCTCTCACCAAGGCTCTTCTCCCACGATAGCTCAGTTTGGCCGGACGGCCAGCTCTAGTAAGGGTTCTTGTTGTCCCAAACGTCTTCCATTTAAGGATATGGAGGCCACTGTGCTCTTAGGAACCTCAAGTGCAGCAGAATTTTTTTTTGTAACCTTGGCCAGATCTGTTCCTTGCCACAATTCTGTCTCTGAGCTCTTCCGGCAGTTCCTTTGATCTCATGATTCTCATTTGCTCTGACATGCTCTTTGAGCTGTAAGGTCTTATATAGACAGTGTGTGGCTTTCCTAATCAAGTCCAAACAGTATAATCAAACACAGCTGGACTCAAATGACGGTGTAGAACCATCTCAAGGATGATTATAAGAAATGGACAGCACCTGAGTTAAATATATTGAGTGTCACAGCAAAGGGTCTGAATACTTAGGCACATGTGAGATTTCGTTTTTCTTTTTTTTTTTTTTTTTTTTTTTTTTTTTTGTTTTTTTTTTTTTTTTTTTTTTTTTTTTTTTTTTTTTTAATACAATCTGCAAATTTCAACAATTCTGTTTTTTTCTGTCAATAGGGGGTGCTGTGTTTACATTAATGAGGAAAAAAAAATTACCTTAAATGATTTTCGCAATGGCTGCAATATAACAAAGAGTGAAAAATTTAGGGGGTCTGAATACTTTCCGTACCCACTTGTATATAATATTAGTATATATATATGGCCAACTGCTGCAGCGCCCCAGCGCAGCTGAAATCCTGCAGTTCTTCAAGAGGTGGCCATCTCCTGCAATGTGACCTCGTTCTCCAGCACGCAGAGGAATAGGAAGGAGAAAGATTTTCCTCCACCCCACAGCTCCAGTGGTGCTGAGGACCTAACTCTGCTGGTCCCACGTCCTGGTGTCCTGCATGACCCAATTCCGCTGGCCCAAGATCCGGTGGTCCTGGGAACCCCGCCCTGCTGGCCCAAGTCCGGTGGTCCCGAGTCCCCTGAGCAACCTGCTCCAGACAGCCCCCCACAGAACAGCCGGCTCTCTCGCTGCTGCTACCTCAGAGGCTGTGGCTGCACAAGGAGAGTAGCCTGCTCTCCTTATGTTGGCCACCCATGATCCTTGCCCTGCCGTCTCCACCCAGACTCCCTGCTTTGCCGGCCCCGCCTAAGCTTCCTGCTCTGTTGGCCCAGAAGCCTGCTTCAAAGTCTGCTCCAGGTTCCCAGGAGCCTGTATCAGAGGCTACTAGCTCCAGTCCGAGAGCCCTCAGAGTCCACCCCAGAGCCCGCTCCAGTCCAGGAGCTTACAAGGTCTATTCCAGAGCCCGCTCCAGTCCGGGAGCCCTCAGAGTCCATTCAAGAGACCGCTCCTGTCCAGGAGCCCTCAGAGTCCACTCAAGAGCCCTCCGGGAGGCCTCAGAGTTCGCTTCAGAGTCCGCTCCAACACAGGACCCTGCTTCAGAGTTTGCTCCAGCCCTAGAGCCTCTCAAGTCTGCTCCAGCATCCGCCCCAGGTCCAGAGCCTCTGGTTACTTCCTGGCACTATATTCCTGCTTCACCAGTGCCTGCCTGGTCTGTTCCTTTGACTCTGCCCTGGCCTTCAGCCGGGACTCCAGACATGCCTGAGCCTTCATGGTCCATCACTCCGGCTCTGCCCTGGCCCTCAGCCGGGACTCCAGACATGCCTGAGCCTTCATGGTCCATCCCTCCGGCTCTGCCCTGGCCCTCAGCCAGGATTCCAGATACGCCTGAGCCTTCATGGTCCGTCCCTCCAGCTCTGTCCTGGCCTACAGCCGGGACTTCAAACATGCCTGAGCCTTCCTGGTCCATCCCTCTAGCTCCATCCTGGTCATCCGGCAGGATTTCTGATTCGCCAGATCCGCCTTGGCTCAACCCTCCCGTCCCTTCCTGGTCAACTGCCTTGGTCCTGAATTGTCCCAAGATTTCCTTGGCTGTCTCACAAGCTTTGGTTTGATTCCCCTCCCTCCCCTTCTTGTTTCTGCTGTCTTACCCCATCTGTCTTGTGTTGTCATGTCGGCATGTTTTTGTTTTATTGTGTTATTGTCTTGTGTTGTGGTGTGGTGTGTTGGTCTTGTGTTCAGTGTCCCACGTTGGAAACGCCTGTGGGCGTCCCTTTTGAGGTGTCCCTTTTTGTGTGAGTGCGCGGTTCGAGTTTGCTCAGGTCGTGTGCTCTCTCATCTGTGTGTTGTATTTATTCTGAGCGCACATGTTGGGTGTTCATTCCCTCACTGTGCACTCTTGTCTGATGTATAATGATGTATAGTCTGAGATCCACCCCTTAATGTAAACTGATTCATGTTAATACCATGTGTAAATAAGGTCTGTGCATATTTGTTGTTTACACACTAATGGGATTCAGTTTTTATCTCTATCTTCATCCTTTAAGCAGTCGATATTAGTTGTTCTCTGTGTTTATATTAGTTCTATATGTATTTTAGGGGTTAATTGATCTCAGCCTGGACTGGGTTGCTTATTGTGCAATTTATATGAGAATTTAATCAAGCCTGGCAGGTTTGCCGTGTATCTTGGTAAATTGAATTAGCCGGTATCTCCTCTCTCAAGTCTGTAATATACACACTTTTCATGCATGTATACACACACAAACGTGTGCATACATGTAGCACTGAATTTAGGCTCACTGCATCATTGTTAGATATGTTGTGTCTGCAAATCTAGCTCCATTGACTAGAGAATATATTGACTCATGATGAAAGCAGTGTGTGTGTGGTGGTCAGGTTTTGCCTACATTGTGGGGAATATTGGAAGGAAAACAGCTTAATAAACATACTAAATAACAGCTTCATTACAGTGATAGCAGCTGGAGCTGGGCTGACTGTGAACTCGCTTTTAGGTGTTAATTCTAACCTGAATTGTTCAGATGGTATGAACATTAAATATAAGTTACAGGGATATGATTAAATTAGTTGATTAATTTATTTTTTAACATTGTGTTGGTCCAGTGGTATTTTAATGATATTTGTTGGATATATTTCTCTGTGTGTGTATTTTAATTTGTATTTATTTATATATTATTTTCTGGAAAATATATGTATAATATACTATTAAAAAAGAGTGTCAACATGGGTGATATGCAGATCATTTGTTTGATGATATAAGTTTTACCACAAAAACAATTGTGCAATTGTAGTAGAAAGTACTTTTTACGATTGTTTATTTATTTATTTAATTATTATTTTTAATAAATGTCTAAGTCAGTCAGGCATAGAATCAGAGACCTGCTGTGCTGTAGGTCACATACAGAGACATGCATCTGATATTTCTCTTTGTTCTCTCCCACACACCGATGAGTCATTTAGGCTGGATTGCGGTCTCTCAACAGCTCATTGTGATGTCTTTTAAATGTTCTGACTGTGACAGGTTTGGGCTTGTTATAGTTAATATACAGGCAACACATGAAATTAAATGAATTATTCAAGAGCATAACAACTGCCAGTCTGTTTATGAGCTAGCGTCTCTCTGCTCTCATTTCTATCAGACAGGTCTCTACAAAGCAAATCTATCTAATAATCACATGCTTCACATTTAATGGGTGCATGTTTTGTGAGTGATGTGAAGGATTGAAAACATGTTATCTGACGGGAAGTTGTCTGTGGCCAAAGATGGTGCAGAAAAAAAGTTTAAATGAGTGGCTGTCTGGTTCACGCTGTCCCAAAAGAATCATTGTGCTTTCAACTAAGAGTTTGAATGATAATTTTATTTTAATACAGTGAAAATTGTAATATTGTGAAATTGTATTACTATTATTAATGAAGAAATCAAGAAACATTTCTTATTGCTGTGAGTCTTGAAAACATTTCTGCTGCTTAATATTTTTGTGTAAACCTTTTTTTCAGGATGTTTGATGAATAACAAGTTCAAAAGAACAGTATTTATTTATTTTTTGTAAAATTATAAATGTCTTAAATGTATTTAATCTCTTAAATATATTATATTATATTATCAATGTATTATTTTTTTTACATTTAAAGGCACATTTAATGTAAACAGATTTACAAATTCCTTTTGGACTGGTTTCCCTAACACACTGCCATTGTTTGGATCAAGGCTATCTGTAATACCTGGAGAGGACCATCCTGGAGAGAGCAATCTATCCCATTCATCCCAACAGCTGTTTCTCAGCTGGCAAAGGAACCACCACAGGTACCAGTTTTAACATCTTTGCCTTTTTCTTTGAGCCGCTAATCATTCTGGAGTTGCAGTATAATGGCACTGCTGATTGTCTGATGGAACCACAATTATGTGTAGTGTAGAGTCCCAAACCATGGTCCCAACCAGGGGCAGCGCTAAGGGGGCGAAGTTAGTACGATTCTAAGGGCCCACGCACTTTTGGGGTCCCCAGATATGTGTTATATTAGCAGTAACAATACTAGTAGTAATCCAATATAAATTATAAATGTATCTACCAAAGAGTTACAAATAAAACAGAATTGCGGCTTATTTCTGCATTTCCGGAAAAATTACCCTCCCCCCCCCTCACTGCATGGTTCCGTCCCGTCCTATAGCCTAGAGTCACTGAGTGAGATCAGATGGTAACCTGTCAAATTAGAGATGTCTTCGAGTTCGACGAAGATGTATAAGTCCAGTCATCAAAATATCTAAATATTTGTGGATTGGAAACAAATGGGGGGGGGGGATGAGCACGCTTGTGTGCAAATTCTATGGATGTTTTGCCCACCAGGTCTTTGAGCCAGTCACGTGACTGAAAACTATGAATTGTAGCCTCTAAATTTGATAATGTTCAACACCATTGGTTCGAAGCGCTGTCAATGCTTTGTAAAGGCTTTGTAAAGGCTTTTTACCATGCCAGTAAAGCTACCGGAAACTCAATTTACAAGTTGCTGATTGCGATGCAGATTTTTTCAAATGGGATACACGTCTCGACCACAGAATGTCTTTCTTCGTTCATTGTATGTAAACACTCAATTCTATGCTTTAAAATATTGCCTTGGTCACACTGAGCAAATATTTATTCTGATGATTTTCATGTGACTGATCACGCTGTAGCTAGTATGAGTAGCCTAACACAATGCTTTCTTTGTCCAGATTTGACTACAATAATAATAACTGGCACTTCAAATCAACATTTAAATTTAAACTTTAACTAAATGTAGTCTTTAATAATGTCTGAAAATATATAAATGAATAACCTGATACAAGTAACGCGCTTTATGTCTTAAGTTCTCACTCTGCAGCAAAAGGTTCATTTATATATAGGGCTATACAGCCATCTAGAGTTTACACTCTGATATTGCAGATGATAAATGGTGCATAATTTAGAGGTTAATATTTAGTAAAATCCACTTAAAATTATAAAAATGTTAAAGAAAAAAAATATTATTTAGCTAAAATCACAAACAGCACAAACTATATATTCATTATATATATTATATATATATTATATATATATATATATAATATTTCATTCACATATACTTCCTGTCTTCATTAATTGTTTGTTCATCTATAAGTGTTTGGGCAGTTTAATATTAGGATTTTGTTTAAAATCCCCCACCGCGGCCCCGCCCCACAGCACCCACAGATAAAATATGTTCCTGCGGCTATGGGTAGGTCTCTGAATAAATACTGATACCTAGTGATCAAAAGCAATTGCAAAAATAATAGGTCAGTATTATTAAATTGCAGACAAAGATTTTGGATAACTAGGTTGGCTTGTATGTTGTATGGGGCCCAACCTCATTTAAGGGGCAATAGTATTTGGCCTAATGGTTAGAGAGTCTGACTTGTAACCCAAAGGTTGTGAGTTTGAGTCTCTGGCCTGGCAGGAATTGTAGGTGGGGGGAGTGAATAATCAGCGCTCACTTCCACCCTCAACTCCACGACTGAGGTGAGACCCTTGAACAAGGCACCAAACCCCCAACTGCTCCCAGGGTGCAGCAGCAATATGGCTGCCCACTGCTCCGGGTGTGTGTTCACGGTGTGTGTGTGCACTTGGTTGGGTTAAATGCAGAGCACAAATTCCGAGTATGGGTTATCATACTTGGCCACAAGTCACTTCACTTTCACTTTCATTCATAGGGCCCAAAATGGCTAGCTGCAATTACTATGAAAGAAAAGTCTTACAGTATAACAATCCTGGTGATATTTTGACAGAATAAAAGCACTGCTGTGTACGTGTGCCACAGGCTACAGTGAATAGTCAAAATTATACTTTTCTTTTCCTGAGAAAGAGAGAGGGAGTGATAGAAAGAGTAAGAGAGGGAGTCTTTGAACAAGTACGCCTCTCCCTCCAGTTTTAGGACCTCTCCACTTTTAGACACCTGAAGAAGGCCCACTTCAGAAGGTGTTAACAATAAAGTTCTGTTCAGTCACACACACACACTTCTCCGCCTTTATTTCCCCCTCTCTCGCACACACAGACATATTTGGCAAATATTCTTGCATTTCTGTGACATTTTTCCTACACTGCGTTGGCAAAAAGTAAAAAGTAAAAAAAAAAGTTATAACAGAGGAGATTGAGAGAGCATGCTAGGACACTGAAACATCTCTATCTTTTTCTTTCTGGTCAGCAGAGCGGTTTGGACTAATATGAAAGGCACCAAAAATCGTGTATGTGTACAAAGACACATAGCGTCAAAGAGATCTCTTTTGACGGGACTTATCACTGGAAGGCGTTGGTTAAAGGTGCAATATGTGATTGTCTTCAGAAACATTTTTTGTTATGCGGGTTGAAAGTCTCTTCACATCCCGATAGCAATCATTAAGTTAATTGGTCTAAATGTATTTATCTGTATCTATATATTCTGAGGGACCAATAAATATTCGTCCAATCAAAACGCTCAGTCCGAGCGTTTTAATTGGCTTTCCTACCTGCCTGTCAACATATGTATTAGCATAACTCTGCGCACCCTGTTCGCGCAGACAGGATACGTCATCAGCACGTTCACGTATGCTGTGCAGACAGACATCAACAACCTGATCTTCCTTCCTGTTATTGTACTACTTTTACTAACCTCCCTTAAAGTGTTTCTCACCGGTGTAATGACACATGATGTAGCCAGTGGTTCTCAATTCCAGTCCTCGCGTACCCCTGCTCTGCATGTTTTGCATGTCTCTCTTAGTTAAAACACCCGATTCAGATAACCAGCTCGTTAGAAGTGAGCTACGTGCATGAACTGTGTGGCAATCGATATGATCCCTACACAGTGTTCATTGCTCCCTACTCCCTGAGCAGGGGAAATCCGTTGAAGTTTACTTCACTTCAGAACATTCATTCACGGATTTGGGCTGCGCAGCATCTTCACACACAGACAAAACTTACTAGAGAAGTGTGAAGTGTGACATAATATACCTCTGTAAATAAATACTATTTAAATTCACGTCTCGCACACTTTAATGCCCTTTGTATGGAACATATACGTTCGCTTCAAACTGGAATCATGGCGGAATCTCCGGTGATGTCCACTTCGCAGGGCACTTACGGTCGAATAGAACAAACATTGCACGTGATAAGAGATACATATGAAATGTGCAGAGCAGGAAGGTGCGAGGACTGGAATTGGGAACCACTGATGTAGCCAATTGTAATGTTGTCTCTGCTATAATTCTGGTATGTGAGCGTATGTGCGTTCAGGGGGCGTGGCTTTGGACGACAATTGCAGGGAGGGTGGGACGTTCGCTTTCAGTGCTATCAGGCTAAAGTTAGCATTTTCCAAGATCTCCTACTGCACCTTTAAATCCATTCCAGATTCAAACACTTCTATGTCTCACCTGGAGAGCTACCTTCAACAGCTATATTCGACCCCATCAGAGTTACCATTGAAAATTAAAAGGCCCTCAAAGAGCTCAAAACCTTGAGAGTGAATCAGTTTGTTTCGGTGAATGGGCAGTAATTGTCTGTTGGATATAGAAAGCTCTAGTTTTAGGCTGATATTTAAGGTTGTGTCAGACATCAGCAGATATCACTATACCATCATCCCTTATGGCCATAATATCAGGGTCAATACTGAATGCATAATCTTTCATCATTGTATGTGTAGACGTATAGGTCTCTGAATGATGCTGTTTGACTGCAGTAGTGAGATTTCCACAATAGGCCTTTCTCCTGAGAAACCAATGAAAAAGTTTAGAAGTGGCCAGAAGGGGGCATTGTGGGTCTGTAGTATATACTGTATCTGAATCTCTTGATAAATGGCAATGTGCTGATGAAACCAAATGATAACTCAAACAGTTCCAGCCGCCATGACAGAAAAGATGTTGTCTAAAAGGTGTATAGGAGAAGGGGAAAGGACATGATTTGGGCTGAATAGAGGAATTGAGGGAGTTCTGGTTAAGTGTTTATTGGTGTGATCATGTCTATGTGTGAGGGTAGTCTGGCTTTAAATGGATGTTCCTTTCCTAAACTGAGCTTTTTTGGCTATTTCAGCTTTTCAGGATTTTGGGAGCGCTCAAATGTCAGGGTTTCTCTTTTGGGTGGGATTCCAAAGCAAAGAAAAATAATCTTGTTTTTTGTTTGAAATAAGATTATTTTTCTTACCCCATTGGCAGATTATTTTGCTTGTTTCAAGAAAAACTCACTTAAATTCGACTTGTTTTTTCTGAAAACAAGACAATCATTTTTACTTGTCTAGAAAATCCTTCTTGATTTAAGAATTTATAGATATTTTGGCTGGAAACAAGAAAAAGAAAATAATTTTTTGCAGTGTACTTCCTGAATTGTTTTTTTCTTTCCCACTAAAGTTTACATTTCTGGAAGGGGTTTTTTTAAAGGAAAAATGGGGGGGGGGGGTGTGGGGGGGGGATTGAGACAAATGTTGACATTGAGGTTATGGAGCTTAGATGTGAATTGTATAGCTCAGATAATTTGGTCTTGAAACTGTTTGATGAGAAATGCTTGAGATAATATTGAATTTTTTGTTTTTATTGCAGACTTTGGTATTTTGGAAAAAAAACAGAGCATGGTTTATGACATAGTTGAGGTATCTTTGCAAACTCCAGAAGAGACACATGTGACATTATCAGGGTCTTTTTCTTTCTTCTTGAGAAAAATCTGAGAACCAAGAGGCTTAAGAAAAGGTTTCCATTTGATCTCTATTTAAATTCTCTAATCTAATTTGAGATTTTTCTTTCCTATGTGTAGCAAAAAAAAAAAAAAACTAGACATGCATGACATATTTGATACCATATTGGTTTATCGTCCAAATTTAAATATTTAAACATCTGTTTAGGTCCTTATTAGGTCCCAATTTCAGATGTTTAATCAATTCTTCCTATTTTACAGATAGCTTTTGTGGTTAATTATGGTCTATTGTTAATTGTTAAAACCACTGTTAAATGTAACTTTTTTCAGTTATAATATTGTGATGTCTTGTAGCATGTAAAACTATACAAAAAAATTCTAGTAGTTTACTTTTTTTTTTTTTTTATTTTACTTTTTTATAATGTGATACTGAGCATTTTAGGTATCTGTCATATGACAATATTAATTTTAAGTTAGTATTTTAGGGTTAATAGTAATTATATTAAGCTTAATATGCAAGAGAAGAATAGACAAGAACAGCAGAAGTCGATAGGAAGTTTCCATTTAAATTTGAAATGTTGTCAAAACTCTGAAACAGATGTATACCACACAAAAGAGAATTTCTGACCATATGTGTGAGTTTGTGCATATGTATGACAAAGAGGGAGAAAATAAGCTGGTTTTGCTTTGAATCTCTCTTTGTTCTGCCACACAGCTTTGCATCTTTTCATACAGCTTGATCTGATCATCTCAGGGAACTCACAATTCACAATGTGTGACATTTCGACACAATGCACGACAATAGATGAAAGTCGACACGTAAAACAGTTACAAATGATTACAGACAATATAATAGCTTCTGAATATATTCCACAACATTTGATATACTGCCAAAAACATCTAGCAGCAGACCTCTCTGAATTCACCACACAGCCACAGAGCTTTGCTCCAAATTGCACTCTTATGTCACCTGTCTGACTTTACCCTTTCAAATCCATCGGTTGATTTTTTATTTTCTTTCTTTTCTCTTCTCTACATTCTCTCCAGCCTCTTTGCCCTCGTCTTTCTGTACTTTGCACTGTAGGTCCGTGGGACTGCTCATGGTATGAAGCATCTGTCATGGACTAGAGGTGGCCAGCCTAACATGTTCTTTGAGTTTGGCCCTGCTGTAGTGGGCAGAAAGTAGAATCTCACCTGCCCTCGCTTTTTCTCTCAGACTGAGCGGTCGTTACTCTAGTGGGTAGAACGACCTATAGAGCAAATGTTCCTCCATCTCTTCATTAAGAGAAAATGAGCTTTTTATTCTCTCAGGATTGTGACCCTGCTGACGAGATGGGTCCCTGAGATGGCAAGCTTTGTGTAATAGAGCTACAGTAAAACACATTCTTGTTCTGTGTCTTTCTTTCTTCACTGCACTCTCTCCGTTCCTTTTGTGCTCCCGCTGGCCTTCTCGGCCTCTAAACCCTGAGTGAGTTTAATTGCTGCTTTCCTGTTAAACTGCCAAAGCCTGAGGGGATGGAACGAGAACAAAGAGAAATGATAATAGAGATAATCATGAAGAGCAACGCGAGGGAAGAGAACTCCCGACTGTTTACGGGGTGCAGAGGAGCGGCGTGAACTAATTTACACTATAAACACTTCTCTTGGGCTCCACTCTCTTCTTTTTCATTGTATCGTTGTGTTATTGTAATGCTTACGCAAACACTGCTGACGGTTTTTTGAAAACGTTAGAACCTAGTCAGGCGAAGCTCCAAAGCAGCATTTAATTAGTGATGTTTTATGGACTGTCTAGCCTCATGCAGAAGACACAGGTAAAAAGCTTTCAGGGATGATGAATGGCAAGGTTATCCGAGGAGCTCTTTTATTATCTGAGGTAAATCTGCTATAGGAGACTGTGAATGGGATGAGAATAAAAACACATGCTTATGAAAAAACGTCATTAATCTCTCCAAAAAAAAAACAGACGGTATCCACACCTACAAATCAAATTCAGAAAACAAAAAATCGGCAAGTTTTCAAGATGGTTTGCAGAGATAGACAAAATGTAAAAAAATTTAAACAGGGCTTTTTTTATATGATAAAAGACTATCAGAAACTTTTTGCATTAACTTAAACAATGTCAAACATTAAGTAAGTTAGATTAAGCTAAAGACAGTTTAGCCAGGCTGGGAGACCGACTTAAACCAGATAAGGCCATCAAATCAGCTTGGGCTGGTTTAAACATTATTTATTTTATTTATTTTTATTGTATTTATTTATTTTTTCATTTATTTATTTTTTTTATTTCAGCATTGTGGCCACAATTTCTTTAGTCTGATCAGATGACATATGGCCAAAAACCCTCTAAAACCAGCAAGCCAAACCAGACTGACCAGGCTCACAAAGGGTTGTTAAAGAAGAGATACCAGTAGATTTTGTTTTCCCCTCACCAGGGGTATTGTATTTGTATTAGATGAGATTGTGTGACTTAAAAAAATATTTCACCCTAAAATTAAAATTCTGTCGTCATCTTCTCATCCGTACCAGTGGGATTTTTGCTGCACTTTGGAACATAAAAGGAGATTTGTAATAGAATGTCCATGCTGCTCTGTTTCATACATCAAAAATAGACTATGACCAGGGGCTGTCACGCTGCAAAACGGCACAAAAGCACCATGAAAGTAAGTACATTGTCCAAAATATCTTCTTTATTGTTCTATGGGAGAAAGAAAATCATGCAGACTTCAAATGACACAAACCAAATTGGATTACAAAATGGCAATCAAAAAGCACTGTATGCTGTATATCACATGCAAATTTATAATGCTTATGTATTCAAAAATAAATTAAATCTTTCATGTATAAATTGTAATTGGCAGTTGTGTACTTTTTTTGGAAACATTATAATTAAAAAAAAAGTTTCAAATCAGTTTTATAGTTCAGAGATCTGCATTGATTTCTATTTTTGTACCTATTTCTGTACCACCTAGTGCCAGAAAAAGGCACTCACTTTGGAATAAAGACAATCTACTCAAAGCAGAGAGATATTGCTAGTATAGCAGCCAAAAGTTGAGAAATCATTTTCTTCTGCCTTAATATGGAGGATTTGCCTTAAGGTGCCAATTTCTCTCAACACCTCCATTTGAATACTTTGAATTTGTTCACTCACTTTATTTAGAACAATAGTGTGAATATCTAACTTCACAAAGAGAAAAAAAAAGGTCAGCGGCACTAGCGTGCTTGAATACACTTGCATTTGCTGAAAACACTCACTTGATATGTGGCCAGGGGGTCCTATTCCTGCGATATTGCTCAGTAGTAAACGTAATATTGTGAACATCGCTGAATAAACCTCGCTGCGAGTCGTTTCCCCATCTTTACTCCTTCTGGCAGTTAAATTTACATTTTATTATGCCTCATAAATGGAACAAAATTAAAACTTGTTCCATGTGTGAGCATCTATTGGCGCTTTTCCACAGCGTGGTACGACTCGGCACGGCTCAGTACGGCACGGCATGGCTCGGGTCGGCATGGTTTGCCTTTCCACTGAAGTTTAGTATCGCTTTAGAGTGGGCGGGATTATTCACATGTCGTTAGTTGCGCCGCCTATACTGCCGCGACTTCTGAAAAACTTCTTCATTCCGCGTCGCCTCATCAAGCTCTCACTGGATCCGCTCCTGTGCTATCAACGAGAGGAGCATCTGTACTTCCTCAACAGACAACGAAACAGCCACTTTTTGGTTGTTAAAAAAGTGAGCTCGTTCAAAACAGTTGCGTTCGATCCTTTGCTGGCTGTGCTGATTTAAATCTAACGGTTCTGTTGTGTTTGTGTCGCAAGTTCAGTGCAGCAGGTAGTGACGATTCTCTCCGGCCAATCCTTTATCAGCAAAGTTTACACGTCACGTTTTGGTAACGTATGGTTCACTTGGAACCTCAACCCGAGGTGGTACTAAAAAAAGTACCAGGTACTGTACCCAGTGGAAAACCCCCCAAAAGACAACCGTACCGAGCCGTACCGTGCCGTACCATGCAGTGGAAAAGCACCATATTAGTAACAAACAATGCGATAGGCTGATTTGATGGCCTGAGTGATTGATTTAGAGGAAGGCAAATTAGTCTTGTGGGATGTGTATGGGTTCGGGTCAATTGCTCTCGCTGTATGAGATGGTGGAATATAATTAGAATTTAGCATGATTGATTCTGGCTTTCATTAGGTTTATGTTTATTTTTGAATGCCGCATATGCAGATAAGCTTCACATGCTGGTCATACGAGAGAGGTGAACAGGGAAACGTGTATTGGACTGTTTTTAGAGATACATGTGCACAGTGCCTTTCATCCCACCACCTATAAATAAATCAAGCCTTTCTCCTGTCTCCTGACTCAAGAAATCAGTGTTGACATATATACTTAATCACTGAAATATGTAAATCAACTGAATACCAGAGGCTTTATGTTCTGAAATTATTATAAGGGGTCGTGAAAGTGAGAGCGTGTGAGGGAGATGGAGAGAGAGTTGAAGAATGAGATCTTGGCTTAAAAAAAGAGGGGGATCTGAAAGAAATAAGCTTGAAATGGGATTCATTTAAATAGACCTCACTAATTTTGTCCAACATTAATTTGAGCTATTTAAATCATGTTAGTGTGCCAATTAGATGACCTAATCTAAGATAGCTGAAACGCCTTCCATGATTGCAGAGTTATTAGCGTATCTGTTAGTAACTCTAATTCAGTCTGACTTGTCTTGGCTGTGAAGACAGGCCTCCACGCACACATATATGCTGTCAAGCATTAAATTCAGTAAGTCGCCATGCCATCCACACCTCTAAGCATGCATGACTGCTTTAAACGCTCTTGGTCACAAGCCACAACCGATGATATTAAGTGGTTTAACGTGTTAGTGTCGCCCTATTTGTGGAGGTAACGTTTAGTTATGAGGTGCACAATTCAATTACCAGGAAATGTACAACATGCTGGAAAAATCTAATTTGCTCTCCGTGCTAAATGACAGGGATATTTGAACGTTAAGCAGATAGGCTGTTTGATCTTCACACAGGTTCTGATGTGTGTTAGATCATTCCTGCTAATTAAGACTCCAGTGTTACTCTGCCTTCTCCTCGGTAATGTGAACAAATATGATTAATGGGAAGAAAGAGGAGAACGAAAAAGTGACTAAATGAGGGGAGGAGAGAGATACAGAGAGAGACAAAAAAAAAAAAAACACCGGTTGCATGGTCTGCAACTTTCAGCAGAACCTACAACAGGTTTCATTAATAGGCACGGTTCCATTAAATAAATACATAATAATAATAATAAATAAACAAACCAATATTTTTAATGACTTACAAATTCATAAAATTTTTAGTTTTTTTTACTACCAGCTAGTCTGATTTTGTGATGGTTGTGTTTGATATGACATGCCCAATAAATGATATACCAATACCATTGAAATATAGTAATTAAGATTTTTAATGTTTTTGTATTTCTCTTATTCTCCTCAGTCAGCATTTATTTTATGAAACATTACAGTTAAATTTGCACAATCTTTTTTTAACAATTTAAAATAACTATTTGTATTTGTAATTTTTAAAATGAAATTCAATATAACTGTAGTTATTTATTTCTTGTGATGGAAAGCTGATTTCAGCATTCATTAGTCCAGTCTTCATCTGATCCTTTCAGAAATCGTCTAATATTTTCAATGTTCACTATATATATAATAATTATTTTTTTTTCAGGATTCGTGATGAATAAAAAGTTATAATACTGCTTTATTGCAAATCATAAGTTTGTACACATCCTTTCATTAATTAAAGTTAATAATTAGCAAGGTAAATAATAATAATAATAACTACTTAAATTATTTCTTTAAAACATCTAAATTAGTACATCATTGTCACGTTTATGTCCCTGTTTTTCCTTATTTGGTCATGTTCCAGTGTTTATTAATTGCTAATTGTCTAATAATTAGTTAACCTGTATCACCTGTTCTGCCCTCTTCTCCACTCCTAGTTTAGTTCCTGTGTTTCTTCCATTAAGTTGTCAGTTTTTGCATGTATGGATGTTTGTTACGTCTGTGAGCACATATCTTCTTTGAGTTCCTTATTAAATTCTAAAAGTGGATTATTCACCTCATCTTAGTCTTCCTTGCTGCAGCTACGTAACAGAATAACCGACCCACGCAAAAGATGACTGCTGAGGACAAGCTGTGGGGTTTGCGGCAGACCACTCGGAGGTTGGAACGGTATGTGGAGGATTTCCTCGAGCTTGCTAACCAGCTGAGCTGGCACGACGCCACTCTTGGTGCATGCTTTCAGCTGTGGCTGGACGACGAGACGATCCGCTGCGATCTTCCCGTATGTGATTTTCCCCTGATCGAGCTGATTAATCTCGTTCTTTATTTGAACGGTACCAATTTTGCAGTTGAAGAAATTAAGGAAAAGTTTCAGTCTCGTGGTCCAGTCCCCTCTGAGGCACGGCTGGTGGTTCTGGGCTGAGGACAATGGTGGAGCTTCGGAGGATACGGGGGTATTTGGGGCGGGGCAGGTGGTCCGACCAGTTGGTGCGGTATGTGGGGGTTCCTGGCGTGTGGTGAGCTGGCAAGACGCGGGTCTCCACCATCGTCCTAAGCCCAGAACCACCAGCCGTTCCCGAGTCAAGTCCGCTGGCCGTTCCCAAGTCAAGCCCGCCGGCCGCTGCTCACTCAAGCATGTCGGCCGTGCAAGCCCGCCGCCTCTGCTCACTTAAGCCCGCCGGCCTCTTCGCTGTCAAGCCTGCCAGCCGTCGCTGACGCAAGTCTGCCAGCCACCCCATTCACCCCAAACCAAACTAGGAGGATGAGGAGAAAAAGACTGTACTCTGCCCTCAACCTAGCCCCAGAGTCCGCTCCAGCGTGCCTCTCAGTGCTCATGAACATGGCGCTACCCCCAGAGTTCTCGGCTCCTATCCTCACCCCAGAAACCCATATATCCGTGGCCATAGTGGCCGAGCCGGGGGACCTGGACAAGGCCACGAAGGTTCCACCATGGCCTCCAGAATGGTTGGAACCTCTATGGCCCTCTGAACTGCCTGCTCCTCTATGGCCCTCTGAACTGCCTGCTCCTCTATGGCCCTCTGAACTGCCTGCTCCGCTATGGCCCCCTGAACTGCCTGCTCCGCTATGGCCCCCTGAACTCCTGCTCCGCTATGGCCCCCCTAACTGCCTGCCCCACCATAGCCCCTCTGAACGCCGCTCCACCCTGGAGCCTCTTCTTGTCTCGGCCCTGTTCCAGTCCTGCACCAGCCTCCAGGGCGCCCGCCCCCCCTCCCCGATGGAACTGTTACGGCGCACGGCGCACCTTCCGGGAGGGGGCGATATGTCACGTTTATGTCCCTGTTTTTCCTTATTTGGTCATGTTCCTGTGTTTATTAGTTCCCTTGCTCATTGTCTAATAATTAGTTAACCTGTATCACCTGTTCTGCCCTCTTCTACACTCCTATTTTAGTTCCCGTGTTTCCCCCATTAAGTTGTCGGTTATTGCATGTATGGATGTTTGTTACGCCTGTGAGCAAATACCTTCTTTGAGTTCCTTATTAAATTCTAAAAGTAGATTATTCGCCTCATCTTAGTCTTCCTTGCTGCAGCTACGTAACAATAATTTTATTTGATTCATGTATTATATATTCAAGACCAATTAATGTTTACAAATATGTAAACTTTTTTTTTTTTTAAAGAATAGCATTAAATGTTTCTTATTTGTTTTAGCTGTTGAAATCTGAAATGATCTCAAATGGAAACAAACTGCTAAATGTAGAGAATACAATTAGGCATATATTGAAGCAAAACCTTTAGGACATCCATGAAAGCAAGAAAATAGAACAGAGTTCTCTCTCTGTCTTTTTCTTTCTATGCTGTTCAAGAAAGGTGAAGGCAAAATAGTTCCCTGCAGGGTTAATTATCACAAAATGATGTTCATTTCTGTGTCAAGTGTGGCATGGAATACAACCTAATGGTACAATACTGCAGATAGAGACAGACTGGGTGATGAAAGAGAATAGTAAAAGGAATAAGAATAAAGTGGTGAGCATCACTCTTCAATGAGATTTTCCATCTAAGTGGTGTCAGTGCTATAAATCGCTTCCTTTGTTCTATATTTCAAGTTCAGGTCTGCAGAGCATATAAGATCTATAATATAACTGATTCATATGGTTTATTTTATTTTAAGTATTTTAAAGAAAACTTTGCTAGTGAGGCTTTGTGACACAAAACTAATACACACATTCTCCAAAGCTCAGAATTTTTTTTTTTTTACATAATAGAAAGGTCTCTCTCTCTCTCTCTCTCTCTCTCTCTCTCTCCCCCTCTCTCCCTCTCCCTCTTTCAGACTAACCTGCAACCCATAAGCATCCTATTACCATGGGGAACAGTTTGCCCACATTGGATCAGCATCTCCAAAAAAAAAACAGTTCTGTTTTAGGAGAACTCTGCCTTGAAGCTGGTACGAGGCTTGATATTGAAATGCTGGATTTAAGCAAACGAAAAATACACGGTTCCAAGGTCTACTCAAATCCCCTTATAGATTCACAACAGCAGTTGGACCCACAAAGGAATTTTGCAGGCTCTACCACACAGGTTAGGCAATTGTCACACTGCATAGCATTTCTGTAACTGGTCTGCGAGGCATTAGCAAATAAGATATGGCAAAAACAACAACATCAAAAATATCTGATTGCCAGGTAATCCACAATTAGACCTACAATTTCTCATTGAGCATTGACAGTAAAATCAATGATTCGACTTGCATAAAATCACTGATAATGAACAAAAGGTATAAGTAAGTTCAAGAGAGAAAAAAGGAGATTTCATTGATTAAATTTTTTCCCCCATTTTCCTCCATGTTACATTTTTAGATTAGATTTAAAAGCAGAGTCACAAAAAAAAAAAAAGGGCCCCCCCCCCCCCCCCCGCATGTTTTACCATGGCTAAGGGATGCTTTTACAGCAATATGTTGAAAAACATACAATGAATCAATATCACACAAGATAGATATGGTGTTAGGAATATCAGCATTGACCACAGCTGTTGATATTCAGACCAGTGGTACAATGCAGATGTAATACTGCTTTTAAACAGAATCAATAAACAAGATGGTCATATTGAGTAACTTACATTTTTAGACATAATATTGCCAATTACTTTGTCTAATTTTGCTCTGCCAATGGAAATAAAAATAGAAACAAAGTCAAAGCAGAATAGATCATTGTCCTCTAGCAAGATACATCACAGCAGTGTTTTTGAACGAAACGACTGATGAAATGACCCAGTGACTCACTAATAAGGAAAGTCACTCGTTTTGTTCCTGAATGAATCAGTGTTTAAACAAATTGATCAAGTGAATGAGTTAGTGACTCACTCATGAAGACAGTTGCGCATTTTGTTCCTAAATGTATCTGTGCATTTATACAATTGTTTGAGTGATTGATTCATTCACTCATAAAGACACTTGTCGCCACCCATTTGAGTAAATATTTAACTTGCAGAAAAAGACTGGAATGGAACAGTTGCATAGTTTCAGAGACAGAACTGTCTTTTTATAATAATACATTTTAAGACTAATTATTTTTAAATGCTACATTTTTATTTTGTTTTCTGTTAAATTAGTTATGGGTCTTGGTACATTGGAAAGGCCTTTCCATTATCCACAAACTCATTACAAAGACTACAGAAGCATGCCCTGTTGTATTCACTGGCATTACTTTAACGTTGAACATAATGAACCTTGTATTAAAATGTTGTTATTTCCTTTTAATGGAAGAGGCTGCTGAGGGTGTTAAACCTCCCTTCAACACCAGCACTCACTCTAACACATTACATGCCCATCAAAAAGTCTGATCACAGTGTCATTTTATATAATCAAACATATTAGGGATGCATAGATTAATTTCCTTCATTCTCTAAATGTAGTTTTGAATTACAGTCCAGCGAGATATTATATACAGCCACATAAGGCAAAGTCATGTTAAGACTGAACTTTTAATTTTCGTTTGCTGTATTTGTTCCTTATTGACACAAGACAAAGGGTTAACAATAGATGTATCGAGAAAACCGCCCACATATGGCAGTAGGTCCACATTTAAACTAGTCTTACGCCTGGCTGTGTTCCTCTGTAGTCTCATGCGAGTGCCTGGTACATGGTCTCGCTGCTAAATATTCTCTTTAGCAAAGAGCGTGTGCAGCTCGGATATGAAACACATGGCATGGCATCTTCTTAAACCAAATGATAAAAGAGTGCCACTGCTAAAACCCAGATGGCCTCCAGTGCTTTCATTTAGAGAAGGGGCAGCCGAAGCCAAATCTATCTTTAATGAAGAGGAAAAGAAGATCTCTTCAAAATTCACAGGAATAAGATATGTTTCAACAGTTATAATAAAGTAGGGTCAAATTTGCTCCCTTTTTATAAAAAAGCAATTTCAACTTGGTTTAACAACCTATTTCACAGGCATTTTATAGCATTTCAGCTTTCAGTTAGTTGTATATATAGACGCATGTTCTGCAGTCCAAATATCAAAGATAGTTTTGCTGATGTGTTTTTTCAGTAAATATTTCATTGGAATACTTTATTGGAATATAGTTTATTACTGTCCTTGGAATCTGCATCATTTGAAAGAATGCGAGTGTGTGTTTGCCCATAATCTGTGTGTGTGTGTGTGGTTTCAGTGTGTCCTCATTAAGTAGCGGTGGCTGTGCTGGGTCAGGGCTGCTGGCCTCGTTTAAAATCTAAATGCTCAACATTTCTCCTTTCTCTCTCTCTTGCTCCCCCTCTCATTCTCATTTAAATTGTTCTTGTCTTATTTCATTTTCCTCCCCAATGCATTCATTCCAATTAACACCGTCTTCATTATCTACCTTGTATCTCTTTCTCTGCTTTTCTGTTTCTGTTATACCAACCTGTTACACACGGTCTTATTTTTCCTTCTGTCTTCAGACTGTCATTGCCGATTATTACTTAAGTGAAGAATTCTCTTTTTATCTTATAGAGATACTATGCATCTTATAGCCCACAGGGAATCAAACCACCTACACTCTTAAAAATAAAGGTGCTTCACAATGCCATAGAAGAACCTTTTTGTCTAAATGGTTCCATAAAGAACCTTTAATATCTGAAGAACCTTTCTGTTTCACAAAAGGTTCTTTGTGGCGAAAGAAGGTTCTTCAGATTACTAAAAGGTAAGAAAGAGATGGTTCTTTAAAGAACCTTTGACTGAATGCTTCTTTGTGGAACCAAAAATGGTTCTTCTATGGCATCACTTGAAGAACCTTTAGAAGCATCTTTATTTTTAAGAGTGTACATGGATTCCATTCTGTGCGATGGACTTCTTAATAGGGATATAAAGGTTTGACACATACTTTTCTGCATTAGCACAACACAGAGTAGCCACCTGAATATTTCAATTATTTTTCTTCTGTATGAAAAATCCTCTTATTAATGGAATGAAATCATTAAGGTGTAAAAAAGCATGGGTGGGAGTGTAATAATGAAAACGGCACATGAGGAATAAAACAACAAAAGAAGCAACACTAGTGATTTAGCTGAATGCCATTTAGTGCTGCATGTGTTTATGAAAAGTGGCATGCAAATGACAGAAATCATGCAGAGATGCAGTGCACAAGTTGAGTTTCTCTAATGGCTACAAACTACAGAATGAATGAATAGCGGAATGCAAATAAATGTAAGCTAAGCAGAAACAATGCAAAATGTGCACATTATGCATTACCTTTTTTTTAAGAGTTTTAGTTCAGTTTCACAAAGTCAGAACTTGTTTATTAACTTTCCAAGAAGCTAAATTGTATATATTCAACCAGATCTTTTTCATGTGAGTAGGTATTTGTACATAAAAGATCACATGCAGGCTACACTGTTGTATGTTGTTGCACTAAAATGTACTATATGGACATATTGACAGCATCTAAAAGGAACAAGTATTCATGTATTCATACATTTAGAAATGTTTTTGTTCCTTTATATCAGGGCTCACCAAACTCTGCAGGACACCGGCCCTCCAGGAACGAGTTTGGAGACCCCTGCTTTATATTATTCACACTTTTGTTCAGTATTTGTTTTTACATGTTTGTGTGTCCCTTAAACTAACTAAGGCTTAATTTATTTGATTAAATATACAGTAAAAAAGCATTAATATTGTGAAATGTTATTAAAATAACTAATAACTTTCCTTTTTTAGTATAATCTCTAACTATATATATATATAATATATATATATAATATATATATATATATATATATATATATATAATATATCCCGGGGACCCGGGCATAAAATTGATCTACTATAAAATATCAAACATGTAAGAAGGTAAATGTAAGCAGTGTTTTTATCGAATTTTAGCAGCTACGCTTTAATGTGATGAAAAAAAAGTACAGCGAAAAAATGGCAAGAAATCACGGCTGCTGCATGGCTGCTCTCGATTATCAACTCATGGGGACTCTTTTACGACTCGGCCTTTTGGTCAAGTCAGAAACACACAGCACAACTAGTGTAGCCGGGTAGCCCAATTCACAAACAAATGGATTGTTTTCAATTATCATACACACAATTATTTTCCATAACGTTTCTCATCATTTATTTTGATTTGCATCCTGCGTAATTTTTTGTGGCACATGGATTCTCCGAGTTTTTTTACAGTCTATGGAGTGCCCGCTCTGCTTTATCATGGTTATATTTGACATCTGACAAAATAAAATGATCCCGATTACGGAAAATAAAAGCGGAGTTGTATAAGAAATCTAATCTTAACTAGACTGACATTTTTTTTAAAGAAAAACTTTATGTTGGCTAATTGACAAGGTTTTTTCTTAAAATGTTAAATACCTTGCAGGTTAGGTGGTTGGTTGCTTGCGTGTTCTAGCCATTTCAACTGAAAGATGAAGAAACATTAACGTTGTTCACTAGAGGGAGCCAGAATCTTACTAGAGCACCTCTAGTAAAATTCTGGCTAAACCAGAATAAACAATCTTTTAATCCCAATCTTTTTCTATTAGTTACTATCTCTTTAAATGCACATAAATGCATATATTTAGTCCAATTCTATAAGTATGGTGTACTGACAGTATAGTTTTATATATATAAAAAAGTATAGTTTTATAATTAGTGTACAGTGAAATCTGTGAAATGTAGGATTTTTTCATAGACCCTTAATAAAACATTTTCAAGTTGCCAGACATAATTAAATATATTGCTATCCAAGATAGAAGTCCACACATACACCACATTTATTATGATCACAGCTTATGACAGTAAACATGTCTAGAGGGCTATTTCTGACTTCTCCTTTAAACAATAAGAGGGGGTGATTTCTTTTCAAAAACAGTTGCCCTTTTTGACAAATGTGTATTGACGTAACCTGTTTCATCAAAATTTCAGTGAAGATTCAAGTTGGACTTTCCTGTAAAAAAATCACGAGATTCATTTCAGTTAGATCGCTAATCACACACATGGGCCACTGGTGCTTGGACCCTGGTGATTGCTGCTTGTGCCTATATTTTGTTTTTAATTTAGTATAGATTTTGTATAGATGAAAAACTACAGATTAAGTATAGATGACTGAATGTTTGCTTGCTTTGGTGTTGCCACCCCTCACAGTCCTCAACACCCCGTATTTTCTCGATCTGCCACTGAACATAATCTTTCAGAAATCATTCTGATATTATGTTTTGGTGCTTAAGAAACATTTATTATTATTACTGTTAAAACAGTTTTGCTGCATAAACATATTTGTGAAACAGTTGAACCTTTTTTAGGATATTTGATTTTAAATAATAATAAAATAATAAGAATAATAATGATGATGTTGTTGATGATGATGATGATAATAATAATAATACGAAAAGTACACAAGTACAGCATTTATTTGAATTAAAAATTGTTGTGGAAAAATGTTTGCCATCATTGCTAAATTAATGTTATAAAATAAAATAAAATAAAATACATTTCTTACTGATGCCAAACTTTTCAACGATAGAATATGCTGTCAGAAGTGGTCCCGTAATCAAATAATGTGAGAGAAACACATATTGTGATTTTTGACACAGGAAGTTTAAGTAGACTACAAATAAAGTATAATGTTATTAGATGCATTTGTTTTATGTTTTCAGATGAGACACCAGCGTACACATTAATGTTTTCACGTCGATGCTCCTGACAAGTTTGACTGCATGATGGCAGACAGTTGCCAAGATGAATCAGACGCTTCGAAAGGTGCTGTCACATCAAGACTGAACAAGAGAGAGGACGAATTCGAGGTTAATTTTCTGATGTACTATTGTTGTTGATGAACATTTTATTAGAAGGTATAATGTCATATTTGAGAGGTCCAAGTTTAATGGGCATAAACAAGAACATGGAGAGTCAGCAGATAGCTTCATAAATCAATTTAGGATTTCTTAAATCCGTGATCGCATTGTCATTGAAATAAAAGGAAGTGGCACTTCCCCAAAAAAAAAAAAAAAAAAAAAAACTCCACAGGACCAGAATTAATGTTAAACAGAGCATCAGTCAAGTGTTAGCAGAGTTGGGACAGTTGAAACAGCAGCAGGCTGTGGCGGAGCACTTCTCTACAGACTGAAGAAAAGACTGATGTTAATGCAGTCTCATGCCCAGAGATGAGAGAAAAAAAAGTATGCGTAAACTCAGGATGGCACACTTATATAACACTAAATGGGGATATTATCTTATTCAACATAGATATAAGCACTGCAGTCACAGCTATTCCCATAAAGCTGTGAGTGCGCACTCAGCATGCTCCTCTGACCGTCAATGGTGTGACTGTGGAGAGGGTGAGCAGCACCAAGTTCCTGGGTGTGCACATCACAGAGGATCTCTCTTGGACTGACAACACCGCAGCACTGGCCCAGAAAGCACAGCAGCGTCTCTACTTCCTACGCAAAACTAAGAAGAGCCAGAGCCCGGCCCCCATCATGTACACCTTCTACAGAGGCACCATCGAGAACATCCTGACTAGCTGCATCACTGTGTGGTACGGCGCCTGCAACGCATCCTGCCGCAAGACACTTCAACGCATAGTGAGAGCAGCTGAGAAGATCGTTGGTGCCTCTCTCCCCTCCCTTCAGGACATCTACAACACCCGTCTCACCCGCAAAGCCCTCTGCATTGCAGGTGATCCCACCCACCCGACACACAGCTTCTTCAGTCTGCTGCCATCAGGGAGGAAACTGCGGAGTCTCCAGGCCAGGACCAACAGACTGAAGGACAGCTTCATCCATCAAAGCTGAACTCCCTCCCGACCATGCCCCACCTCCCCTCTTTTGCCTTACGCACCACTGAACTCTGACCCTCTAACGGACTCTCCCACTCCCCCCTCCCAAATACACACACACACACACACACTGTCACTTTAATCAGTCTGAATAAGCTCTTTTGCACTACAAATCATTTTTTTGCACTACAATCACTATATCTGCACTGTTGTTTACTTTACTGGTTTGCACTCTATCTGCCATATGCCTTGTGCTTTATATATATATATTTTTACATTTTACCTTATTTGTATATTTGTATAGTTTTATTTTGTATTTTGTATTTAATCTGTATTTATGTTATCTGTATGCACCTAAGGGTCTGAGAGTAACGCAATTTCAATTCTCTGTGTGTATGTGCTGTACATGTGGAAGAATTGACTATAAAGCAGACTTGACTTGACTTGACTAAAGCTATTTAAATGTAGGAGGAATGTGACTCTGATAGCAACAAAGAAACATTATGGCTCCAGTATTATTCTGCTACTAGAAGGACAAGTAAAGCAAATGCTGCACAATCAGTCAACCCGTCTTCGTTCAGTTCTTAAGCCTCAATTGGGCCGTGCAGTATTTGACAGATATAGTAAAACTTGCTGAAGATAAGTTGAAATTTTTTCTAAAGTACCAGGTTTCCTTTGCCCTCAAAAACATGAGTTTTGCTGCTTGTTTAATTTATTAGTACAAGCTAAAACAACACAGTTCTTGAACATGTTACTATTTCCAATCCACTTAAATTTGTGAAGTGGAAGTTGACCTAATCCTTTTGTGTTGTGACTACATGAATCATTTTTGCTGGCATTTTGCTTCTAGTTCCCAGGATGCTTTGCATGTACCTGGATTGGAAGAGTAAATTATGAAAGTTTTGTTTTAGTAAAGGGAAACAGTTGTTAGAGTTTAATGTTCAGTTGTGTTGGAGAGTTATAAGAGGTTCTGTTATCTTGGAGTTTTTGTGATTGTCATTGTGTTGAAGAGTGTAGTCTGTGCTTAGGTTGTGGGCGGCTATGTGATGACTGTTGCTTCACTCGGTGAGTAACAGCTCTAATAATGCCAGGTTATAGTGACCTGACTCTTTGTATTTGCTTCTCCCATACATTACATTTATTTAAAAAAAAATTAAAAAGACTTATATTTAGTATGTGACTATGCATTGTGCCAGCTGTTTTTTTAAAGTTAAGGAGTCAAGATTAAATGGATCAACAAGAGTGAATTATTTTCAGGTGAAACTTACATCGAATTATGATTTTTTTTCTTCAACTCTTACTCCACTGAAGACTGAAATAATTGTCTGCTAAAAATTCAGCTTTGGAGATTTTATTTGTAAACATTTGAAAAAATCGTACCAACCCCAAACCTTTTAACAGTAGTCTGTCTATTATCAACATTTTTTAATTCATAGATTTAAACCATTTTTAAAATTAACAAACATATGGATTTCTCCTTTCTTTCTTATATTTGAAATTTCCATTGACTCTAGTCTAGTCTCTCTCTTTTTTTTAATTCCCCAGTATTATGAATGTTGAAACCCCTACACATTTACTGGAGATGCAAAGTTGGAATGTGGCTACAGAATTTGCTGATGCTGTGTCATGCAGTCACAAACCTGAGCAGAGTGCAAATTCCACTGGGGGGAAAATGTAAGGAGGAACTATAGCTTACAGAACAAATTAGAGCAATTTAAAGGATAGAATGGCCAACAGAATGGTTTGCAGGTTAAGCCCAATGGAAAAAGTAAGATTATGCACTGATCTAACTAAGCTCAATGAAGCATTGTGCAAAGAGCTGCATATATTATCATCAATAGCACAATTACTGGCTCAGTGAAATGAAGCAACATTTTTCCTTTTTTTTTTTTCAAAGTTAGATGCACAGTCCAGCTTCTGGCACATTATTCTGGCATGAGAGTATGTTGAATGTTTATCACAACATGTGGCTATGCTCTTACCGTTTGCCATCAGCTCTAGTCCAGAACTCTTCCGGAGATGCATGTCACAAGCTGGCCTAACAGGGATGATCTGCCATGCGGATGATTTGTTAGTGTGTAGAAAAATAAAGCCCAACATAATGAGTGGCTTGTCATGATTTTGGAAAACAAATCAAACTCTAAACAAGACTTGCTCATTTGCTCTTTCCGAAGATCTCTTTGTAGGCCACAAAGTGTTCTGGATGATAGAATCAGAATGTTTTGTATATAAGATGATTTTTAGACAGGGTAATATTGTAATCATTGAATATTACTTTAGGTGCATCACCACAGCTGAAGGTGGAGTCCAGGCCACTGAAGGATATTTTCCCCAGAGATTGTAATACGTGATAATGGTCCACAATTCTTATAAACTGAGTTTCAGCCTTTTTCTGCAGACTGTATAACTAGTAGCTATACTTTGTCCAAAGTAATGAGAGTTGTAAAAACAATCAAGGCCATACCGCTGAAGAATCATGATCCTTACCCAGCACTCTTGGCCTGCAGCTATTACATGGTCCCTCACCAGCTGAAATGTTAATGGTTGGGAAGCTGAAATCTCCAGTACCACAGGTGACAGCACAACTTTAGCCACGTTGGCCCAACAGGAGAGTATTAGAGCTAAAAAAAATATAAAAAATGGACTGCTGAAATTTAGCAGGAGATTTTGTTGCTGTGAGAGCGAGAAATGTAGTAGATGTTCTAACAGGAAGATTTGAGCATGTGTGAGAAATTTAAGTAGGACAAACATAGAGTTTGACTCTTGGTCATTTATTTATTATTACAGTGGTTCACCATATACATCATTGATGTTCTGATGGCTGTTTACGTTGCATATACTCTATAATAAATTATTGTAGGCCAAGTAGTAAATACAGTATAATTGATGTAGCTCAACAGAAATGTGTGCTTCAGAATTGAATTAACATATGGGGGTGACAAGATTTTTTAAATTATTTTTTTAACAAGTTTCATATGTTCACCAAGGCTACATTTGATCAAAAGTACAGTAAAACAGTATTGCTGTGAAATATTATTACAATTTATTTTACTTCTCGGGTTCTAATTATAAAACTATAATAATATGAATTTAATGTATTCCTATGATTTCAAACCTGACTTTTCAGCAGCTTCAGTACAATATTTAGAGATATACTTTATATATGATATAGATATATATTATAGTATATTATAGAATGTATATATATATATATATATATAATATATATATGTTATTTAGTATTATTTGATGAAGAAAATGTCAAAAGAACAGCATTTATTTGAAAGGGGGATCTTTTGTAACATTAAAAATGAATACTGTCATTTTTTATCAAATTTAATGCATCTTTGCTGTATAAAAAGCATTTCTTTCTTCAAAAAAACTTACCAACCCAAACATTTGAAGTGTAGTGTAGGAAATAGTTGTCATATACTCAAAAACTATTTATAACAAATATTAAAAAGACAGTATAAGTCAGGGATCCTCAAATCTGGCCCACGAGTTCCACTTTCCTGCAGAGTTTAGCTCTAACCCTAATCAAACACACCTGAGCATGCTAATCAATGTCTTCAGGATCATTAGAAAATCACAGGTAGCTGAGTTTGATCAGGATTGGACCTCCAGGGTAAGATTTGAGGAACCCTGCTGTAGAGTATATATAAAGTATTTAAAATATACAAGAATAATATTTTGAAATATATGACCATATCATTCAATATATTTTGATACTAAATTCATTTTTGGAGAATTCTCTAATTGAATCCATATAAAATAGTCTGATGTCTATACTACTGAAATAGGCACATTAATCAAACTTTCTGATATTATTATGTTTTGTCACAAAACATGTGTTGGACTTATGAAATTCCTGTCTAACTTTGTTAAATTTATTTGAATTGTCAATCAGAAAATTCTTATTCCTGTCATTCCGATCCGTATCAACATTCTGCTGCCTTTTCAATTCAAATTCCAGCTCATGAATTGACAAGGGAGAATTGACAATAAGTAGCTGTGAATAAAATTCTGTGGCAAGGGCATACATTTTAATGTGAAAGCTTCATTTCATCGAACAAAATCCACTGACAGTATTAATGTAATTAACTGGGTAACTGTTCAAAATTCGTCAAATAGCTTGGGCTGAAGACTCTTTTTTTCCCCCATGTTTGAAACATTTGAGAGGTAGAAGCACAACAATTTATGCTAATGGAACAGCAGCTAACCCTGGGATTATATGTCCTCGGAGAGATGCATGCACAGGGATGCACATCCCGCAGTGCAATAGTCACACTGTTAATTAGCCAAATTAGTTAGAGGAAATCAAACTCTGTGTTAACACACACACATTGCCATGACAACGGCACACAGTAAGTGAGGGGAGAGAAAGCTGGGGCATCAGGTTTCAGCACACAGATGAACATACGGTGACACACATATAAACACACTCTGCTGTCCATCCCTCACCAGCTGAAAGTTGATTAAAAATTATTATATCTACACTTGTCCTATAAATAATTCATAGGTGCATAATTACTGCAGGTTTAGAAAGGGAGAAATGATTTAATTTAGCCACAGGGTGTGAGTCTCACAATTAGAGCTGGATAAATGAAGATGATCTGATTACAGTGACAGTACTGACCCTCACACAAAACGACAGGGAAGGAGAGAAAGGGAGAGAGAGAAAGCTATAGTCTAGACATCAGAAAATAAATAATAACTATAATAAACCTTGACATTGAAGAATTGTGAAAGTCCCATACACACACCTTGCTTACTGACATAATGGCTGGCATATTTAATATATGGTAATTAGGAAAACCTAATCTGCATAGGAATGTTTTTTGAAGTAGCCATCTGTGTGAAAATTAAGAATTCCAGTTGGAAAAAGTGATTGGAAAGTCATAAGTTTAAAAGCATTTATAATTTGACAGTTCAAGGGCTGACTGTACATTTGAGGAATTGTGGGTCAGGTTATGAATTAACTCGGAGGAATATGATTATTTTAAACGTTTTTTTTTGTGAGATTCAGATTTGTGTGAAAAATAAATCATAAATCACTTTCCACAATTTGAAATATATACTGAATACTGGTAGTTAAATATGTCAAAATGAACAGCATGTCATTCATTTTCTATAATTTTAGAGACAGTGGTTGCTACTGGTAAGATTATACTTCCAGAAGAGAAACTCTTTTACAGCTTATAAAACAGGTCAAACAGCTACTGAACTCTTAAGTTAAGTCCTTGTTTCTTAAAGGTTTCCTCTTTTCCTCACAGTTGAGGCTTTTAGGTTCATATTTCATGGTTCTTCTTTGGTGTCCAGGGCCATAATCTGAACAGAAAAGGCTTTTCATCAGGGTCTAAATTCAGAGTAATCACTGGTATGAGATAGATGGCATTATGCTAATGATAGACTGCTGGCCTACTTCAGTGAAGAAATTAAAGTCCTCACCTTTCTAAGCAGCAGAATATATTTGGGCTTGTGAAATGCATTATATTATAGACTTCTTTTGCAGTCTCCTTCTGCTGATAGAATTAAGAAATGTGTATTTTGGTAAAAGTTTTAGAACTCTAAAAGTATTGGGAAGACGCAGGTGCTATAAGGTAAAACGTGGATAGATTGTTTGCCTTGAGTGTGTGAGATGAAGGGCACAGAGAAGTGGAGTGTTTGAAAGAAACTATGTTAATTGAAACAGAAGAGGCGCTAAGTAACCCACAATGCTTGAGGGTTGCTGTTGTCATTGTGAAGCAGAAAACATCCAATGTTGCTAAAATGAATGATTTTGTTTTGTTCCACAGGAAGTCAAGGAGACACTGCACTGAATAGTGTACAAATTAGGGCCTGCGACTTAAGTCATATATATGTGACCTATGCTGGCAAAATGACTCACAATGAGCAATTTTTCAAAAATTAGTTATTTTCATTTTCACATTCTTTAAAAGATCTTCTTAATGATGTATGATTTGTTGGAATCGGACGAAAAGTGACTGAGGGAAACCGAAATCACCTATCATTGCATCTTTTCCTCTATTTCTTTTCTTAATAATAATTTCTATATTAATAGTCACAATATAGCTATTTTTATTTTATCTTTGTTATTATAAATAAGAACAGATGCAAAAAACAAAAAAACAGTAGAACAAATATAAGAAAAAAAACAAATAGTGCATTACCTTTTTCGTTTTACATCTAAACAATAAGCATTCACGAAAAACAAAACAATCAAATGTAAAAATTCCCTTAGGGTTGGTTATTTAAAAAAAAAAATAATAAAGATATTAAAACGACAAAAGCAGTTCAATCAAGAGCAGCGAGTGATTCTTTTATTGTTAGATAACGTATGTTTCAGGCGGGCCCGAATTAAGGGACTACGTAATGCACGGATCTAATATAATGTTACACATCTGATGTTTTTCCCCAACAGTTCCCCAAGAGTTCTATTAAGATATAACAGATTATGTTTGCATGAATACTTAAATACTGTAATTCTGTGTATATGTGTATATAAAGGCACTTCCGACTGAACGCTAGACGAGGGCTTAATGAACTCATTTTTGTGAAAAATCTAAATTTTTTACTTTTTTTTTTTGCGTGAGCTCAAATAGTCCAGGCGAATCTCGATATTTGCCAGCACGGGTCAGTCACATATGTGTTCCAATAGATTCACATTGCAAAGACGGCATTGTTCTTACACTTGAAAGAGTTGAAGGTTGGAACTTGCTAGTTGCAGTCAAACAGTACAATTGCAGAAATCAATTGTGTTATTTTATTGTTTTTTTATATTCTTAGTAGTGATGATTAAAAACGATGAGACAGTTTACTCTATCTATCTATCTATCTATCTATCTATGCTAACAATTCAGTTAAATATTAAGTTTTATTGAAAAAAAGCTCAAGATTTATGCCTGTAATCCTTTAAAAAAAAGTCGTGGGACACCAAATTGTTCCTTATTCGTGGGAAGTGCAAATTGCATTGTCATGTAGAGTCATATTGTTGAATTCTTTCCAAACATGTACAGTTTATCCAAGTTTAAGAATCACAGAATGTAACTTTATGAAATATTTAGTGACAGATGCTAAGTATACCAGTAGGTAAATGTGTTGTTATTTTACACACTTATGCTGTGCCACCTCAGACTTCCTATTCTGTCTATTCCAGCATGAACAGTGAGGGAGCCGTTGCTAGGTTCATTACCGCACAAGCATATCTTAGAGTATGGCTTATCTGAGAAACACTGACATCTGGCATATCCAAACAATGTGTGGCACATAAACTCATTTAGAGGATCCAACTGTTTTCTGTTCAGATGGTTCGTTACCAAATGCTCAGGAAAGCTCACACACAAATGATGGCAAACTGTGCTGGGAACACACACAAACGTATGGGGTCAACAAACTTTACACATTAACTGTGTTTAGCCTTTGAAATATGTTCACAAACACACATACTGACTTGTTTGAAGTTCTATCCAAAATCAGTAAAGGTTTGTAGTCTTAAAATATGACTTTGTGTGTGCATGTGTGTGAGAGAGAAAGAGTAACTGTAATACAGTATGAGGTACAGCTCAGTTGTGCCAATTAATTCCTACCATGGCACGGAGACTCCATGCTGAGCTCTCATAACTCCCTGATTAAAGCTACTTCATTTAATCATTCCATTTTGCTGGCAATTCTATCAAAAACAAGTATTTTTTTCACAGTGGTATAGCGTGTGTTTTATCAATCCCTACGCCCAAATGCTATTGATGAATGTGTCTCTTTACCACATGTAGATAACATTATCAGGCACACGCATACACAGAGAGATTTGATTAAAGTTAATCAGCCTCTATCTCCATCAAGCATGACCTTTCACTCTAGGCAAAAAAATAAAATAAAATAAAATTTGCCGTCGGAGACAAAATGAGCAGTTTTTAACTGTTTAATGTGTTTACACCTGACAAACTTTTTGATATGTCTGATCATAGCATATGATTGAGTGTACAAGGCTAAATTGCGGGCCAACACCTGCTTGTACATTTTCAGAGGTGGTCAACAATGCATGTGACCACTAGCCCTTGTGCTGTGCTGAAAATTATTTTACTAATTTGGTGTTCTCAGTCAATAATGACTGTTCTTTTAAAAATTGCATGTGAATCTCTCATTATGCTGCTATCACCAAATCTTGGATTCAATCTTTTTTTGTCAGTTTTCTTTCAAATTAACATAGGTTTTATATTTGTTTTTGAAACTGATTGATTCTAGGCCTCACTGATCTGAGAATATGCACCTCATTTTTTGAGTTGAGCATTATAAGCAATATGTTGTAGGCCAGCCTTTTACACATTTGTTATACCCTGTGTGAGCAATGTCAGAACGTTAGGGCTAGGGTTGGGCATGTATGACCAAAATCTTATATCATGATATAAATATTTGTTTTATTTCACAATCGTATCACTATAGTTGTTTCTGATGAAAATAAGTTTGCTACGATGCCAATATTTAGGCCAATATTTAGGACATTAAAACTTCACAACTCTCAATGCCCAAAACAAATAGTTATATATCCTAAATAGTATAAGTAAAACATTCTCAAGTGTAGTGAAGATAATAGTAACAGTCAATAGTAAAATAATAAATAAACTGCTTGCAAGTAATAGGACTAATAAATACAGCAGAACAGATATGCAAATTAAATAAATAGGACTTTTAAGTTTTTTTCAGGTTGGACTATTTAAAGGGGTCATATGATGTGACTTGCACGATTACACGCTTTCCTTGGAGTGGTTAGACAGGTGTGTGTAGGTGTGCATTGCGCTGTAGAAGATGCAACGGTACAATGCTCCTACAGTCTTCCCATAAAAGGTGACATTTCTCTATAAAAAACGAAGAAAGGTCCGATCCAGAACGTCTCGAAAACACACCTCAATGTAATATTGCGCAATACATCATCCTACGCTCACGATATAAGCGTCATGCGCAGGATTAAACACAACACTGGATAAAGCCAATCAGAGAACAACTGTGGTAGAACGATCAATGCGTTTTAGAAATACTGTGCATAGAGGATCTACAATAATGAACAGTACGTGAAAAATAATGCATGTTTTGAACATTAAAGCATGCTAGCATATTCTGTTACACCCAATACACAAAATAATGAGCTTTGAAAATAGCATCATATGACCTCTTTAAAAGAAAACTCATCCCATGTAAAATATAAACAACTGCATAGTCTTCACTGTGAATTTAATATGCAGTAATTCTTAATAAGGCTGCAACACATTAAAAGGATAAACTTTCTGTGCATCACTGCAGCGTTGTGTGAGTGTAATCGCAATAGAGAAGATAAATCCAGAATTTCTACAAGTTGTCAAATTTATACCAGTTATTAATATCTACCAGTATATTGACCACCCCTACTGAGCACATTCTTTCTTTCTTTTCTTTCCTTTCTTTATTCATAAAGCACTTTTAACCAAACTCATGATTGACCCAAAGTGCTGTACAACTAAAAACTGAGAAAATAGAAAAACAATACAAAAGCTGATACTTAAAACTTGGTAAAGTGGAAGCAGTTCTAACCGAAATTGGTCAATTTTTCCATAGACTAGGATCAACAACAGCGAAGCCTCAATCACCTCTGCAGTGGAGCCTAGTTCTAGAAACGAAAAGGAGACCAAGATTGCAAGATCTTAAGGACCTATTTGGTTTATGGATGGAAATTGCTTCTGAAAGATATGACGGTGTTTCACTATATAAAGATTTAAAAACAAAGATTAGAATTTTAAAAACAATTGTAAATTTAATTGGTAGCCAGTTTAACAAGGTGCGAATGGGCATAATGTGATCGAAACTTCGTCTGCCTGTCAACAACCTTGCAGTAGTTTTTTGAACCATATGCAGATGCATTAAAGGGGACTGGCTTGCTCCATAGTATAAACAGTTTCAATAGGCTAGAGGAGATAAAATAAATAGAGTAGATGTATGATCTGTTCAAAATGTTTAGCACAGATTAAAGACTTGATTTTTGCTAGATGTTACATCTTTGCTGGATACGTGCTAATTTACATTATCATTTAAATGTTAAAAATGTTCACACTAGCGTGTCTCTATGCAAAATAAAGATTTTGTTAATTAAAATTCCCATCGTGTTATTCTCAAAACTAACTTAAAAGTAATTTGTTGACAGACTCCCGTTTTCCAGGCCAAACATTTCTAATGTTTGTCTGACGTTTGTAACCATTTCAGTTTCACATGTTAATGAAGATGTAATGATGTAAAACAGCTAGTTAACACTGTCAGTCGTGACCAAAGTCTTAGCTAAGATGTATATCATACAGTCTGACATAAAACGCCATTGATATCACAGAGTCGGTCTTGGCTTTTACCCAAGATATCATATGGCAAGCAATATTTGTAAAGGATCAAAAAAAAACTGCACTTGGCTTTTTTTTTTTTTGCCGAAGATCACGAGAGTCAAGCCAACAAAAACATATGCACACTTATCACATTACGTCTATAACCTTTCCTCCCTTTAGCACACACAGTATTAGCTGCGCTTTGAGGTGTAAAAGGCAGAATAAATCTAAATAAATATGTTCTCTCTCACACTCTGTCTGTCTCTCCCTTTTTTTCTCTGTCTCCATAGAAGCGAAAGAAGACTGCGAGAACAAATTTAATCAACTACTCTAGCCCTTCAGGGGGTGGAAGTGTGGTGCTGACTCGCCGGTGCTATTTGTTCTATTGTAGCAAAGAGCAGTCAAATGTCATGTTTCTAGAGCAGAGCTTGGCAAATGTGCAGCCGCGTGCCTGAACGCTCCTCACACGCGCTGTTGATGGGAGATGGCAGGAAAGACTGTAGCAGTCGGAGGCGATAAGAGTTGAACGTACCGCTGCTTTAATAGAGTCAAAAACTAAATGATCTGCGAATGCAAAGACACAAGCACTACAAATGTGTACATGCGTGGATCAAGACGCGGACACATGGAAACATGATGGGCTTGAGGCCAGTTGCACACAGATGTGCACTATCCAAAGTGCAGACCCTCTATCTAATGTCCATTAAGAGAAGGCGGTTAAAGTCTCAGGTTCATTCTATTTTTCCCAGGGCTATGTTCATATCAGCTCCAGGACGCAGGTTATTCTCTAATTTCTAAATGTCTCCCTGAGCTGAATCAGGGGACTCTGCACTTCTTTCCGTTTTTTTCCTGCTGCTCCCGCTGTGCTGAAAAAGAAAATGCCACTGAGAAAGCCAATATGGGCTTATCAGCCCTATCAGCAGAAAATGAATTTGAACTCAGGGTGCCGATGATGGTACTGAGATAATGCATGATTGGTAAGGAACATTGTTGGGGGAAAATACGTATTATTATATATATTTTGTCTCTGTGTGTCTGTGTGTATATCCATACATGCCCTAAACACAAGAAGTTTGAGGGATCCAACCAAAGCCATTTCGCAAAAGAACAACCAGATAATGTCAAGCATATTAAAAAATGTTTACTGATCCTAAAGAATATATAGATATATACAGTATATATATATTTTTTTTTTTTACAAATTTTAAACCAAAATATATCTTATCTGGAAGTTGATACTGAAGAAAAAATCAAGTTACCTTTATTTCTATAGTGCTTTATACTGTAATACAGATTGTGCCAAAGCAGCTTCACAGAGATAATCATGAAAACAGCAAAATTGATTATGGAAGCTCCTCGATAGAGACAATTCCACTTGTGCTGTAAAGCAGCTGTGCAAAAAAAACAAAAAAAACCATAGTATCATTATTTAGTTCAAGTCAGCTCAGTGTTGGTTCACTTCAGGTCAATAAAGGTGTGAAGTTCATCAAATTAAAAACAGGTTCAATTCATCTATAAGCAGTTAAAAAAAGGCAGCAGTGTCGTTATTCAGTTCGAGTCAGTTCAATTTTGATTCAGTTCAGTTTAATTGTCGATGTTGCAAGATGCGATTCAGCTGTAAAGCAGCCCTACATAAGAGGATAGGGCCATCATTCATCTTAATTTTAATTAAATTTTGTTCTCATCCGATATTGTCAGTCAGTGTTGTCATATCAATAAATTACTTGTGTCTTTCAGACCCCAACTAAGCAAGAACAGTGGCAAGGAACCCAAGAACAAGGAACCCAAACTCCATCAGGATACAATAATGGGAAAGAAAGAAAAAATGAAGCGTGAAAGCTCCAGTTCCAATTTATTGTAATTCCACATTTTAAAATATTTGACATTTAATTTGATATTTCTTTGAGGATGATTCAATCTTAATGGTAACATATTTATTTTTATATGTAATATTTAATATTATTTTTTTAAATTAAGGATTTGTTCAATACATGAAGTATCATGAGTCATTTTGGTATCCTAAGCTAACAGCATGAAATGGCAGTGAACTAGATGGCAGTGCTTGTCTTCACCACACACATGCAATTTTCACACACACATAATCTTTGGATCACAAAAAGAGGTCAAGGTCATCTTCCAGTCTCTGTGCAAAACCTACAATTAAATTCCATCTGCCTTTGGCATCTCTGTCCCCCAATACGGCTTAATTTCTTCGGTTGTTAAAATTGAAATGTGTGCTGTGAGTCTGGGCTCGCTGAAAGTGTGCTTCATGCATTAATAAGTCTCTCACTGAGCAGCATCTTTGTTGTTTAAGCTCCCTCTATCCTACATGAAAGGACATTTTTAAATTCACATCTTACTCAACCTTTCAATAGAAGAGTGATGGGGATTTCAGAATCATTATTTCAGCCGGTTACATATTCTGAATCAATACCAAGAGCAACGCTTAGTCTGACAAGATAGTTTTATAATGGAGCACTTGTGTGAGGGTCACGTACGATTCTATCACTAAAAAGACCAGTGAGGCGCGAGTGCAGAGGTGTTACCGCCTGCCGAGTAATGCTGGGTTAGTGGATTGTTTGTGTTCCCATTTGAGTGTCTGTGATTAACAGCTATTGGAGTTAACGAGTCGTCCACTTTGGTCTTGTTTTTGGGGAAGTCTCAGAGAGTGGCCATTAGCATTTTCAGATAAACACAGATAAATGTTAGCTGGATTCTAGATGCTGAAATCTAAACTTTCTGAATCTAAACATTTCCACTCATGTATGTAAAGCAATCTGATTTTAAATTTTGTATGTGCAAATTTTTGGCCTATTTGCAGAGGCAGTGTAAAATTAAGAGAATTTGATTTGGTCATGCTGCATGACATGTATGTTTGACAATTTGAAGTGTGAATTGAAACAGCTGAATAATTGAATATAATGACATTTGTGATTACCCTTTGTAAGGGAAATAAATTTAGCTCAAAGGGAAATAATTATGATATTTATCAGAATCACTGTTTTACGGCTGGTCAACTGAAACCGCCAGCGTAGTCACTAACTACGTCATTACTTCAGGTTAAAAGAATTCTGATTGGTTGAAATATCAATGTATTTATAAAATCTCCACACATGTACATATAGTTCAAAGGCATATCTTCAGTGATTATTTAGGTGTTCTGGTTTGCATGCGAAATGACCCTCCAAGATGTATAGCAAAGTCATAGTGCCAATCACGTCCCTTTAGTCTTGGGTGCAGTTATTAATCTACCTGAAGTCTAGTCATGCAAAACAGAAACTAATAAACAAACACACAAACAGATACGCAACTTCTTCAAGGCTGGGTTGTTCAAACCCAAGGTCTAATCAGGAACTTTCACCAAACATCTAGATATGAAGTATTTTTTCTCAGCTAGAGTTTTCAGACAATATTCTTCATTATTTCCTAATGTTTAAATATGAAAAATAAAGTAAATGCTTTAATTGTAAATTGGTAATGTAGAGGAGAGGCCCTAATGGCATTTGTGACCTAAGCTCTCATAGTAAGTCAGAAGAGTAAATGTATGTTTTAATGTGTTGGGTGCTTTTCTCAAACCAAGCAGAGAGCACATTCTAGTGAGAAAACTCTACACTATTCAAGTTTCACATGGGGAAGTCCTTCAAATCATTTAATATTTAGTAGAATCATATTAATTTACAACTTAATAAACCACTCGAAAGAATATATATTGAAGTGGCGGTGGATTCCAGAATCCACCCCTTCATCATCTAAAGACATATAAACTAATCTAACACATAAACACACACACTCACACATTCACACAAGTTGCAGCAAGAGAGAAAATTAGGAAATAATGACTTTAAGATAGTGAAAATGTGAAATCCACAGTTTATAGTAATATATGCATTTGCTTAGACCTGAACAACCATCAACATGAAACTATCAACAGAAAAGAAAAGAAACTAAAGTAAAAGAAAGAAAGAAAAAAAATTAAGAGTGTGACGAGACTAGATGGCTTAACTCTTCATGATGGTAGAGGAGCAGTAGGCATGTAGGCCAAAATCCCAAAAAGGTGACAAAGGGGTGCTTGAATGAACAAATGGTTCCAACCCCAAATTGTTTGTGTCTTGGGGTTTTAAACTCAGCTGTTGGACACATCCCAAATGGTGTTTTGACTAATTCGACTTTGTCTTAGCTCAGGGTGTTGCTATGCTTCTCTTCCCAATACATAAATCAGCGTGTTATCTTGTTAGTCCCACTCTTGCAGAGTATAATTTAAACATGATTTATATAACAATATTATGATACCTTTTACAAAGAATTGATTGATAACAACATTTGAGTCACGAACTATCAAACACATACATACCAAACTCGAATATAAACCTATAAACTATTCGATAGTTATTCTAAATGTCACAAATCCTGTCCATGGACTTCTGTCCGCTTGCCACCAGAGGTCGCCCTCCCATTATATTGACTTTCACATTACACAGACTGTTACATGTCACTCTGGACTACATTTCCCATCATCCATTGCACTGATTGCACACAGCTGTAACCAATCACACACACATTATATTACACGCACTCTTGTCTCGCCCTGTTCGGATACTGTTTATCCCTCGCCTGGACCATCACCTGTGTTTCGGATTAACCCTTTGGATTAACTGGGCATTATTTGCCGGAGATAGACCACGCCCGTTCGCTGGACTACTTTTGTGCCTTGCCCTCAATATACATGTTTGCCATTGTTTGACCCAGACCTGTTATGAGCACATCTCTTAATAAAAGCATGCACATGGATCCACTCGCTTCATGTCTCTGTCACCCCGTAACACTAGAGGACATAAACAATGAGTGATTAGAACATGATAGTCAAATGTGTGGGTTACAGACATGATATAAAATTATGCAATGGACTGATATTCGTTTATAAGTCCTTTTACAATAATTTGAGTGATTTGATGCATTTATATCTGTAAATACAGTCTATGTGCTATTCAGAGAGGGCTGCAGGAATTTAGTTCTGTGAGGAAGAGCTCAAAAATCAAGTTTACTCATGATTTCGCTCGTGATAGTCTTCAACCATTAATCTTGGTTTACTCGCCCCAAATTTGACAATCTCCTTCCTGAGTTGGAATTATCAATGTGTACTTTTGTTTTAATGCTGCGAGCTGTTTAAAGCTGCTAGTTATATATATATATATTATTTGTTGTAATTGATAAATATAATAACCCAATTAGTAGGATAAAATATAAATGAGGAGGAGATGGAGGTGACACTTTTTAATGCAGTAAATTCGGTCAGGGAAGTTTACTTAAACTGTATTAAAAATGATATTAATTAATTGATCTTCACTACTGAAATATAATTAATTGTTTTAAATTTATTAATTTAACTTTGTTTTATATAATCTATATACATATTTTATAATAATGTATAGAAACTTACAACTATTTTTATATAATACATGACTTGTAAGATTATTATTTTAAACTCTTTGTTTGTATTTCTTCATCAGGGCTGAGCAACACAGAATTTTTGGTCACACTTTATTTTAAGGTTCAATTCTCGCTATTATCAAAGCATTAACTATGACTTTTGCCTCAATAAACTCCTAATTTGCTGCCTATTAATAGTTAGTAAGGTAGTTGTTAAGTTTAGGTATTGGGTAGGATTAAGGAAGTACTGTAGAATATGGTCATGCAGAATATGTGCTTTATAAGTATTAATAAACAGCCAATATGTTAATAATGCTAATAAGCAATTAGTTGATAGTGAGAATTGGTCGCTATACTGAAGTGTTACCTGTGTCATTAATATAATTTGTCACGGGAGACACTGACCTTAATGGCGCATGCACCTGAAACCCTGGTAGGTGGATTTCTAATTTCTATTTCAAATTTCTATTCTAAAAGAAAATCAGATGGCAATTTGCTCTAAATAAATGTAAAATTGTGTGCAAATTCTTCAACAAAGAACTGGCTCATTGAGTTTGAAGCACTATTTAACACACCACAGTTTCTACTAGCAAACCGAAGATGAATATATGATGCATGCTTAATTTCATGATACGTTTTTCAGGTAACACTTTATAGTTAATAATGTTAATTAATGTATTAACTGATATTAACTAACAATTAGCAATACATTTGTTACAGTATTTATTAATCTTTGTTAATGTTAATTAATAAAAGTACAACTGTTCATTGTTAGTTTATGTTAGCTCAGGTCCATTAATTAATATTATCAAATACAAATTTGGATTTTTATAATCTATTAGTAAATGTTGCAATTAATTTATTAATAAAATGTATTTCATTTATAATAATATAAAGGACACTATTTCATAAATATTTTGTATGGCATTGCCAAAGTTGATAATTACACATACAGTAGACCTGCTATTTCGTTTTCTTGGAAAAATGCATTAGCTATAAGCAAGCAGGATTAAGGTGTATATGAGCGAAATGTGTATGTGTGATGGTGTGTGTGAGAAAAAGTGAGAAATTATGTGTGTGCATGTGGTCTTACATCAACACAACAGTTCATAACCAGAGGTAAGTGTAGCCATGAGAGATCCTTCAAGGAGAAAAAGCCACTTTAGAAAACAGAATAAAAGGCCTAGGAAAAAAATAGGTAGAAAGGGAGAGGGAAAAACAGAAGCGCTAAGCAGCACTTCACCAAGCCCCCTCAAGTGACCCCATCCCACTCAAGGTGATCATGGATCAGGACAGAACTCAAATGAGGCGAGGCAAAGCTGGACCATGGCCACATAAAAAAATAACACTTCTCACTCCCCTTCCCCCCACTTCCATTTTTATCAATTTCTTTGTTCAGCGGCAGGTCAGCTTTGAAGCCTTTGCTTTGAGAAAAAAAAGCAGCATCCATGAACAGATAGCATTTCCACTATTATCATTTATTCTCAAAGACTACACATTGAAGCACTCGCTATAACATGCAGAATGCTGGCGTATATAATTATTTTCTTCATATATTGCTATGGTGCATAATTGTACTCAGCCTCATCTCATTAGAAGCTTCTATGCTGATTTGGTGCTCAAGAAACATTTTTTTTCTGCTTTTTTTGTGTAAAAAATTATACCACTCAAAAATTTTGGGATTTATAAGAAATAGAAAATAAGGAAAAAGTAAAAAACCCCAACATTTATTTAGCAAGAAAAAAAATAAAAATGAAATTTACATTTTTTATATTTATCAAAGAATCCTGAAGAAAGTATCATGGTTTGCACAAAAATATGAAGCAGCAAAAACTGTTTTCAACACTGATATTAACATATAATCCATTAGATAACTGCAGCACTAGTAATACCTATGGAAGCCCGTTTCCGCCACTGAATACAAAATAAAAAAAGTAATTGCGATTTTTTATATCTCAATTCTAATTTTTTTTTTTCTCGTCTATTGCGAGTTTACATCTCACAATTCTGACTTGTTTCTCAGAATTGAGATATAAATGCCTTCTGACTTTTTCCCTCACAATTAGTTTATATCTTGCAATTCTGACTTTTTTTTTTCAGAATTGTGAGACATAAATTCACAACTGCGAGTTATAAAGTCCAGTTCTGAGGGGGAAAAAGACCAATAAGTTCTCAGAATTGCAAATTTGTATCTCACAATTCTGACTCAATAACTATTGTGAGTTATTAAGTCAGAATTGTGAGATATAAACTCGCAATTCTGAGAAAAAAAGTCCCAATTGCGAGATATAAACTCACAATTCTGAGGAAAAAGTCAGAATTGTGAGTATATATTGTCGGGTCTCGGGTCTGATCACCTGTCTCTTGTTGTCTCTGTGTTTGTGTGTTGCGCGTGGCTTGTTTCTCTCCACTTACACACTCAGCACGTTAGACGGGTCCTCCAGCGCCTATTAGAGAACCAGTTGTTCGTCAAGGCGGAGAAGTGCGAATTCCACGCCGAGTCAGTTACGTTCCTTGGCCATATCATCTCTACCAGGGGGATTAAACCAGACCCTGCTAAGATAGAGGCTGTCGCCAAGTGGCCAGTCCCCGACTCCCGTAAGGCCCTGCAGCGTTTCCTGGGTTTTGCCAACTTCTATCGGTGATATATCAGGAATTTTGGTCAGATCGCTGCTCCGCTCACGGCATTAACCTCCACCAAGGTGTCCTTCAGGTGGAACCAGGATGCTCAGGTAGCCTTTGACACATTAAAGTCCCGTTTTGTCTCTGCACCTGTTCTGTTGGTTCCAGATCCTGAGTCCCAGTTTATTGTCGAGGTTGACGCCTCGGACGTCGGGGTTGGCGCAGTTCTGGCGCGGTTCCTCCGCGACGGGAAGGTGCACCCGTGTGCGTTCTTCTCTCGCCGTCTCAGCCCTGCAGAACGTAACTATGACATTGGCAATAGAGAACTGTTGGCGGTAAGATAGGCCTTGGGGGAGTGGCGTCACTGGTTGGAGGGGTCGGCGCAGCCCTTCTTGGTCTGGACGGATCACAAGAATCTTGAATATATCCGTTCGGCCAAGAGGCTGAGCTCGCGTCAGGCCCGCTGGGCACTTTTCTTTGGCCGGTTCAACTTCACCCTCTCGTACCGGCCTGGGTCCAAAAACATTAAGCCCGACGCTCTCTCGCGCCTGTTCGGGGCTCCGGAGGGGGAGCTTACGGCCGAAGTCATTCTTCCTGAAGGGGTGGTGGTCGGGGCTCTTTCTTGGGGTATCGAGCGGCGCGTAGAGGTGGCCGGTCGAGGGGTGCAAGTGCCAGGGAAGTGCCCGGCGGGCAGGTTGCCGGTGCCGGCTGTGTTGTGCCCCGAGGTCCTTCAGTGGGGTCACACGTCCAGGCTGGTTTGCCATCCAGGGATTCGGAGAACGTTGGTTGCCATCCGTCAATGCTTCTGGTGGCCCACACTGGCCGCAGATGTCAGACAGTTTGTGTTGGCCTGCCCCACATGCGCCCAGTGTAAGCCAGTGAATCGCCCTCCCGATGGTCTGCTTCATCCTCTTCCTGTCCCTTCCCGTCCATGGTCACATATTGCCCTTGATTTTGTCTCTGGGCTCCCCACATCGAGGGGTAACACTGTGGTTCTCACGGTGGTGGATCGCTTTTCCAAGGCGGTTCATTTCATTCCCCTGCCCAAATTGCCCTCCGCCCGGGAGACCGCCCAACTGATGGTGGATTACATGTTTTCCGGCTCCATGGATTGCCGGTTGACGTAGTTTCAGATAGGGGTCCTCAGTTCACCTCCCGGTTTTGGAAAGAATTTTGTAGACAGATCGGGGCCTCTGCGAGTCTGTCTTCCGGTTTTCATCCACAGACCAATGGGCAATGCGAGCGGGCCAACCAGGATCTTGGAAGAATGCTCCGCTGTCTGACATCCAACAATCCGAGTTCCTGGTGCCAACAGCTCTCCTGGATAGAATACGGGTGTAACTCCCTTCCAGTGGCGGCTTCAGGTATGTCGCCTTTTGAGTGCTCTGTGGGATATAAACCGCCTCTGTTTCCATCACAGGAACCCGATGCTGCGGTTCCGTCCGCCCTGGCTTTCGTTCAGCGCTGCCGCCGCACCTGGGAGAGAGTCAGGAGGGTTTTAGTCCTCTCCTCGGGACGAACCAAGGCAGCAGCCGATCGTCGACGGTCCTCTCCTCCAACCTATGTGTGTGGTCAACGGGTATGGCTTTTCTACCAGGGATCTGCCTCTCCGGGTGCCTTCTCGTAAGCTGGCGCCCAGATTCATTGGGTCGTACTGCGTCACCAAGGTGGTTAATCCAGTGGCGATCAGGTTCAAGCTCCCTCCTGCTCTTGGTCGGGTTCACCCTGTGTTTCATGTCTCTAGTGTTAAACCTGTGTTTTCTTCTCCCCTTAACCCTGCCGGCGATCTTCCCGCCCCCCCACCCCCTCGTCTTGTGGATGGCTCCCCTACCTATACGGTTCGGAGATTACTCCACGAGCGGCACTGTGGCAGAGGGTTTCGGTATCTCGTGGACTGGGAGGGTTATGGTCCAGAGGAGAGATGCTGGGTGCCGTCCCGGGACATTTTGGACCGTTCGTTGATCGAGGACTTCCATCGGCGACAAGGGGGGGTACTGTCGGGTCTCGGGTCTGATCACCTTTCTCTGTGTTTGTGTGTTGTGTTTTGTGCATGGCTTGTTTTGACAGCTCGCCACGTGAGCATGTCAGCATTATCGTTGTCCCCGCCCTCCTTGTTTCACACCTGGTCCTGGTCATCTCATTAGCTTCCCCTTATACCTCCTCATGTTTCTCTGTCTGTTGTCAGATTGTTGTGATTATTCCCTTGCTCTGACTGTCCGTGTATCATCGCTCACCAGTTCTGTCTTGTCTCGTCCAGGCTCCAGTGCTCGTAGCAGTCTGTTTATTTGTTCCGCACCTCTCTGTGCGTTCAGGAACCGTGGGCTACCTCCGGCATCCGCCTACCCTGGGACTCCGCGGTCTCGTTGTTGGGCTTCTCAGCCTCTCGCTCGGATTAGCGAGCTGCCCCTCCTGCTCCGTCTCCTCTGCCGCTGTTGCGGCTTGTTTCAGCCACTGCTCTCCACCCATCGGTGTGGTTGGGGTTTCCACGTCCACACGAACTGTCCGCGAAGGCGCTTATTGCCCGCGGTGATAATCTCTGCACAATAAAGCACCTGTTGAACCCGCACCTGAATCCAGCCTCGTTTTGCGTGACAATATATCACGCAATTCTGACATTATTTCTCAGAATTGTGACATTATTTCTCAGAATTGTGACTTTATAACTCGCAATTGCAAGTTTAAATCTCGTAATTCTGAGTTTTTTTTCTCGCAATTGCGAGTTTATATCATGTAATTCTGACTTTATAACTCGCAACTGCAAGGTTATATCATGCAGTTCTAAGAAAAAAGTCAGAACTGTGAGTTTTTATCTCTCAATTATGACTTTATAACTTACAATTGCAAGTTTATATCTCACAATTCAGAGAAAAAAAGTCAGAATTGCAAGATGTAAACTTGCAATTGTGAAATAAAATAGTCAGAATTGTGAGATGTTGCATTTGTTTAATCATTTTTTTATTCAGTGGCAGAAACAAGCTTTCATAAATAACTGACAAAAAACTGAGCAGCAAATCAATATATTAGAATGATTTCTGAAGAATCATGTAGCTCTGAAGTCTGGAGTAATTGCTGCTGAAAATTCAGCATTGCCATTAGAGGTATAAGTAAATAGAAAATATATATTTTAAATTGCAATAATATTTCACAATATTACAGTTTTACTGTATTTTCAAATAAATGCAGCCTCTGTGATCATAAGAGACCCAAACATAATTATTTTGACCGGTTATGTGTGTATATGTCTATATGTGTATACTGAATTTAACTTGTATGTTTAAGAATGCTTTTATGCAACCCTTTGTTTTAATGTCTTTTTGGAGGGATTCTTAGTAAGTTTAAACCCCTTATAATTTTATCCTGACTCATTCTTATTTACATAATTTGGGTGAATAAGCAAGCAATGATTTTTATTTATTTATTTATTTTTGTGTGTGGAAGACAACGAAGTTAATGGCTTAATAAAGTTAACCTCTAATTGACGTCTTTAATCTAGAATTACAATAAAAAGGTCATTTAAATCCAGTTTTTTTTTTGCAAATTAGATCTTTGCTGCTGAGCCTAAATTAGCTGTAGAGTTTAGCTGCAAAACCTGTTCTCAGAGGACACTGGGTAAAGAGCGTGCCACGTGCCATGCCCGGACGACAGAAGACAAACAACCGAGCCTCGTGGGCAGGCGCTCTTCACGTGTCAGGGAGCCAGTATCGCTAGGTTGTGCAGGGGCTGCCGCTCCAGTAATTGTGTCCACGGTAGTGTTGCTGAAGTGTGAAATCACTGAACGTTCAACAGAGCGAGACAGAAATAGAGAATGGGGAGGGGGGCATGCTAGGTATTAACCTGATCTCTCTCATGTCAGGACAAGTTTCTTCAGGTACCTACAAGGCCTCTGATGCTGTAAGAAAGATAAAGAGGTTGTTATTGGAGGGTAAGTCTTATTACTAAATGTCGGGGTAGAAAACTCTAGTATAATGTTAATCTCTGTGATAAAGACTTGACTCTTGAAGTTTCCTACTGTTTTGAGAGCCACTGCTACCTCTGCGCGCTGTTAAAAGTTACAAGTTAGAGAGAGACAACCTTCTCGGAGCCTGTATATTTGTCTCTTCCTCTCCTTCTCTCATCTCTCCGCACCTCCGCTCTCCATCTCTCTGATGTAGTAGATGTTCTGAAGATAGGTCAGAGGGCTGAGAGCACACGCTGGCATATGGACCCATGCCAGCCACCTGAATTTGTGCCAACTTGGACAGAGATGAGACACAGAACAGGTGATAGCGAACACACACATGCACACACATAGTTCTCAACTGAACAGCTTATGAGGTGTAAATACTAAGACAATAAGTACTTTGAGAGTAAATGGGATTTGTATATATTAGTCTTGTGTAATTTAAACATTTTCCTATAGCCAGTCTTGAGTCTGCAGTGATTTTGACAGGACTATGGGTTGCAAAAAGAGCCTAGGGGCTCTGACTGGCCACCTGTCCCTTAGCTAAAGGTTGGCTTCACAGTTGCTGCCCAGCTGGCAGAGGTGGTGCTCGTGCCAAATCGGTGTGCCAGAGAGGGTGAGCCACCCTAACAGGGAAAGACAGTACGGGACCTTGCCTGTCACAATATGCGCTAGATCAGATTCCTGCATTTTTGGATTGAAACTCAAACCTGTGAATTGGGAGTCCCAAAATAGCTGTACTGGACTCCCTGAAAGAGCCATTATAAGCAGGGACAAGTGGAAAAGGTTTGCTAGTGTTATTTAAACTTGGTTAATATATACAGTGGGTATGGAAAGTATTCAGACCCCCTTAAATTTTTCACTCTTTGTTATATTGCAGCCATTTGCTAAAATCATTTGTTAATTTTTTTCCTCATTATGTACACGCAGCACCCCATATTGACAGAAAAACCAGAATTGTTGACATTTGCAGATTTATTAAAAAAGAAAAACTGAAATATCACATGGTCCTAAGTATTCAGACCCTTTGCTGTGACACTCATATATTTAACTCAGGTGGTCCATTTCTTCTGATCATCCTTGGGATAGTTCTACACCTTAATTTGAGTCCAGCTGTGTTTGATTATAGGAGATGGGAGAAAGTTGTAGAAAGTCAACCATCACTGCAGCCCTCCACCAGTCGGGGCTTTATGGCAGAGTGGCCCGACGGAAGCCTCTCCTCAGTGCAAGACACATGAAAGCCCGCATGGAGTTTGCTAAAAAACACCTGAAGGACTCCAAGATGGTGAGAAATAAGATTCTCTGGTCTGATGAGACCAAGATATAACTTTTGGCCTTAATTCTAAGCGGTATGTTGTGGAGAAAACCAGGCACTGCTCATAACAAACCTGTCCAATACAGTCCCAACAGTGAAACATGGTTGTGGCAGCATCATGCTGTGGGGGTGTATTTCAGCTGCAGGGACAGGACGACGGTTGCAATCGAGGGAAAGATGAATGCAGCCAAGTACAGGGATATCCTGGACGCAAACCTTCTCCAAGGAAAAAAGTGGGGGGCTCAGGACCTCAGACTGGGCCGCAGGTTTACCTTCCAACAAGACAATTCCCCTAAGCACACAGCTAAAATAACGAAGGAGTGTTTTCACAACAACTCCAACTGTTACTGTTCTTGAATGGCCCAGCCAGAGCCCCTGACTTAAACCCAATTGAGCATCTCTGGAGAGACCTAAAAATGGCTGTCCACCAACGTTTACCATCCAACCTGACAGAACTGGAGAGGATCTGAATGGCAGAGGATCCCCAAATCCAGGTGTGAAAAACTTGTTGCATCTTTCCCAAAAAGTCTCATGGCTGTATTAGATCAAAAGGGTGCTTCTACTAAATACTGGGCAAAGGGTCTGAATACTTAGGACCATGTGATATTTCAGTTTTTCTTTTTTAATAAATCTGCAAAAATGTCAACAATTCTGTGTTTTTTCTGTCAATATGGGGTGCTGTGTTACATTAATGAGGAAAAAAAATGAACTTGATTGATTTTAGCAAATGGCTGCAATATAACAAAGAGTGAAAAATTTAAGGGGGTCTGAATACTTTCCGTACCCACTGTACATTTACTGCAAAACAGTTGCTTCCAATTAGTTAAATTCATATTTAATAATGTTTATAAAGTCAAGTCAAGTCAAGTTTATTATAATTATATTAAAATGTTTATGCATATAATGTTTACAAAAAAAACACGTATATCATAGAACTAATAACATGTTGCAGTGGTTGACTCTTGTTTTTTCGAGCTTATAATAATATCACAGTTAAAATTAAAAAAGTAATTGTCTTTTAACAGTTGCACATCTAAGCCATACACACACCATAAGCGTCTGCTTTAAGTGAAAACATTTGCACTAAAATATTATCTATAATATGTAATGTCATTATCTGTCATATCTATCATCTATAGTCAGATTATAATTTATTTTTTTTCATATTAATATGAGATTGTTTTCAAATTCATTGCAGCTGAAGTGTATACTTTTTGCACCACTAGAATCACCAAAGCAAAGCAAAGCAAAAACCCTTACAACAAGTTTCCTAAACACTTTCCCCAATCTCCCATTGGTTAGAAAAACAGATCACTCTCCACTGACTCACACCATTGGTCACACACTTTTGGGGGACTTGTAATAGTTTAAAACAATAAATGACACTTCAGCTTTCATATTGAAAAGTGAGCCTGAAGGAAAACTGTTGTCTTAATGTTGTTTAATTCTAACTCAACATTATTCAGATTTCTTTGAAATGGACATCAGCATCTACTAGTGCAGAAAGAGGATATACAACACCCATATGCATGCCTGGATGACCCTGAGTGGAAGGGTCGATGATCTTGGGGGCATCATGGGACAGATGGCACATCGGACTTCAGGACAGACGCGTAAATCTGCTCTTGACAAGGGGTTAATGTGAATTTCTGAACGTCAGCTTTGAGATCACTGCAGCAGACTCCCAGAAACACTGCAATTTACAGCGGTAAACTCACACCCCTGGAATGCAACTCAGGAGACAAAAAGAGGAAGGAGGAAGAGTGTGAGCTCAAGGAAGAGAGGTGGGGGTTCCTCCATATAAACACAGTAATCATTAGAGTATAAAATACAAGAAACCATCACAGCCATTTCTGTGTGAATAAATATTCTGGATGAATGATTCTCTGCAGTGTAAGACCCGGGCTTTTCCTCTCTGAGCAAGTACTGTTGTAGGCTCGCGGCTATGAGGTGAATAGCAGAATTATACTAAAACATGTCCACTCTCTGTATTAAACGGCTTAAAGCACTGTGTATCACCACGTTTCAGAATTCCATAGATGCGAGAGTCATTTAGCATAATGTTCTCTCAATCACGTTATTAAAAAAAAGTTGACATTAGCATTGGAAAGGTGTGCAGACTTTAATTGTGCAATTCTCTTATTGCTGTGCTGGTGTCTGCGTTTTAAAATACTGCAAGTCTTCTGGGTCCATGCTGCCAGAGTCTCCAGGGTTTTGTTCCCATTACTTCAGGGATGCGTTGAAAAACGGTAAAATCGCTCTGGAATGAGCTGTGATTGAACACAGCGCAAATGCTCCAATCCCGTCGAGGTGCTGTGCGGGGGAACATGTCCCCCTGTTTGTCTGGCTGGCGTTTAGGAAAAAGTCCCCAGGGGCCCCGTGCACCTGCAGCGTTCCTGCCACCAATCCTTCAGTCCTTGGCACCAAAAAAAGCACGGTGTGACAAAAAAAAAACAAGAGGAAGGAAGAAAAATTTGAAAGGAAACTGTGCTCTTTGAGTACAACAATTTTTCTCTTTTGCACAAATTTTCTCTTTGTTTCCCATTGTTTTGGAGGTGCTTTTCAAAGAGAATGCAGCTGGGAGGATGATGAGGGGGGATGGATGTTCTTCCGGGCATTATTTATCTCGGCTGTAGGGTGTTGGAGTCAGAAGTTTACCTGGAAAGTGCTGAGGCAAGACAACCCACACCTCCAAACATCCTGCCCTTTTATTCTTGCACCCACGCACACGCTGCGTATCCGTGAACACACGCCATCAGATCTCAATGCACGGTCTGTCGGCCAACGGGGGTCAACACCTCCAAGTAAACAAGACGCAGTCTTTGGCTAACAGGACTCAGTCTCAACTTTCATTTCTGACAGCAAGCTTGCTGTGAAGGATAATAGAGGAAAGTACCAACTGATAAAGTGAAGAAAAAGCTTTGTAAATAACTACAGAGGGATGTGAGAAGGATGGAAAGGAACAAAGGAGGAGAATGTCTATAGGTCAATCATCCAATTAGTCCCAGAACTTCACAAAGTCATGAGCATTTCACAACCACTAAGGTTTCTTAGTGTTCATGTGCTTTTGTTCTCAGGGAGTGGTATAAATTAACTCATTTTGACCTTGCTTGAAGCAAACAAAATGATAGTATTAGTTTATTCCTGTGTATAGAATAGTTTGTATGTTAGAGACAGTTATAATCTTAAAGGGGTCCTATTATGCTCTTTTACAAAGTCTTGATTTTGTTTTGGGGGTGTACTAGAACATGCTCTCATTATTTTTCACATAATTTACATTATTAAAATACCTTTCTCTCCGGTCTGGCACAAACGACTCGATTAGTTCCGGCTTTGATGAAGATCCGCCTTCCCAAAAACAAAATGTGTTGTGATTGGTTAGCTGTCCCAGTGCGTTGTGATTGGCGAACAGCTTAGACGGTGTTTCAGTACTGCCACGCCCCTTGCTCCGTCTTTCAACAAAAGCTTTTGGCGAAGGCACTGTACTCACTCTTGTTGTGTAAGCTGTCCTCAGTAAAATGCGCAGCACACAATAGCAAATTGGGGTTATAAAGCTCAGGGACAGAGTTAAAAAATAAAATTGCAACCACTGTTTCCTGACATAATCCACTTTCGGAAGCCCAAACAAAGACGTTTGGGCACGGAGGTGAAAAAAAACAGCGTTTCAGGCAGTCAAACACAGTGTCACGCCACGTCTTTAAAATTCAAATACGTTATTTTCTATGAGTGTAGGCACACCGGCGTCTGTCCGCGGCGCCCGGCTACCAGCGGTTCTCAATTCCAGGCCTCGCGTACCCCCGCTCTGCATGTTTTGCACGTCTCTCTTTGTTAACACACCTGATTCAGATAACCAGTTTGTTAGAAGTGAGCTACGTGCATGAACGGTGTTCCAATCGATATGATCCCTACACAATGTTCATTGCTCCCTACTCTCTGAGCACGGGATATCCGTTGAAGTTTACTTCACTTCAGAATATTAATTTACAGATTTGCGCTGCGCCGCGGCCTTCACGTCTTCACACACAAACGAAACTTACTAGAGAAGTGTGAATTGTGACATAATATACCTCTGTAAATACAATTTAAATTCATGTCTCGCTCACTTAAATGCCCTTTATATGGAACATATACGCTCCCTTCAAACTGGAATCATGGAGGAATATCCGTTAATGTCCACTTCGCAGGGCACTTACAGTCAAATATAACAAAGTATGAAGCAATAAGAGAAACATACAAAAATGTGCAGATGGGTGTATGACCCAGCATGCTTATTTCTTCATGATTTAATTTGTAATATAGGGAATTGATGATTATTACCACATTCAGGTTTTGCTAGGACTCTGGTCTGAATGTCCCAAGTCCACCTGATTAAACCGGTTCCAAATTTGTAAATCTACACTTTAAATCAAGGGGTCGTCCAGCGAGCTGGTGATTCTTAGTATATTTTAACAAATTAAATATGTGTTTTCCTGGCAACGGTCAACACAATTATGATTATTTGTCATCTCTTAACAGAGGTACTTATTATAAGTAAGCTACAAGCTAAGTAGCAAGCAAGGATCTTTTTGGCATAGGTTTAACCTTAAAATTATATGAGCCAAGAACTTCTTCTTTATAAATGAAACATGAATTTTATTGGCTAATCTCGATTACATAAAAACATAACTAAAACATACAACACCTACACACAAAAGAATTCAAGGAAGGCGTCAACGGAGTGCATTACGTTTAGCGAGGGGTTTAAATTCGCTAGGGAGACACCAAAGCAGCGTTGTCTGATCTTTACTGTTTAACTTTAGCTCGAAAACAGTTCAGCAGAGCTGAAGAGTTTGTTCGTTATTGGTCTGTTAGCTGAGAGCTTAACGCTGATGGCAGTCCGCGCTGAAGTGGGCTGCCGGATGTCTGTTGCGGGGAAAGAAATTCCTTCGCTGCTATGAGCTGTTGCTGACATCAGAATGACGTTTGGATGACAGCTTTTTGGGGAAGCCCTCGTTGGGTTGGTTGGTTGCTGGGTTACGGAAGAGGCTTCAGCAGTCCTGCTAAAAGCCTGAGTTTGAAAGACTTTCAAGTTCTCCGAAGATCGCGAAGTCTCACTGAAATGTATGAGTTCTTGGATGGTCTTGGCTATGCGCTGGTATGGCGGGGCGCTTTGTCGCGCCCACCAAGGTGAAAGCGTTCTTTTGAGTGAGAGTGAGACCCCAGCAGAAGACAACTAAGCCAGAGGCTTTGTGTCCATTTTTAAGCAGGCTGACTTTTGTCCAGCCCACAGGTCGCTGTCCAATCAGATGATGGCATGGTTGCATGCGGTTTGTGGGAGGAGTATTTCTGCAAGTTTTACAGAACTTATTATAAACATATCAGCACGGACAATGATGCTGACCTCACACATATCATTTACCACCAATGTTCTGGAAATAAAGCAAGCTTTCGTTCAACATCAAATAACAGGTATTTTGCATACACAGTAATCTTAATTAACTAAAAAGAAAAGTTAGAAGCAACGATTAAGATATCGTGGTTTCAATAACACATCACACACATTAAGACATAAAACATATTATTTGTGAATATAGTTGCTCCAATACTTTCAATGATTTTTTAATGATTGTCTGTGTACACTCTGTTTCTTTGTCTGTGACACAAGAAAGTAAGGGTTTCGGTCATGCAGGAAGCAGGTGGTTAAACATGGGATAGTCATGTGGCGTCACGCTGTATATCCTGTGCTTGCCTGAGGGCATTATTTATTTCTTTTCCTGTTCTGGACATAATGGTTCCATCCATTGGTGGGTCCCAAGACATGGGGTTTCTATAGGTTGTGAATGAACTCTTTCAGTCCTTGATACCAAGAAAGCTTTATCGTCTCCTGATCGAATTAGTTTCGATCTCATGAGTAGATGAGTTTACCATACTGACAGGAAATCAACCAAGAATATGGGATTCATGTGCTGGGTGATTTAGCAAACCTTGTGAATAGTGATATCAGTGTCTGTTCATATTAAGAAAATCCCTACAGGGGGTACGCGAGGACTGGAATTGAGAACCGCTTTCTAGACATGCCAAAAATTTGTGGCCCCGCACCCACAGGCAGATTCAACCACGGTGCAGGATGCATAGTATTGTGTTTATTAAACATTATTTTTCATAGTAGCTTATGAGACCATGATCCGCACTCACAAAATAGTCTTCTTTTTAGCATTTATTTTATATAATCACCAGTTGTAACGGGGCTGACAAGACGTGAGACATGCAGATCCATATGCAAGCTTTTATTTAGGAAAAGACAGAGACGTGGTCATAAACAGCATGGGTCAGATAAAGCGCAGACAGGTATTGGCGGGCAAAACACAAGAATAGCCTAGGGCTAGGTAGGTCGACGCTCGGCAGACAGAACCAGGGGCGAGCTAGAGGGATGAATCAGGGAGAAGGCAAAGATCGAAACCGAGGAAACACATGAAAGGCACGGCACAACAAGAAAACAAAAGAACAGGCCTAAGTAATGTAGCTATTAAACTGATAAGTGCTAAACAATACTCCGCAGTGCAATGGGATCAGAGTGAGAGTTAAATAGGGGATGTGTGATTGATTACAGCTGTGTGCAATCAGTGCTGTGTGCAATCAGTGCTGTGTGCAATCAGTGCATTGAATGATGGGATATGTAGTCCGGGGGTGATATGCAACAGTGTGTAGTGCAAGAGTCAATAAAATAGGAAAGGGTGACCTCTGATGGCTAACAGAAGGAAGTTCATTGACCGGATTCATGACACACATAGATTAAAAAAACTCTCTGTGTTTTATCAGCCTAAAATAAACGCTAAAAAGAAAGGATAGAAAATGTCTGAAATTTTATAAAAAAATAAAATGCTAGAGTTCGAGAGAACGAGAGAGAAGAAGGTAAATAATTAAAAAAGAAATACAAAAACCAATAATGACTCCAAAGTCAGTCACAATGCCAGGTTTATTATACAATAATAATCAAGTGCTATGTTATCACAAATATTTTGATGCACATCTTTCTTATTAAATCGTTGTATTCCACTTCGTACCGTTACAGTTGATAGAGAATCACTCAAGACTATTTGCTGTAGGCCTATTCCGCATAATAATATGCAATAAAACAATATACAATATGATTTGTTAACATGTAGGCTACCTAGGAACTTGCTGCATGAATCCGTGAGTACAGTTTACAAACCCGAGGGAACGGATTGCGAAAGCATGCGCACGGATTATGAATTTGTGGGAACGGATTCAAAAACCGAAGGTACGGTTTACAAAATCTGAGCGCACGGATTGGAAATTCGTGAGTACGGTTTATAAACTGAGGGGCCGGATGATGCAAAACCGTCGCACAAGGATTGTTTTTTGTCCCTACAGGTGATTCCGGCCTACCGAAAGTTTCTTTGTGATATCACAAAACCTGGAAAACAACGCTGTAGTCCAAACGAGCCGTTCGTTGTAGTTTTTGAAAACTTTGAGATTTGTAACTTTCTAGATATTTTTAATGCCCAAACATACACACTACACACTGACTAAAATTTAAAAAGTGAAAAAAAGCATAATAGAACCCCTTTAACAAATTACAGAGTTTAAAATTGAGAGTTGTTCCATTTCATGTACATTTCATGTACGTTTCCAATAGTCAGTTATATTTCGTTGTTTTTATTTATCTCCAAATTTTTCATACGTTTATCAGCTAGAGGTTTTTTTTTAACTTTGCATCAAAAGAGTTTGAAAATATCTATGAGACCCTGAGGGGTCAAGTCTGCATGCACTGACATTTAACAAGATATCTTCTCAAATGAGATGCAAAGCACTTATGTTGGAATTTAAAACCTCTTTGCTCTAGAAACATGCTACTGCAAGTTGATTCTAGCTAAAGGTTTACATAAGACAACTATAATGTTTGACTTCTGGGTCAAAGGTGACCAAAAGTACTCGGCCTATATTGCAGTGTGTCATAGTTGCTTCTGAAGCACTTGAACTGCTGTTGAAGGAGTTGGATGAGTTTTAGCCAGGCAGCAGCAAATCACCATTCTGATTATTTTTTTAAGCACACAAATTATATTACAAAATCTGCCATTTTGGAGTCTGTTATGAGTCTCTAGACAGGTGGGGATGGGAGCAACTTGTGATATGAATTCCTGCAGATTTGCTGCTGGACACATTAGAATTCTCCACGTTGCAGCTGTTATCAAGAGTTGTTTTATCAAGCCTTGCGAGTCATTTGCGAAGGCACACAAGTCTCAAGTACTAATTAACATGCCTCATCCCAACCCCTGTATTTACTCACTAAACCTAGATATCCCCCACTGATATGGATTGTAAACAAACATCCATATTTTTGGCAGAGTCTGTGTAGTAATTTCAAGCTTGACATATTTGAAATTAGTTCTGCTGCCACAGATCAGTGTCTGCATTACACAGTGTAATTTCCTCTCCACTTTTATTTATGCGGTTGTCATTTATTTGCTGTAAACAAGATTGTTTTTATCCATTAAAGGAACCCGAGGAGTGACCTTTAACGTCTGTAATGTAATTCCCTTTCTAACATGTTATGAAGTGCTATTTGTTAGTTTAGGCCTTTTGAGTGCAGAAATAAAACTGAAAATGCTAAATGGAGTCCAATTAGCTTGAATCAATGCAAGTGTACTTATGGTAGAATATCAGCATCGAGATCAGTGATCATTACGCACGCAATCTTGTCCTTTTCTGTGTCATCAAAATCAATAAAACAAGGCTTTAAATCTTGTATTGTAAATTTGTACATTCTAACATATGGCGTGTTTTTTATTTATTTATTAATTTTTATTCCAAACAATTTTTAGAGAATTTTTAGTTTCGTAACATCTGTCATTCTGTCTATGTATCTGTCTGTCTGTCTATCATATTGTTATGTCATTACATCTGTCTGTCAAACTTTAAGGCTTTTTTTTAATTGACAAGGCTTGAATTGAGCTGATATTTAAAGGCATTAACTTCTTTCACAATTGTGCACATCAGTAATCAAATACAACAGGAGAAAGTATTTTAACTTAGAAAAAAAACAGCACAAAAACAAACAAGAAAAACGCATCAAGTTTGTTAGAGATGAAAGGGTTACATTAAGTTACAATTATATGTAACCAAGAGCAATTTGAAGTAGAGAGTTTAATAATATGCCTGCATGTTTAGCATGTTAAAGGTTTGTCCTGTAATATTAAATTAGTTTTCACATGCAGGGCTGGTTTGGATGTGTGTGTGGATGAAAAACTGTTTTGGCTCCCTCTGTCACCTCACTATGTGCTTTTTTGGATGGACAGGCCGAAGGGTGAGGAGGTGCAGAGCTGCGCAGATGGAATGCCAGGCCTGGGATGCAGTACTGAAATTGGAGGGTGTGTTGAGTGGAGATGGGGGTTGGAGGGGGGTCGGTGGTTTTTGTCAGACACATGGCTGGTGGCTGTGGACATAGGGCCCGGATGCTTTTGGCAGTGGGATCTGGATGGTCTCAAAGGCAGAAAAACCACAAATGAAAACAATAAACAATAAAATGGTCTCGGGAGAGCTGTTGCAGAAAGAGCAAATACAGAACAATTCCCAGGAATGAGATATAAAGTGCAGAAATACCATTTTCTAAGAACCGTTTATGGCTAGAAGGGATTTTCTTTCTGCAGTTGTAAGATGGACTGACTGGAAGATGACCAAAAAAAAAAAACACTTTACAGTAAGGTTCAATTTGTTAACTTTAGTTAAAGGGACAGTTCACCCAAAAATTATGTCATTATTTACCCAATTCCAAATTGTTCCAAACCTGTATGACTTAATTTTTTTCTGCAGGACACAAACAAGACATTTGACCAATCTGTATGCGTATGATGATCAGTGTTTGATTTGATTTGAAAGAGTGTAAAGGCTTAGATATCAATCTGTTCATCATACAAAGTGATCATGTTGCTTCAGAAAACATACAGTATACCAGTTGAATATAGAAATAAGAGATTGGAATGAGGGTGAGTGCATGATGAAAGCATTTTCATTTTTGGATGAGCGATCCCTTTAATACACAAGGTATCATAAATAACCACGATAAACAAGCAATGTTTTGCCAGCACTTATTGTTCTAGGTTAATGTTATAGATAATTTATAAATATATGCTTTAGTGTAAATTCATGTTTGTTCATAATATACAGCTAATACAAATTTATACAAACTGAAATCAAATTTATGTTATATATGTAAATGTATGTATTATTGTATGTAGGAATTAACATATGTTACCAAATGCTGTATATTGTTCACAATTAGTTTGTGATTCCTAATGAATGAGCTGAATGTTAATTAATTGAATTTCATTGTAAAGTGTTTTGAAAAGCATTGGTTTTTGAGTAAGAAAAAACACAGTCTTCCCAAAATCCCAAAGTGAGAAGATACAAGCAGAAGGTTGGAAAAGGCTAACTGACATGCCTGTCTGGAGCATTTTGTCCTGCTAGTTGCGTTACATCAGCCTTCACCCTCAGCCAAGTGTCACAGATGCCCCAATCCCAGCATGCAGTTCATCATGGCGGTGCACAGCATGTGTTGGATTCTGGCACTAGAACCTAATAATCAACAAATGCCTCAACAAATCAGACATGCTTGGTCATTCTACAGCATACTTTAAGAACTGTTTATTTTACCATGTCAAAACGATTGCCATTTTGAGCGTGATATATGTAATGTCCAGAGCAGCCAGTGTTTGCATAAAAAAAAAAAAAAAAAAAAACATTATTACGCTTGCTAAGACTCTTGACAAACAACTGATGGCAGATATGAGAGTCTTATTGATTCAGCCTCTTTTTATTTACTCTGATATGAGAGTCTTATTGATTAACCTCTAAAATGAAGCCACTCGAAAGGCTAGACTTTTTTCTCAGTGGATTGTCCTTCAGTAATTCTCATAAGTATACATGGCGTTACCATTACAGATGATTGGAAATTCCTTTTGATGTCCTGATTGGAATTTTAATAAGAAATAACAAGTTCGCTTTATGAGTCATAAACCTGCTTGCTTCTAAGGCAGGAGCCGAGCAAACACACGAGAGGTCGTGCAAGTCTCTCGTGAAGCTTTTTTGATTGACAGAGAATGTGTTATTGCCTACCCGTGCAGTCAGTCAAGGGGAGGAACGAGGGGTTGGAGGTCAAGAGGAGAAGACAAGGCTACTCAAAAGGTCTTAAACAATCACATGCTCACGCAAGCATATACGCTTAGGCGTTATGTAAAAGACAGAAGCATTGAGGATTGGGTTTCCAGAAGGAAATTGATTTGAGGGTTTTCCCGGTACGGGCATATTTGCTAATCAGCCTTGCAGGTAAACAGTGGGAGAGATTGACAGCCTTTAGTCAGAGAAATATAATCGACGTGGCTTAAAGGCTCAGGCGTCTCAGACATAACAATTTGCAGAGTGCAATGGTGTAAATCACAATTAAATCGGAGGGTGTGGAGGGCCTGCGACTTTCGAAGTTAGGGAGCTGAGGCTCACACCACGAATATATTGATGGGATTTCACAGACGGGGGCTTTGGTGTGGGGTGGCAGCCGTCAGTTTCCCCTGGCAACCGTTTGACTTACACAAGAGAAGCTACCAAACTTTGGCACATGGGCTAATAGCGTGTCTCTGGGATAGCGTGCAGCTTTCAAGGGCTTTCTGGAATCGAAGAGGTGTACGCCATGGTTTAATCTCCCATCAGAGGTGGCAATTGACTGTGGCTTCACAATGACAACAAAGGCTGAAGGTAGAAATGGAAATGGATTGGTACCACAAATGGAGCATCAACTGAAAGTGATTAAGGATTTTGATATTGTGTATTCAGATGTTTTAAGATGCACCTGGCCTGATGTTGGTCCAGATGTCCGTGGCAAACCTGTGAAATTTCATGCCATTGTTTTATCCAACACCTGCACGGATGAGTTGCTGAGAGACAGAGTCCTTATAACGATCTTGGCAGAACAATTACACAATAAAATCTGTTTCCTGTTTCTCTGCTGAACAAACAGAGAACAAGATTCATTGGGGAAAAAAAGTTTTTTGTTTAATATCAAATGAAAAAAAGCCAATGAAGTCAGGCAAACTATATTTATTTTTTCTTCAATCAACTTCCAAGCAGATTTAAAATTCCATTACCCCCACATTGTCTACCTTTGTAAGGGATGCAGTAGATTTGATTGAAAGTTGACCATGGGTCGAGGTGTACTAATAGGCTTTGAAGTGCTGCTGTCTGTAATTGTGTTCCCCACCACCAAATAAATGGCAGCTAAATACACATAATTGAATCCACCGACACTTTTAACTCTCTGAATATTTTATTATGGAATCTGAATAAAGTGTGGAGGAAAAGGGGGGTGAGGGCACCACAGTCCGCTTTTGACTGACACCTTCCCTATTCATCTATTATACAGCTTGTTCCGGTTATAGCAAGGTTCTCATCTCGCCCCAGAATACAAAGTCATACCATCTGTCCATTTTTATTATCTTCGTTGGTAATCAGGGCTGATAAGACTGATATGAAGACCTACTGGGGCTCATTAAATTAAGATAAAAACAAGTTCAATCTCCATATCACAAGCAAGGGGCCTGTCATCTCTGATGTCTGACAGTTGCAGTTTTTATTCTGCATATTAAATGCTGCTGCAATCAGTTCAGGCGACCCTGTGCAAGGGAATTACTGTAGAACTTTTTTTTATTTTTTTTTACTTAATGTCACTTTTCAAGATACCTCCCTTGAAAGGGCATAATTTAAATAGGGCTTATACGAGATTATGAGATAAGTATTTTTTAGATTTATTATTATTATTTTTTTTAGATCTGCATTATCAAGACTGCAAGTGTAAACAATTCAACTAGATAATAAGACTGTTGTTTGATTAAATTTTTTTATTTTTAAATTACATTCTAATGACAAAACATGCAGAATAATTAATCTAATTAATCATAATCACACATATTAATATTTAATATGTAAAGATAATTTAAGACATCAGTAAGGAGACAAAAAGTGGCTTTAGAAGTTAATATATTGTTTGTTTAATTTCATATAATTGAACATAAGCCTTTACTGACCTACAGTCCACATCAAACCATTTTGCAGTCAAGTTTGTCGATCTGTTTAAGGCTATTTATTTACACAGGAAGTGTACTGGTCTATGTAATCATGCAGTTTATAGACCACTCACATTCTACACACTATCACATTCCACCACTTTTTTTAAATGTATTTTTCCCCCCAGAGTGAGTCTTTTACCATTAGTCCTATGATGGTGCATCAAGTGGAAAATGTTATTCATTCATTCATTAATTCATGCATGCATGCATGTATGTATTTTTCACAAAAAGTTAAATAGCCCACAAGTTTTGCCATAACTTCAACCATCATTAATCACACAATGTACACTTACATAAATAACATTTGTTTTTTGTTTTTGTGTGTGTTTGTGCGAATAGTATCACTGTTTGCACTTTGAATAGAAGGTATGTGTTGCTATTAACACTTGATGTAAAAATACTTAAAAAGTAATTAATTTCTCTTACACCTTTGTTATTTTTTTGCATATAATTAAGTAAAATTGTAATTTACATTAAATTCACTCATCAATAGGATGGATTTTGTTTATTGGTCTTTTTTTTTTCCTTCAAAATATTTCTTTACTTTCATTGCTAATATTCATTATGACATTTATTTCCATGATGACCTCACTAACTAATACAGTGACTTCCAACCAACCACCATCAGAATTCTAGTAATTAGTCATTAAAAACTCTAATTCATGCACAAATAGGGAAAATACATATTTTAAGACACAGAGGGGGAAAAAAAGTATTAATTATAAAATCTCCTATTTCTCACTTTGACACCTCTCCATTTGGCCGAGGGTTCCTCTCCTCCCTTTTATCCAGCTCACAAAACAGTGTAAAGATGGCTGTTATTTCTGTATGTGAGCAGCACACTGCTTTGATTATTCCTTCTAGTCCTCCAGTTAAAGATCTTAGTTCGCCACCTCCCTCTGTCTGCTCTCCTCAGTAATGAGCCAGAACTCTTTGTTCAGAAAGAGCACGAGAGAGAGTAGGAGAGGGGTCAAAAAAGTGGAGGAGAGATCAGACCTGAATACAGAGAGAGAAAGGAAGAGATTCTGATGCCATACTGATCATGTGTATATGAAGCAAAAGAGACAGACATTGATAAAGACAGTGCAGCGAAGTGTTTGAAGTAATCCCCTAGTGGTTCAAGTAGGAGAGGCATGATTGGCTATTGAATAAAATAATAAAATCCGGGTTCACAGTTAGAGTCATTTTTGCCACAGATGTGTAATATGCCTTTGAATCACAAGCTAACAGACATTTCTATATGAGCAATCCATTGCTCTTTGTCAGTGGAAATGATACAACTTTTTGCATTGGAAGACAGCTGTTATTTACTTTGTTAGTCTTTGTGGTGTAATCAATGTTAGACCTTGCTGTTGCTGTTTGTTAAAAGGATAGTTCACCCAAAAACGAAAGTTCTGTCATCATCTACTCACTCTTACACTATCCCAAACCCATAAGACTAACTCATGACCCATAAGACTATTTTAATGAAATCTAAATCTAAGAAGTTTTTGTTCCTTTACTGGAAAGCCTTTACTACCAAAGCCTAAAAGATCAAGAAAGGTTAGAAATGCATTGTAAAACAAATCCTTATGAATCAAGTAGTTTAATTCAGGTCTTGTGAAAATATACTATTGCTTTTTGAACAGATTTAATTTAGGCTTGTATTATTTTAATCAACATTTTAGCTTTTAGTTTTTAAATACTTCAAAAATATCATTTCTATTACAAGCAAATAGCCCATCATGTTGAAATATATTCACTAACTTTCATTCCTCAGACAAATTATAATTAGTACAAATAGCATATGTTTAGCATCGGCTATTAGTGTTTAACGTTGATTGCTCAGGTAAATATTTAAATGAACACAATGGCATACTTAGTTCTTTCAATTTGGTTGTCTTTCAGAGCACGGAAACAAACCTTTGTTAATTCAGTGGGCTCCTCACTTTTTCCCACATTAGAAATTTAGATTTTTCCTCCCCCGATTTTAAGGACAATCTGACACTTTTCAACAAGAGAAATAACACCGCGGAAATGTTCTCTGTGATTTTCTGGCTGAGTGACTTCAATGACGATTAAGAACTGATGTATTTTGGAAGGGGGTGATCATGTTCTGTGCAAGCTGTTGACAGGTGATGTTTTTTTAGGGAAGATTATGTCCTCTGTCACCTGGATAATCTTGTATTAGAGGTGATTAAACTCACAGGGGTCCTCTTTCTTTTCCTTGCAGGTGCCCCTGTCATGCCTGATGGGTTTCTGTATAAAATGAGGCAAGCCAGCAGGTCTCGGCTGTCGGTCCATTTCACTGGGACAAAACCGGGTAGGGAGGTGATCCTTTCTTTAGGCATATGAGCGTAAATGACATTACCAGAATGTGATGACAGCCCACAGTTACTAAAATGTTTGGGAGTCTGTTTCTGGTTTTGGGATAAATATGTCCTATTTGCATTTTCTCACTTCACACTCGGGTTCTTCAATTTATTTTCAGTGCCTTGATCAGTCATTTACAGATTCGAAAGCATCAGTTGCTATTGTGACATACTCCGAGGCCTTGTAGAGAAGAGTGCCAAATGTTCATGCAGACAAGCAGCAAATATTTTATCTAAAAGAAAAAGAAGAGTGCTGCTCTCAGGTCCTGCTGAATTTCTCAACTTATCAGGGGAAAAAACACGGCGGGATTCTCAAGGTCATGATTCAGAGTAAATGTAAAGGAAAAACATGTTTAGCCCTCAATGAGACCATGCATGACCTCATGAAAATTAAGTCTGACTTGTCCAAAAAATTCCTAGGAAACAACCTGCGATTTCAGATGTCCACTTGACCTTTGCCCTTTATCTGTACAGGCACCATGTGTGCAGCTGCGTGTTTTACTCTTTTATTTATCTTTCGACTTTGTTGCATTCACACTGTTTCCTGATTGCTATTGTCTAACAGATGTTCTTTAAATTCCATATTATCCGATTGCTTAACCACCCTTCACATAATACACACATACACAATCTCAGGTACTGTTGAACTTTCCAGGAGTGTCACCTTTTGGAGTTTTGAAAGGCACCTCTGTAGCCTGTGACAAAACTAATTTAAATCGGGACAGATGGAATTTGTTTCTCTCTCTCTCTATCTCTCTCTTTTTATTTCTTGGTTGTTTGTCTTCCTTTCTTCCTCATAGCTCCCCATTTTTTGATCTGTTTGTTATGCATGGGGGAGGTTGTGTCTGTTGGCATAAAGACAAAAGAACCAGAAGTTTCCATTTTAATATGCCACAAATAAAGGGCATCACAAGTACCCACATGGGCACTCAGTATGAATAGAACATGAAGTTTTTAGCATGTTGTATCAGTAGAGAGGATGCTTAAACTCCTGTTTATATGGAAAGACCTTCACAGCTGACAAACCAGTGAAGTGTCACTCATAAAAACCAGCAGGTGTGATGTGTTTTGTATGTGTAGTGAGTTTTACCACTGAGAGGTTTTTGACTGTAATTGTCCTTATACCCAAATATGGTTTTTAATTGGCTTGGTAAAAAAAACAAAAAAAGTCAGCTCTGAAAACTTACTTTTGTGGCTTTTAGTCCATGTCTATTAACTTTGACATCATTTATGTGTTAGTGTACTCCTAACTTTTACTCCTCACATTAACTTTTAACAGAAGTATACTTTTAAAATTTGCAATCTTCTGTTTCAAGCAGTGTAAAACACGCATGTGCTACACCTTGTTTGCAAGCAGATGAATGCACATGCATGCATCAGGGTACTCTCATGAATGTGTGTTGACTGACATGGAAGAGAATACATTGTTGAATTGTCTTTTTTTTTTCTTTGCACACTAAAATGATTCTCATAGCTCCATAGAATTTAATTTGAACCACTGATGTCACATGGGCTATTTTAACGATGTCCTTATACCTTCTGGGCCTTGAACGTGTAAGGATACTTGCCGTCTATGCAAGGTCAGAAAGCTCTAAGATTTCATCAAAAATATCTTAATTTGTGTTCCGAAGATGAATGAACATCTTACGGGTTTGGAACAACATGAGGGTAAGTAATTAATGACAGAATTTAAATTTTTTGGGTGAACTAACCCTTTAATGTTTTTTTTGTAAAATTAAACCAATTATAACCATTTAAATCAACATAATTACTTTAACCTTTAATGTTAGCATGGAACTTACTGTCATTTTATTGGAACAAATTATGTTTATGTTCTATATATTTGATTAATCGCATAAATAGCGCGCGTTTGGATGAGTTAATAACCTGTAGTAAATCTCTTCAATTCCTGGTTCATTGTACGTTCATTTACTCCACTCTGCCTGGTCATCCGCTGCTAGTGACTATGATTAAATTATTTTAAAGTCATATTATTTTTCTCCTTCAACAACATTGTTTTGTGTGTTGTTTTTTCACCATATTTTAATCTATATAATTTATCCTTCAATAGTTTGGTTTATTTCCTGCTTTGCTGTTTCAATAGAAAATATTTTTGAATGGTAAAGACAATGCATTTAGCAAGACATGTCATAAAGAGGCGTCTGATTAGAGTTACATCGAATTCTGCAGAGAAATTTTCCCTACACCAACAGTTAATTGCAATGTACTTTAATACAGCGGGTCCTCATTGAAAAGTATGTAAATATAACAATAGAACAACAATAGAGAAACATATCTTCTTCTCATTTACAGGCTCAAACCCCTCTATGTCTATTCTTGAACACTTTCGCATAATGGTCCCGTTGTTAAAGTAAACTATGCAGAAAGTAATAGTATTAACTACATTAACATTAACTTATACTATTAAGACTAAAGGAGCAAAATTAACTAAGCAGTAATAGTGTAAACCAAATTTAGGACAAAGGTAGAGTCCTTTATAGATATTTGATCAGTATAAATCAAAATAGCCTCATAACCGACTTGTGACCGATGCCCAGTTAGTCACGAATACCTATTAGTTACTCATCAAACAGTTAATTTCTTAAATGAACATTGGTCTTTTGGAACTATTTATTAATAGCCCTCCAAATAAGTCGGCTACATTTTAAAATTGTGACCACTACTTCAAACTTAAACATAGAATAATAATAAAAATGAAAATTCATTTAAAAATGTTAATAATTAGTAAGTGATTGAATTAGTTCACAATTATGAGCACTGTTTCGTGTCAATATGTTCAATATGTATCCCACTCCAAAAGACCTACTGGTAAAATATCACTAGTGCTTCACACAAATGTTTGACTGTACAGTATGTCAGATATAAAATATGTTAAATAAATTATTAATTTACTTGTGAGTAATTACTGAGGGGTTAACTTGTTTTTCACTTTAAAATAATGGTCCATATCATTAGTAGTTCTTTAGTAGCACTTTAGCTTTAAAGTGAAAATTGCATTAGCCTCTCACTAATTACTCAAGCGTTACCTTGTCAGCCTGCAGGAACTAGTACTAGTGATCTGGACCATTATTTTAAAGTGAAAAACACCTTAACCACTCAGTAATTACTAAGTAATTTAATAAGTTATTTAACATATTTTATATCTGACACATACATTTGTGTGAGGCACTAGTGATATTTTACCAGACACTGTAATCTGGAATATGCGGTTTTGTGCTTAACACAATATAAATGCAGTCGATGCCTTCATTAAGGATGTGAATTTTTTTGTCAAGAGAACATCATTATTTATATTTAAGAAAAGTCCTCCCCAGCCTGCTGTCACTGAAGGTATAGGTCTTTTGGAGTCGGAGACATATACTGAACTGACACAAACTAGAGCTCATAATTGTGAACTAATTCAATCACTTCCTAATTATTAACATTTTTAAATGAATTATTTTTATTATTATTTTATGTTTTTGTTTGAAATAAACAGAGAACATCCATCCTTTGGTAAGAGAAGTAGTCACAATTTCAACCTGTAGCCGACTTATTTGGGGGATATCATATTCATAAATTAGTTTCTACAAAGAACCCAATTGTTCACTTTTAAGCGTTCACTTTTTGTTGTGATTAGTGATTAATTGGTTATTCTTTATTAATTGGTCATAGTTAGCAAGTAGTTCTTAATGAGGATATTTTTATTTAGTAATTACTGAATATCTAATAAGGAACTACCTTTGTCCTACATTTGCTACTACTTACTGCTTAATCTTGCTTCTCTATTAGTTAATAGTATTAAGTTAAGTGTCTGGCTCCTCTGACCGTCAATGGTGTGACTGTGGAGAGGGTGAGCAGCACCAAGTTCCTGGGTGTGCACATCACAGAGGATCTCTCCTGGACTGACAACACCACAGCACTGGCCAAGAAAGCACAGCAGCGTCTCTACTTCCTCCGCAAACTGAGAAGAGCCAGAGCCCCGGCCCCCATCATGTGCACCTTCTACAGCTGCACCATCGAGAGCATTCTGACGAGCTGTATCATTGTGTGGTATGGCGCCTGCAACGCGTTCTGCCGCAAGACACTTCAACGCATAGCGAGAGCAACTGAGAAGATCGTTGGTGCCTCTCTCCCCTCCCTTCAGGACATTTACAACACCCGTCTCACCCGCAAAGCCCTCTGCATTGCAGGTGATCCCACCCACCCGACACACAGCTTCTTCAGTCTGCTGCCATCAGGGAGGAGACTGCGGAGTCTCCAGGCCAGGACCAGCAGACTGAAGGACAGCTTCATCCATCAGGCTGTCAGGAAGCTGAACTCCCTCCCGACCTTGCCCCCCCTCCCCTCTTTTGCCCCACGCACCACTGAACTCTGCCCCTCTACGGACTCCCCCACTCCCCCCTCCCAAATACACACACACTCTGTCACTTTAATCAGTCTGAATAAGCGCTTTTGCACTACAAATCATTTTTTTTGGGGGGAGGCACTACAATCTTATATCTGTACTGTTTGTTTACTTTACTGGTTTGCACTCTATCTGCCATTTGCCTTGTGCTTTATATATATATTTTTTTACATTTTACCTTATTTGTATAGTTGTATTTTATATTTAATCTGTATCTATCTGTATTTATGTTCTACTGTTAGTGTTATCTGTATGCACCAAGGGTCTGAGAGTAACGCAATTTCAATTCTCTGTGTGTATGTGCTGTACATGTGGAAGAATTGACAATAAAGCAGACTTGACTTGACTTGACTTAATGTAGTACTACCTATTACTTCCTGCATAGTTACTTGTTAACAACGGACCATTATTCTAAATTGTTACCATATTCTTTTAGTGATCATCATTGTGTCCTTGAGCAAAACACTTCACTTCAGATTGCTCCGGGGGGCTGATTCTGTAACTTAACATGGCGATGCTATGGAAGCAAATCCCACCAGATAACAGATAAAAGAATACCAAGGCTGTATTCGTCCAGTCATATGTATTCTTCAGGATAAGCATTTCACATATAAAAGGACTGCTGGTCAAGGGCAAAAGTACTCTTTCCAATCAAGAACTAAGCACACTTTATTGTAATCTCTCTTTTCATTTTAAAGGACCACAATACGTTCCTTTATTCAAGCAACATTAATAAGGACAATTCTTCTTAAATTTCTTTTAAGAGCTTCAGTACCCCACACGCATAAGTAATAGTTCTCGGGAACAGGATAACGACGGAGAAAAAAGGAAAATCTGTGGGGCGTGCTCCAAGCTTGCTACCGGAAATACTAATCTCAGTCTCCTAGGCCTTCTGTCATGGACACTGAATTATTAGTTGTAGTTCTGCAGCCAGGCGTCTAGAATGAAGTCCGGACACAAAGCAATATCACCCCGGGATATAAAGGAGTTGAAGTTCCACTCTGTCCCTATTTCTGACAGTAGCAAATCCCGCATCACACATAGCACCAGCCTTTAATATCTATATCTCGAACATACTCGAGCAGATCTTTTAATACATTTTACCCTTTGAGGCAAGGAAGACTTTTTTTTGAGAGAGAAATAGGCAATAAAAAAGATGCATCTGTGTCGGCCTTCTCTGTAGTATGAGATTTGCATGAGGTCGCCTCAGTGAAAGCGATTTGGCGATGTGATTTCCTCGAACGAAATGAAAGACTTGTATTCAAATCATTCTGTCTTCTCACCTTCAGGCAAGGGCTTGTCCCAGTTTGGTTGTGCCTTGATTCCAGGCTGATCATCTGGATATTGAAGCTATTTAATTATTAGCTTATTAAAACCTGAGTCTGATGCTAGCACAAATGGGAAATTCTCAGCTTCTTTCTGCATGACAGACCTCTGTTCGGGCTAATAATATATGCTCACATAAATATGCGTGATCACATTCTGATTGGACAATTAGCCTCTTTCAATCAGGGGAAATGCCAAGTAATGATTTTGATATGTGTAAGTGATTCTGAAACCGATGCCAGTGCGTCCATTGAGATTGCGCTCTCTCTTCCCGCGCGAAGAGTCAGACTCTGCAGTCCATTACAAACACTGTTAAACTCAACAAGAGGAAATATATTCATGAGAAACCAAATAATGAAGCAAAATATCAAAAAATTTGCAAGCTAAATCATGCTCCCAGGATAATGACGGGCGATGCACCCCATTACGACATCTTAGATATCTGTGATTCCTGCATCTCTTCCTAAACTCTGCTCCTTCTCATTTCTGTTCCTGACTTTTAATCCTATCTCTCCATTTTCTGCAAATGGGCCGAGCTAATAGACTTTTGGGGCCATAACTCTGTCTCACTCTTCAGTGACACTGATGATAATCTTGTTCTACATGGAATTTATTGCACATCTGGTTGAGAAAACACCCAATTAGAGCCCTCCTCTTCTTTATGCAGTCAAATGAGAGAGCGCACTGAACCAAAACACAACATATGGCGTGTATGTGTGTGTGTGTGTGTGTGTTTTGTGTTTCTATCTGTTTATCATTGGTACACACAAACACCACTGTCTGTCAAGCTTAAACTTGATCAAGCAGATGTGGTTTCCTGTTCTCTTCTCAGTGCTACCGAGCATATAAAACTTTAAATTTAATATATATATATATGTATAGATAAAGATAGATAGATAGATAATTCATTATTGTTATTCTTATATATTGATCATTTTAAGATGTTATATTTTATTTAGAATATATGCTTATGGATTGAAAAAGTTTTAAACTTGCCATTTTTGTGTTTTGCGTGAAATATGCATTGGATGATGTGTGAGCTGCTCTAAGGGGGCGTTTCAGCTAAAAGCAGAAACATTTTTTATGCATCTTGGCCGTTCATTTACATGACAACAGCATTTTGGGGGCCTGAAAATGAAAATTTTTGAAAGCGGGTTTCAAAGTGCAAGTTTTTGAAAACAATACCATTATCATCTCTCTGTTAACTATTAAAACCCTAATTTGTGAAAACTGTGACCTCACCTCACACAAATATTGCGTGTTCAGTCTATATGTACAGTATGTGTATGTGTATGTGCACAGGCACTTGGTGTTTCTTTATTATACTGCATTTTAGTTGTTTTCACAGATCCATATATAAATGGGGATTGTTTTGACAATATTGCTGGCTGGAAAGGAACAACTTTTCCGTTTTTAGTACAATAATTGTTGTTTAAATGTATCATGATACCTATCTTCAGACTTTAGATCAAGCTTTACATTAAAGTCTGAATGCTGACAATTTGGTAATAGCAAAATAGTTATCGTGTACTGTATGTTGTACATGTCTGAATGCTTAATGAAATGTATTGCACATGTGAATGGGTGGTTCCAATCTGTCTTTACAATTCAATATTGTTTTTGTTTTTTGTTTTTTATTTTTCTCCAAATGTGAGTACACCTGTCGGATTGTACAGTCCTGGGCTTAGACAATGGCTCATTATCATTCACAGTAGAGAGAGCCATTTCATTTCCAAATCTAAATGGTGATCAACCTGTCAATTACCATACACCTCTCAGACTGTGTGCATATGTTTTAAGAGAGACAAACTGTAACGTTTAAAACAGACGGAGTGGAAACATATGGAGGGAGAGCTACCATTAGTCATTATATGAACGTAAGAATGAGCTGGATGTCCTTTTATTTTTTGCACAGAAGACCATTTTGAGCTTCAGATGTACATTCAAGGTATGCAGCTGTTTCTGTCATATGGCCATTTCAAATTTAATCTGATCTGCTCAGCTATCGCACACTTTTGAAATTAGTGATTTGAAAGGATGATATCAGATTTAACAGCTGAAAACATATATTTGTAATATAAAACTAAACAGTAGTATTAGAATGTTGATATATGAGACATATGGTGTATGTCTCTTTATTGACAATTTACCAAGAAGTCGTCTGTCTTCTCTAGTGAGGAAGAGAAAATAACATTTGGTCAAAAAAGAAAGGAAGATTAAAAATACTATTTCTGTCTTTCTACTTCAAATTTTCACGTTTAATTAAATGTGTCTCTTGCTGTTTCGTTGTAATGTTTTTACATTATATTATATTATATTTAATTTTTTATTAGGTTCGACTTTGAATATATTTTCTTATGTGTGTAACTAATATACTGTGCATGCCTTCCTTAGTGTAATTTCTCAAGTTTGCTTGGATTGCATTAAAACCCACACCCCTCATTTTAATACAATATTTGACATAGTTTTGTATATTTAACAAGCACGTGTAGAGCCTCTGCTGTGTTGTTGTGAATGGCAGGCAGTTCCCCATGAGCATTTCACATGGAAGAAAGGGGAGCTAACAGAGACACCTCTCCATTCCCAGAGTCCCTTGATCCTCCTGTCCCAGTCCTGTTTAGTGTTCAGACAGAGGCCTGCAGGGTATTATGTCAGGATTACGCATTTCTGCTGTTAATCAGAGGGCTGCAAGAGGAATACTCAATACACATATGTGCACAGGCACACACAATGCTTTTTTGCATATTAAAATGCAATATGCTTGGCCATGTGCCAGACAGATACAGTATGTATTTAATCAACAGTGTAGAACCAAAGACTCTAAAACTGACACTTGAACTTAAATAATTATAGTATGGTTCTACAATTATATTTGATTGATTGGAAACTAAACATATGATGACACTGTATTTGGACATAATAGTAATGATGGCATGTTTTGAATTAGCACATAGCGTAATGTAGTATGTGTCTGTCAGTATCGATTTAACTTTTTTATTTTTGCATTTGAATAACAGATGTCTCTGTTGCGTTTGAAGTTAATTAAAGATGCAATTTTTTTTATTTTCACTATAGTGTAATAGTTACTGGACATAATGCATTACTTATTTAAAAGAAAATGATTTTTATTTGTCTAATACTCCCAGTAATTCCATTAGCTTTGTATATGAGAAAATAGCATACATTTCTGCTTAATAATAACAATTGATGTGTCTTTAGTAATATCACAAAATGCGTAAAATTAGTTCTATTGATTAACTGAACATCAAAAAGGTGGGAACCGCCACCTACACTGTAATGTTAATGATAAATGTTAAAGTTAATGTGATGTTCTATGTGCTAAATTTCACAAATGTTCTCCATTTCATTCACACAGTGTTGCTAAATGTGAAGATTGTATAAGATGTTTAGGTGCTAAAGGGAGTGAGGACATGATTCTCAAAAATATTCTCATATTGAATGCCAAATTTCAGTAACAGTAATGTTAATGAAATGCCCCCCTTAATCACTTATCATTCAGAATGAGACATCAGACTTATGCTTTATTCCGCTGGGATCATTAAATGCAATAAATTATTCAATGAGTCTGCTGAGAAGTCCTTTAATTCTCTTTAATTGATTCAAATGGATCTGAAATGAGTTCAGAGACTTTTAAGAGCATGTTTCGTGTTTCAGAGAGACATAGATGTTTATTATCTCCAATATGTTATTTATTTTCTTTTGCTAATTACTGCCATTTTTTATGATCAGGTCTGTGTGGTTCCAGCCAGTTCATTTAAATTAAAATAAGTTGAGAATAATTTTTCTTTCTCATTTACCTGACTGCTTATTCTTCTATTATTATTTATACTGGTAACTTTTGACAGTGTGCAATCAGTACTAGTGATGTTTTACTTGTAATAAAAACTGCACCATACAGTGTCCAAACATTTTTGGACTTCATTTATGTGACGAGTGGGGGCGGGGCCGAGAGCCGTGGGAACGGAGTGATAAAAGCCACTCACCGGTCTCGAGTCCCACGGAGGAGCTCCGGAAGGATAAAAGGAGGAGTGACGACAGTACAAGACGAGAGAGGACCAGGTCAGGACTTTATTTTGTGTTTTGGTTCTGTTTTTTGTTTGTTTTATTATTAAAGTTTTGTTTAAATGTTCGCCGGTTCCTGCCTCCTTCTTCCCGATCTACAAACTGTTACAATTTAAAACAAACCTTCCGAAATGCATCAATTAAATGTCTGTTTGACAAATTTTCATAATCTTTAATTTTGCTGTGCTTGTTCACATAGAAATCTTACCCACATCAAAAAAACAGCTTCATTAGTTTTTTGATTAAAGATTTTGTCATTCCACTCAGTTATTTCTTTGGCTTAGAGGAATAAGAAGGGATTTGAGTCACACTTAAAAGAGAGGGTGAGATCTTTTTTTTTCAGTTTTAATTGAGAAATCTCAAATGCAGTAGGATTCAGATGAATACCAAAGACAGAGCAAGTCTGTGCGGGACTGGAATCAAGGGCACCTCGATGCTTTTGATCACTGCCATCTTTTAAAGCATGAGAGTTGCCAACTATGCAGGACACAAGTACAAAAAAACAGGAAGCTATTACCCAGCTTCCTCTGCTCCATCCTGGTAAACATGATACAAATGGTACATGCTTCATCAAGTTAGAATACATGTGTGTCCAAAGTACAGTTGAGCATTAGTCCCTAATTTATTTATTTATTTTTACTTCATTTTGCTTTCATCTGACATTCATTTGCATTTAAACTACTTCATTAGGTATGCTCTGGTGTTCACTCACATACTAAAGCTTATTGTATTAAGATTAGATAAATAACTGAATAAGTAAATGACTGGAATATAAAACATTTCAGAGTTCAACTGAGCAGCTGAGCTTGTTGGCCTCAAACGACATTTGATTATACCCTAAAATTGTTGAATACAGTTAATTTCATAGATCTGTTATGCACTGAATATGAATGCATATATTTATTCCAAGCTGACACGAAATATAGACCAAATAATTATGCAGATTTCCAAATTGCATCCCTTCCCATGAATTTTCATGAATTATGAATAATATGAAATATTTCGGCTAATATGAAAATGCCCTCAGCTCTCTTAGACATGTTTTACAATGTTTAAACTCATTCTGGAAAATTCCACAGATTTCAACCCAAAATCTCTGTGGAAAGCGCTACAGATTCCATCAGAGATTCTCTGAGTTGAATTGTTGATTAGAAACATGGTGGGGTTTGGAATAACATTCATAGAAGTTGAACAGCACTTAACTAACATCTTATATTACCCCTTTGTACCTGAACGTGTTCATGAATATGCATCCTCGTGAGCTAATTAAGATGCCTACCTAGGATGCATTAGGGGAGGGTCAGAATTTGTAATGCCAGGTGTTGACAATGACTTCCTGTTTGCACCGTTGGGACTTCCTGTTGCCACATTCACTCTGACTTCAAAGCTGATTGCAAAGCAAATCCCAGAGGAGTTAAATCTACAGACAGGACAAACGTGACTTTATTAACAAGAAAGTTCTGCTCTTGTTTTCTGTCACGAGAGCATATGGTGGAGGCCATAGGCCAGTCTTCTACCTACTCCTGTATTGAATGTATGTTGTGTATAGATTCCATTAGTTTCGTGTGATTTATTATTTATTTATATAATAACAAAAAGTCACATGTAATGAGAAATTATGAGTAATGGTCATTAAACACTCCTTTGTTCATCTAATCTTAATGGCAGACTCTATAAACCTTTTTTTCTCTCTCTTGAACTGATGTTTTTTAATGCCTTTGATTTACTTAAATGTTGGATTTGCTATTTTGTCATTCATGTCTTTAACATGTATATGATCTGGTAATTAGAGGTCTCTGAAACAAAGACATTTCACTATAACACATAAAAGAGCAGGTGCTAAGCAGACCCAATGAAGATGTTACCATGGAAATATAATTTCAGCTAATACAGTCCTTCCAGCCATAATATAATGATATAATATTAAGATAAAAAGTAATTCGCATAAAAAAAAATACCTTTATGATTGGTACTAAGATTATTCATTCAAACAAATGCTTGGCGTTCTAAAGACCCTCTTGCTGCTTTTCAATTCGTGTCCACGATATTTAACATCTCTGGTATTCATTAAGGTGGATGTTTCTATAATGGCCATTGAAAAAATGTCCTTGCTGTGCTCAAGGCATAATGTAAAATCAATTAGGAAAAGTGTGATTATGTTTCCTGAGCACTTTTTTTTTACATTTTTTAATTTACACTCAGAAAAAAAAAACAAAGACAAAAAAAAAAAAACAAAAAAAATGTCCTTGCGATGTGCTCAATCATATATTAAAATCATTAGGAAAGTGTGATTTGTTTCCTGAGCCTTGTTTTTTTACATTTTTTTAATTTAAACTTTTTATTATTTCAATATATATTTTATTTCTATTACATACTCTTGATTTAGATATTGCCATAGTTTTCTTTTTTCACTAGCCCAGCCAATTCAATTTCATCTTTCAATTCTGCTGATTGGCTCACCTGTTGACAAGGTCAGATTCCTGTGATGTTTAAAAAACAAACAAACAAAAAAAAACAATTCATCCAATTAGCAGATATCTGGAATACAGCAGGTGTCCCAGAGCAGCATATTTTCTTCCTTACACATAACCCTTAACGTACTGTGATTCAAAAATGAGAAAGAACATTTTTGAAGAAGCCAAAGCGAATAGGGTCTCACACATATATGAGTGCCAAAGTGGTTTTTAGTGCCTGTTATTATCCGCATGAAGCTTCAGAGGTCAGTTTATACTAACGGACGTGGCACAGGGAAAAAAAAAAAAAAACCAACACTTTGCCTGTCTGTAAACACTGAACGTTTTCAAGCCTGACCTCTTGTTCTCTCCTTTTAACCAACAAATAAAGAATGAAATTGACACCTTCGTTCGCATTGATTGCATTAAAACTATTATCAGAATTAAGGAACACACACATGCACACACAAGTGCAGTTCACATCGATTGAAGTGTTTGTTTGAGCGCCTTCTGCAAACTTACTTCGCTTGATGGATGTCGGCAAAGTTGATTCTGCCCACTTGTTCCTTTTGAGTTAGGAGGAATGGTGGAAGGGAGGGTGAGAGGAAGTGTAGCTATAACGTGGTGGCTTGTTTTGCTAATAGCCTCCTGTAATTTAAACCCTGAACCTGACAACAGTCTTTGTTATGGATTGGACCTCAATCACTCCCACATAATCTCACTCCAAAGAGCTTCAGGTCCATTCATCATATTGCTTTGAGTGAGCTAGATCAGATTGTATATTCCATTAGGGTAATTCACCAGGCGTGTACTGTTGCATGTGTGTACGTGTTTGTCTGTGTGCTAACCTGGATTGATTCCCCTACAAAGATACCCCTTGTAACACTTCTACCAATCAGAAGACAAGTGCTCTTCATCACTGGTCAAACTCAAGCTAAAAGGTAAGTAACGACTCAGCGTTATGAAGAAATGCCTGTGTGTGTTTGCAGGCCACTGAAGTGCATAATGTCACATATACAATATAATATCTAAAAGACACATGAAATCACTTGACAAACTCGGTTTTCTTGTTTATATATACATTTTGGAGAGTGACACTCACATTATTTACACACACACATATATATGTGTGTTCAAGCAAAGCACTTGAAATTATAATATTAATGGGTTTCACGTTGCAGTAAAGAACACTCGTGAATCGCTGCTCGAGTTGTGGCCATTGAAAGGTACTATAGCAGCAATTTTTTCATGGTAAGTCAGAGAGGTAAAAAATTGCCATTTTGGAGATGTGGGTTAATTTCAAATGTAATAAGAGAGAACACAACGTCTGGCCGTAGGGTCTGTGTAGCATGAACTTTAGAGGAAGCTGATCTGCCAGTTCAATGCACCAGGGGATAAATTAAAGTCTTCACTACCAGCCCATACTAATGCTGGAGCTCTGTCTGGAGAAGAGCCTAGTCTCATAATTAACACTGTGATTCAGAGAGCTCCAGACACACACAGGCTTCACATATCCGCCCTGAATAAATACATATATCAAATCAACCCATTTAAAAACGACAGCCTGATGATGTTTAGGTGAGAGACGCGATGAATGAAGCTACTAGCCAAAATGGTTATAAAACATGATAAAAAGGGATTTTAAATTTCAGAGATGTGCTTTCAGTGAGGCTTTCTGGCTGATGTAATTATACGAGCTGTAGTCTGTATTAGTCAGTAATCTGATTTGTGAATTTATTTGATACCATAATAAGATATTCCACTTATTAGACCAAATCTCCTTCTACATTAAAACTACAATTTTAGGTTTATTTTGGGGGATTCTCTGACACTTTTTATTGAGACAGTAGAGAGCTAATATAATATGTATACATGGATATATATATATATCATGTGGCCCTACAGAAGATAAGCTTTTTGGTGAATCGATAAATATATAAATATTTACATATATAATTTTATTTTAATTAAATAAATAATTAATTACTTTTTTTTATTACATTTTTTTTAATTATTTTTTTATTATAATATTTATCTTTAATTGAATGATCAGTACAGGTAGTCAGGAAATTGACTTATGTCCCTGTTAGGTTGAGCACTGCCTGTCTGAAAGTCTGTGTGGTAACCATCTCCGTGTGTTGGTAGTCTTCATCACTGAACAGCTTTTGCAAGTCACACCAGCCCTTCTCCTCCAATTTCACAGCAGTTTTACCCTATGATAAATAAGCAGAAGGGGGGGGGGGTCCCATTATGATTAATCAGTCCGAAGTTTTTTGATTAAAACTCCCCCAAAAAACATTTCTATTTGCCTCGTTCCCTCACCAACCCCCTGCCTCTCTTATTTATTCCATAGCTGGTGAGTGCTAACTTTTTTTTTTTTTTCTTTTCTCCCTCACTGCTTTTTCTTGGCATAATTTGATTGTGTGAAAGGACCATGAAAAAACTATTACAACAGGTCCTTAGCTGTGACGAACACAAACAGGCGGCAGGGCTTGTTTACAGAAGGCCTGACGGTAATGGCTTTTTCCTGAGGTGTTGAAAAGAGAGCACACGCAGCCAGTGGTCGGACGAAAATTTCAAAGAGCACCAAGTAGGCATTCAGAGAGCTTTGCTGCACACACACACACACACACACACAGAAGTGGCAGGAGAAGATAAGGTCGCAGATGTCTGTATCGCCATGTGATTTGTCAGTGTTGGAGACTACACTCCTGAACATGAAAGTTTTGCAGAGAGGAATTAGGTGTGTCAGTTCTGTCCCAAGACTGTAAACATTTGATACAGAAAGGTTTTTTTTGTTTTTGAAGAGACTTTCAAAATTTCAATAACTTCAGTAGTTTGCATTTCTTGTAGATCATCAGATATGACATTACAGTGCTTTGGAAGCTGTTTTTAGGTGTCTTTTCTACTCCGCGAAACTGACTGATCAGTTGTATACCCTCTTTGTTGTAGTTACTGATGAGCCGCCTAAGGATCAATGACTGTAATTGTGGCTGTTTACATTTTATTTAATTTCTTTGACTGTTTTAAGTAAAAGGTATGTACAATTCACCAGATGATGTGATTTCATTGGCTTCCTACCTCAGTAAAATTGCATATATCCACTATTGGTAAAAAGTTTGGAATAATTAAGATGTTTTTTTTTTGTTTTTTTTTGTAGTATCTTATGTTCATCAAGACAGAATTTATTTGATTAAAAATATTAAGTAAATCACCATTGAAACTCGTCATCCGAGTCTGAGAAAATGGTCCATTATAATGATTTCTGTAGGATCACGTGACACTGGAGAAGACTGGAGTAATGGCTACTGAAAAGATTTGCCTTTACAGGAATAAATTATACATTTTTATAATTCTGCTATTATTTTGGTTTGACCAGGCTTGTGGACTATATGTAAACCTATTTTATGTGAAATATCTAAATGCATAAAATGCATGTTTTTTGAAAAGTCCAAACTCCCTAAAATAAGTATAGTTATGAAGTACCAATACTTACGTATTTTACACCGCTGTACTACTCTATAAAGTGTCCATGAAATACGAATCTGTCCAATTCTGTAAAAGTATTCGAATTCATTTACCCGAAAATGTCAGACTTGATAGGAACATGAAAAGCACAATGCCCTGTCTGGTGTCCTTTGCCTCTAACTTTCTCCCTCCCCCCCTCCTCCTCCTTCTCCATTCCCTTTATACCGCCAGGGTCAAGGCTTTCCTCACCCACGGCATTTCTCTCCACATCTCGCGGTTTTGAACTACATCCAGCGCCATGCAAGACAACTTCATCAAAGCGGCACGAGGCCTAACGTGCCTTCCCGCTGATCAAAAACATAGAGTTCCATTTTCACCCCTCGCAACTGAAGAGGAGAAAAAAAATCTTCAAAGGACAGTCAGCTTCTTTCTAGCGTGCACATAAGATGGTTCGTGATGCTGCCAATTTCTCGAATAATTCTGCACTCGGGATGGAGCGAAGAAGAGAGGATAGAAAGAATGGACGGGAGGGGGTGTAAAAGGAGAGATATGCAGAAGAATGCAACATTTTGGTGCAAACAAAATAGGTAATATTCATTAGATTTATCATTAAGATAAACAGTGGTTAATGACACCTGCTTTAATTGGCCTTGGTGCTTAAAAACGAACTATTTAATTTGTTGCTTAGCTATCTGCTCATCTCCCCTCGGGGTACACTAACCTCAGAACGAGAGATGGAATAGAGAAAGAGGAAGAAAGAAAGAAAGTCAGTTCGTTCCGCATTTCAGTGAGTAATTAAAAGATCCCTTAAGAAGGACCATCATTCAGTTCAATTTAACAACATTAATTGCACGGTATCAAAGCCATTCTTTTCACATTTCATTCTTTTTCTCTCTGTTTCCGGCTTTCCCATACTCCCACTCCTAAATCTTATTCTGTCGGGGAATGCTAATCAGACCCATGGGTATAAAGAAAGGAGTTGATCACTATGTGCAGTCAGTATTTTAGATGCTTGTCGCAAGAAGATTTGCATAGGAATTGTCCTGACATTTTCATCTACCCTGCAGAGTAGGGACCAAAAAAAAAGAAGAGTAAGAAAATGCCTGACGGTACTGAACAATTTCCTTCCTCAATGATTGCACTTCAATGTTTTCTGTAACCCTCACTAAAATTTATACCAACATAATTTTAATTTGAATGATGTATATTTTCCTAAGAACCAAATCAGTGTAAGTTATATACTGTATAAATTCTGCAATGACATTTTAGCTGTGTACCGCACATCATGCATGGCTGCACCTCAGAGAGAAAATGATTATGGCCACCCTGAGGTCAGGAACAAAAGAACATTGTGGTGGGTGACTGACAAGCTCGGCAACATTGCATGCTATCCAAATTCCCCTTTACATAAAAGATGGATGTTACCTACGGTGCTCTTGTGATTGGAAACAGGGGCATGCTGAGCTGTCAGAGAACTAATGACTCAAGCCCCCAAACAATTTTCTGTACAGTTGCTGAAGAAAAAAAAAAGTTTTGAATAGCTTTGATTTATTTTCAATTTAGACTTGACACTCTCCATCCCTGTGAGGAAAATAAATTAACCACATGTTTTCCCTGTGTCCTCAAAAACAGGAAATACTCACTTCTCTCCTGAAAAATAGTAGATAATCTATAGCTTGTGGCAAGAATAAACATGTAGTGTCAACATCTGCCACTGGGGGCACATTTATTTTTCATGTGCTTATAAGAAGTCCTGCAGGCTATGTGAAAACCAACTTCTGCAGGGAGCTAACTTGCTAACAATTAGCATAATACTGGGAATCATTAAGGGGTCATTTAACTGATACTGTCAATCATGATGTGGATACCGATGCTACAACAATTATAATATTCCAATATTTTTTTGCAGCTGATAAAGCCACTCAAAACATCAGCAAACACCTGGAAACAACTCCAGAAGTCTCAAAGTAAGTCATAAAATTACATTTTAATATTGTTAGAATATTATTTCTGTTAATTTACTGTTTTATAAAAGTTGCTAATACAGACTACAAGCATGTTTGATTTGAGTTTACTGTACATGTTTGAAAATTGTTCAAGTGCTTTGTAGCAGCTTATGTTACATACGTTATTGTTTGAAAATTCAAATTTGAGGTATGACTGTGAGTAATTTATGTTTTAAAACAAAACAAGAAGGTCTCTCGAAGTAATGTCATCCACAGACCTTATTTTACTCAAAAATCCAATTCGCTATTCTTAAAAACCATTCAAAATTTGTGCGAGAGCCCATAGCTAATTGTCTTCCGGGTTACTAAATTAACAGTTTTTGTAGACTCAGAGAGGCACTTAAAAAATATGTTTTCAACTTGCCCTTCAGGGCTTCATGCTGTGTATGAGGTTTGCAATGAGTTTTGACTCTGACTCAGAGAATATTTAAATGCCTTGAATTTGTGTTATTTATAGTTTGATATAGACATGGAGACAATTATAACTGAATCACAGGATGCATTTAAGTCTGAATGTTTGTGTAATTATATTCTCCTTTCTCCGTATACTTTGCATAGTCTTTGCTTACTGCAAAGCCGAGACATCTCTGATAAAGAGTGCTTTGTGTTTTTCATGAAATGAGAAACTCTGAGGAGACTCTCTGTAGTGTCCCAGCATATGAAACAATCAAACAGATGATAATAGCTTTAATAAGGGGTTGAGAGAGCAAGAGATGCGTAGGTCGGCCTCTTTCTACTGGGCTCCGTGGCGTAAGATTGTTCTCGTCCCTTTGGGATGGAGTCTAATTGTTTACGAACTATGTTCAACACTCATAACATCTCATTTGGGATGTTTCTCATGACTAGTGAAATTAAAACATAATAGAGCCTATAAGAGTATCCGTATATTTTATTTACACATAATGAATTACTTTGATTTGGTGTTTTCAGAGGAGGGAGTCTCTGATTAAATTTTGCATTAATGAATAAAGTTTGCTGTTGACTGCGCCGGTCTCCGGGGCTTGAGACAGCAGCCGCAGCTGAAATATTATTGATTTCCTCCGTGTTTTTGTTTTATTCTTTTGTTTAGTTTCCTTTTCCCTTCAATGGGGAGAACAAGGGATCACTGATAGTCTTTAATATTACCCCACCCACTGTGCTGTGGAAAGCAAAGGAAAAAGCAGACAGAGAGAGAGAGAGAGAGAGAGAGAGAGCGGGTAAAACCCACAAATGCTTAATGTGACAATACACTGAAGGAACATTTCCTCTTTCAAAGTCTGTTTTCAGGCGAAGAGGCAGATGGCCCCAGGTGTAATGCTATATAAGTCCCATGCTTTCAGAAAACAGATTTTTACTGTCACACTGTTATGGGTGTTGCGAGATGGTATGACCTACTTGCACCCCACTAATACAGGGATCAAAACAGTCTTCAGGGTAGAGACCCATATTTCTGATCTCAAAGCTGCTGCCATCCATTGTAAACTATGCATACAGTATGTGTGTTGTGTGTGTGTGTGTGTGTGTCTCTACATGTGAAATGAATCAAAGATGGCATACTTAATGTCCTCATGAGCTGTCATGATTTATGTCATAACCTTACTGTCTGATGATCTAGTGTATAATTAGAGCGAGGACTGGTGAGGGACTTTGACGTAGTGGTGGCTCAGTGGCTACACATCTGGCCTGCTAGCTGAAAGGTTGCAGGTTCAATTTCAAGTTGGAGTGATTTAGAAACTAGAAAGTTGATATGCTTAACATATCTTCCTATCACCTCTGTGCCCTTGGGCAATGTACTTAATCCCAGGTTGCTCCTGCGGGACTGTGCCTGTGAATTGTGTAATAAACTTTATTTTGGATCCCCAAAAGGGAGTTACAGAAATTAAAACATACCTAGACTTTACTGAAATTCTCACTTTTGTCATCCTTTCATACAGACTCAAGTGTGGTTCTTTTATGAGTTCAGAAAATTTTTGTTTTTTTCGCACTAATCGAACAAACCAAACTTCAGGGTCAGTGAAGTCCAGGGGCCTGATGTACAGTATAAACGTTGCGTAGGCACAAAATGGGCAAATTTCCACGCACATATCGGGATTTATAAAAAATAACCTAGCCGTAAATATGTGTGCACCGTACAGACACTCTAGACCATGCGTACACACTATTTTACTGGAGTGAGCGAAATAAGGAAGCAAACAGAATGATTTTAAAGTCTGTTTTACATTTGACATACACATTTAGATTAAATATGAATAATGAAGTTAAGCACTGAAATTTCATGAAATTATTATCCAGAAATTACAACATTTGTATATGAATTTAACCGAATATTGCAGTGGTGGATGTGCGCTTCGAAATGATGTTCCTGGGGTAGGGCTATGTGCTTAAGTTTTTAATCCACCAGCGAGGATCTGCTTGTGCGTAGACAATTCCGCTTTAAATTGTGTTCAATAGCAAAACTCATGTTCTGGGAAAATACTTGCACGAATAATGATCATTGATGTGAATTTGACTTCGTCTGATGGCTTTGGAACAGGCGGTACACGACCAGAAATAAGGATGCAGCTCGTGATCAACCAGTCATAGCTGGTTTGAAAAGGTCGTGACAGTAGAACCTCTGTTAACAGATGTCGCGCACAGACACGAGGCCTAAGAAGCCCCCTTCCGTGCTTTCCCACTATGTGACAACACCAATTTCGATTTAACACGACTAGAATTTGAAGGAAAAAGGAAACTCTAAGATATGCGTGTTTTATTTTCAAAATGTTTTGTTATTGGCGTGCTGAGTCAGACAGCTATTTACTGTATACATTTTTTCCCCCATAAAAATATAGGCTATAAACATTCTAAAATATATGTTTACCTTTTAGGCAAATTGCATAAATTAGAATAGAGATGTCTCCAAACGCATTTATAGTCCGTATCTCATATTTTCCAACGATTGTAACCCTTCACGCTTAAAATGGTGTCACCTGCCCCGTGATGGGAAGAGCGCATTTGAAACTGAGATGCAGATGAGGTTATGCATAGTAAAACTAGGCGTTGTAAGCTCCATATATAGTGATTTTGGGGAGGAGATGCATGTACGCACAATCTTCCGCTGACAGGGATTTATAAAAGGATTTTTGCGCAGGTTCTGGTGTACGCATGGTTTTATAAATCTGAAAACATTTGTGCGTATATGCCAAATCTAGCTTTTGTGTGTACGTACACTTTTAGGATGAAATCTATGGAAAGATTTATACATGAGGCCCCAGGTCTGTGGCTGGGTGAGCAGCAGGAGACTCTTTGACAAAGGTCTTTATTCTCTTCATTGTGCTCATAATTCCCTTGGAGAAGTAGACAAGGCGCCCTTGAGTGTTGGCGCCAACACCTCTGCCAATTCCCCACCCCTTCATGAGGGAGAAATCCATAGCCGATTAAACAGGAATCTGTTTGCAAACACCGAACACTCTGAAGATGGAGTTACCACTAAGCACCACAACTGTGGCCTGGCTTAATCTGAATTCCAGGAAAGCTTCAAGGAGGAATATATCACACACACACGCGCGCGCACACACACACACAAAAGAGAAAAGAAAACGTAAAAAACACACTTCAGAAGGTTCTCTAAATCTCTTTCATACACAATAAATTATTCATGGCTCTACGAACTGGAGTCAAAGTCAATGATAAATGTGTTGGATTCGATCATCCACACTTCATTAAGTTCCCACCTTTCCTATAAGACTACTAGAGTGGAGGGAGAGGGAAAGAGAGAGAGAAAGATACACATAGGTAGATTAAATACTGAGTCTACTGTTATAGACAAGTTTCAGATAAGTTTTCAAAGAACCAGTGACATGCAACGAAAAATAGGTATATAAATATCATTTTTGTATCATGTGGTCTTGCTGTGAGAATGTTTTGCAAATGAAGACAAATGTAGGAACAGATAAAGCTTGATGATATATTTTTAGACATTGCATTGATGAAACGGGAAAGTCCCATGAGACTTCAAAGACTCTTAAAGTGACCTGAAATCAAAGTCCACTTAAAGCAAATATAAGCTGTTTTTATGTATTTGTATGTCTTTCTTTGGTTATTTCAGCCAGTGCTTTGAGGATGGGGTGTTTACCGTGGCTTGACCATCTCTCCTAGTTCATCCAAAGCAGATTAAAGGAAAGCAGAGGAACACTTTGATGTTTCTCCTTGCATTTTTTTGTTCTTTCTTTTTGAACTGGTTGCACTGAACAACGCATAGGTGGTATACAAGCTGAAGTGCCGGTCCATCCACACAGTAGATGACAGTTAAAAGCAGTTTAGTAAAGGACAGCTTTGTACAGCTTACAAAGCAATCTCTGGTGCCTCTTAAAATCAAGTGGCACCAGAAAGAAGATACCTAGGTATTGCTGAACTTTCCCTCATATTTGAGAGCGAGATGGCACTTAGATGCCAAACTTTCAGGTGTCTTATAAAACATTTATGCCGTGTTTCAGGATGGAGACTAATGAAGTTGACAAGCGACTTTGAGGGAAACAGCATGGGTCAATGACATGATACTCATTTTTGATCAATGCACCTTTATCAGTACAGATGTTTTTTCATTTATTTATATTTTTATACAATTAGTGAAAAGTAAAAAAAAGTAAAACAAGTTTTACATGAAGTAAAAAAAAAAAGTGGGTGATACAACTGTTCTGATGTGATATGAAGAAAAAAAGTCTCATTAAAATTGAATTCTTGAAAAGAAAATCGTAGTTTAGCATGATCTTTAATTATTTTTCTTATCAAATAAATAATTTAACCATTTTTGACAAGACTAAAAAGATTAATTCAGTTTAGCAAATATCATGTGTGACTCCCACAAACTGTTAATAATATTGATGTTATTTAATAATATAAATATTATTTATAATTATATCTGTACCTTTACTATGGCTATGGCATTTGGAATCTTTCATGTCACTAAATTGAATCTTTTTACATTTTTTTTTTTTCAAAACCATATGAAACCGACATTAATAAAAATAGCACATTGTAAACATATATTTACTATATTTTTACATTATATTTTTAATGTCATGAAATTTATGTTTTTTTAACATTTGAAACCAACATTAATACAAATATTGCACAGTAAATAGTATGACCTTGGCATGTGTTTTAAACTAAACTAAAACAAAAAAAGTTCCTTTTCTTTATCGTGGCTAAATGTCATTGATCCATGCACCATTTATTAAATTTTTTTTCCATCTGTAAGAAATAAGAGCTTCAAGAGCTTCACTGTACTGGAGACACGAGGACAGATATAACAAAATTAACAAAATAACATAGATGAGTGAATAATTATGGAATATGGAGAAAAGACAGTCATGGATGATTCATGTGATGGAGTGAGTGGTGGAACTCATATCCTGACTTATTGTGATTCTGAAGTTTATTTCCTTTCATGCACAAGGATGTTTTAATAACAGGCTCGATGAGAGCCTCGTTGCCTGGCAACCGCCTGCTGTCAACATGCATACTGTGTTACCGTGGGAACAGGATGACTGGTGGGAAGAGTGGGACACAAAGCTGCGTTCCAGCAAACAGTGTTCAGCTGACATCTGGGGTCAACATCATGAGATCCAACAGGTTAGAAACTTCTTCTGCACTTGAACACAAACACTCAAAGATGCCTATTCAGAATGCACACTCTTTTAAAATGTCTCTGCTGTGCTAATGACTTGTGTATGTTTCGGATTATGCATGTGAATGTGTGTGTGTGTGTGTGTGTGTGTGTGTGCATGAAGGCCTCTTACCTTTCCTATTTCATACCCACATGCTTCCATTGTCTGGGTCGTGGTTAGCTGGTGCTCCAGTGGAGTGTTTTTAAGTGCTGTTGTGAACTGAATGCGAAAGGTGAGAGAAGATGGGGTTAATTATTTTCTGCATATTAATGGCCAGCAGTGGCGTTCAGTATGGAGAGCCAGCCTCCTTCACACCGCCTCCAAAAATGTGACATTTCCAAAGAGCACAGAGTGAGAAATGGAGTGTCTTTTTTTCCTTCTTCTTTTTATTTATTTATTTATTTTTCCCCCACAGAGCCAATGCGCTGCTTCAAACGTTACTGAGCACCCCATTTATGGCCAGTTCTTTCTGCAAATGCCGGCTCTCCACATTTTTCACTTGCAAATTGGATAACTTGAGGTCTGATGAACAAACTGTTCCTGTTTAAATACTTTTGGAGTTTACTGCAGTTAGGAATAAATCAGTTTCTCATCACTGCATGGCTAAAGCAATTTTCAATCACATTAGGATCCTTTGCTATTTTTTTCGTTCTCTAATGTGTTTTACTATTTTTTTTTTCTTTTTTGTTGTAGTTTACTCCTGAAGGAGTGTATTATTTTTTATCTCAATTCAGCAAACTCTTATAAAATGCATTTACTTGGCACAGACATTGTTATAAAGCCAACAGTTCTGTTGTGACCTTAAAGGAATAGTTTAGGTCACCCAAAACTATGAAATTCTGTCATTATTTACTCACCCTCACGTCTTTTTGAGTGAGTATGACCTTTATTTCTCCTGCGGAACACAAAAGGATGTGTTTCCCATGCTCTTTTTCATGCAAATACAATGAATGGGCCCCCACGAAGCTTCAAGGTTTTTTTTTTTTTTTGTTTTAATGTATAGAAGAACTGGTCAAAAGTTATTCACTAAAAATCTAAACTCTTGTCATTACAATTCTTCATCAGTTCATGCACTCACGAGAGAAGGAGCAATGTCCGATTTGTGAATGAATCATTCTTTTGAATCAGTTGGTTGAGCTGGTTCACAAAATTAGTTTGAATGTTTCATTCATGAGTTCTGATTCGGTTCTTGAGTTTAACAAACTCACCCTATGATTTTTTGGTAAAAGGCTCAAACTTCACTTGTTCCTCAAACAATCCTATATTATGGCTTCAGAAGACTCATTTGGACCACATGTGTGTTATTTTGTACGCTTCAGTCGTTCATTGTGATTGCGTGGAAAAGAGTGACCAGCACAGTTGTTGCGAATCAGCTCATGAGAAATATGAATAATTAACCATAACTAAATATGATTAATTATTGTTTTTTATTAAAATTATAAATATTTAGATCTGCTGTAAATATTTACTTGACCTCTCAGGGTCAACTGTCTTGTCAATTCTAAGAACGTTTATTTCCTGGTTAAGGGAAATAACTTTCTTACTGTACAATTCTACACCGAGCTTGTAGCATAAATCTGCATAATTAAGTGACTCCAGTTATGAGCAAACAATGAACCACGTAAAGTGTGATACAAGTAAGGTTTTATTAAATACATAAACACTTAAACTAGTCCAACATACACACACACACACACACACACACACACACACGACATACAGTTGGTATAGGAAATGGGTTAAAGCTTAAGCAGTAAAGAGAATAGAAATAAAAACATGAAGCTATGGTACAATTTGATAATCAGCAGATCTACGGCCTGAAGGAAACATCAGTTTCTTAGATCAAACACACCTTTGTAAAAAATTACTAAGAATAAGTTTGCTACTTGCAGTCTCGTCTGTCTGAACGAAAGGCTGATGCAGTCCAAAGCGTTCAAGTGATCTTTGCGGAAGTTGTGGATGAGAAAAAGAAAGAACAGTTTGAGTTAGCGGATCTTGGATGAATGGAAATGTCAAAGCCGAAGGCCTGGACAAAACTTAGCGATGATCCTGGAGCGTTAGTAGATCAAATCTTCTCAAAACTAACAGAACCACCGACTCTGCCGGAGCGCGTCACATGGTGCTGAGCCTTTAAGGTTCGCGAGAAGCATCCCCGCTTCATAGATGCAGGCTTGTCAATGGAAAGGCCAGTATCCCCAAGTGGAGTTTGAGCATAATGGCGGAGTTGTATTGACCCTGTGATGAGAGCATGGATATTTGGCCCCCAAATGGAACTTTTTTTTCGAATCGAAATTACTACAGATTCTAGACACTAATATTGCCTATTTACCAACATATAATATACACCCTCGTTTAGATCATCAGAAGGACGAATTCATAGATACTAAACATTGTAGGATTACATATAGGTAAGATGACAGGAATGGGTTCCATCATAAGCATGACATAAAAAAGTCTAAAATATAAAGAACAACATACACAATGACCTGAAGGATATGTGTGTTCATTCAAAGAAGGTTTTCCTATGAAATAATTAGTAGAAAAGTCCATTTCTACTGTGCCTTGTGCCTCTTGCCCTGGGACATGTAGGGATTTTCCCTGCTTTAGATACTTTTGGCCAATGAACCCAGTGATATCAGCGTTGGTTGCCCTGCAACAAAGAGGCCTGTCTCTTTTCTACCCTCCTGAGGTGTTACGCATTTCGGAGGAAGGGTCCATAGGTCCTCATATGGCATGTTAACTGAGGGGTGTTTTTGTTTTTTTCTTGCGTGTACAGAGTATGTTGTTAAATATAGACTAACAAAATATATTATGTCCTGTGTTTGATTGGTCCAGACGCTCCACTAGTCTTAATAACTTCTCCTTTAATATTTCAAGAAAAAAGACATGGATGTAGAATGACATGAGGGTAAGTAAATAGTCAAAGATTTTTTGGGTGATTATATTGTTTCTTAAAATATATATTTTATATTAAACAGGAATTAAACAGCATCCATCCACAGTCTGTCGATCACAGAAATACGTTTGTTCTGTCAGTAAAGTATATTGGCCTTTAACAGGACACTTTGGTTGGGATCCCTGGTGGTTCTTCATGTTCATTGTTAAGTCCTGGTCAAGGTCACTTTCTCTCTTTCACTCTCTTATTTCTCACCTGAAGTTCTTCATAATGTATATAAATACCCAAAAGGATTGTTTGATTAAATTCCAGCATTTTCTACTAGCACACATTACCATTCAAATTGTTTTAATGCTAATGTTGGCAAAAGTGAGAGAATTGGAATGAATGTGTGTTGCGATTAAGGCATGCTTGTGTCATAGTTTAAACGTACAAATAAATCTAATACTTTTGGTATGATTATGCATGCAGAAAACAGAGACTAGAATTTGCTTGGCCTAATGAAAGTATTTATCAGTGCTTTATAAATGTCTCGCTGATGAATGTTAATGGAAACATTCCACTGCTAATGGAAACATGTAGTAATGCATTATACTGTTGCTGTGCCATACAGTAACAACAGAGCACTTATTGGAGAACTACGGAGGGCATATCTTGAATAATGCCAAATTTCGATCTGTTCCTCACAAAAAGATATGATATGTCTTTAAAAGACATGTATGGACCACTCTTACGGTGCTTTGCTGTTCCTCTTAACTTTAATTAAAATGGACAAAGCCAGTCTTAAAAAATCCACCTTTTGTGTTTCTCAGAAGAAAGAAAGTCATACACTTTTAGAACAACACGAGGGTCATTCAGCAATCATATTCAGGAGTATCATATTCAGGAATTAAACAGCATGATTTTTTTTTCTACAGTCCTTTCTTCTCTTCCTTTCATTCCTCTCTACCACTCAGCCAGATGCCCAGCCCATTGTGCTGCAAATCAGTTTTTCTTTTTTGTTCACTCTCCGCTTATGTCTTTCTTTTCCACATTCTCTCTGACCTCCTGTTGTAGAAGCAGGCAATTTTTCCCTCTTCAGAGCTTTAAGGCAAGGAAGACAGAAAGCTGGGGACAACAGTGCATGCAGGACACACACAATCACCCTCCATGTGCACTCTTTCCCTCCCTCGCTGAATCTTAGCGTTTGTGCATCATGAATAAAATATAAATGATTATGACTCAGGGAGTGTTGTTTCTCTGTTGACCCCTGTCTAACCTTCTTTTGCTGTTCCACTTTGGACATAGTGAGAGAGTGCAGGTTCTAAAGTGCAGCTGATATGAATATGATTTTGCTCTTTTTTATTTTTATTATTTATTATTATAGTTGGAATATATTTGTCTGTGTAAAAGTTTAAAATTTCTTTTATTAGTAAAAATTAGTTTACTTTATATGCTGTTGTACCAGGTTCAAACAAATTACATATCTGATATGTGAAGCTGAAAAAAGGTAGGTATACCTAACAACAACAACAACAATAATAATAATAATTTTATATTATTATTATTATTGTGTGTGGTTAAATATAATTTACACTTTGTAATAAATATAATAAATATGTATTTAAAACAATATTTATTATTAAAATTAAAACATATATAACACATAATAAAATGTGTATATAAAATAAAATACTCTAATTTGTTATTTAAAGCATGGGGTTATCCAGTTTATATCTTATTTTTGCTTGAGTTAAGCCTGATCTGCCTTCATGTGAACTAAGATTCTCAGAACTGATCCGTGAAATCTATGAGCCGGCAAATATGATTTGATGATGTGATGACCATGTTGTGAAGTCCAATTGGTGGTGATGGGTAATTTGGATGAAATATGTGTGCTGTGACCCCTGAATGCATCACTGCTTTGCCAAATCAGAGATTATGTGTATGCTGATGGCTCACCCAAGATGCTGATTTACCCTATAAATTAAACTGTTTACTGCAATGGCACAACAATCAATTTACACGCTAGTTATTTTCGACCATAGCTGAACACACTGCTTTGGCAGCTGGAACTAAAAAAAGTTCCTTTATTTATTTATTTATTTTCCCTCTCTCTTTCTCCCGTGTTATGCTGGGTTTAGTCCAGTGTATTTGCAGGATTACCACTCACTGGGGGAAAAAAAATGATCTAAAGGCTCTCTCCACCATTTTAGAAACAGTGTGCTTTAAACTCTTGGAATTCAGCCTGGTCTCATGTTTATACATAGGTATTAATACGTAACATTTGCAAGCACAAAACGTAAATTTTTGTACGTTTTTATTAATGCTAAAATGTACAATTTAGACGTATTTCAACGTTTAAAACGTACAAATCGCACATATTTTTAGCAAAAAAACGTACAAATATTTATGTCTCTTATATCATTAAGAATCTATCAATGCATTGTATCAATAAGCGATTTGATTTAACTAGTTGCCTCCAAACTAAAACCTACTTATTTGACAGCAAAATATGAATTTTTATCATTTTAATAAGACGCAATTTGAGTTTTAGACCCTAACCTACCCCAAACCTTCCTCCCATTTTATCGCAATATAAAGGATATAAAAACCAAGACCGAAAGTATGAGAAATCACCATTTAGTAACAATATAGCATTAAAAGTATATTTTTTATAGTCGCTAATCCCACTTCTACCTCTAAACCTAAACATAACTGTTTCTGTACAGTATAAGAAAAACATGACGGACAGATAAATGCAATTACAATCATTTATTTATAGCAAAAATGTCAAAAGCAGCACCAAATGATGCGTTGCACCCGCAGTACTCTCTGGCGGAATACAGTAGGTTTGTGTGATCAAGAGCAGAATTTATGTTGGTAATCGCTGAAAATATTATCCAGATAATTTTCCTGATCCACTCAGTGAACTTGTGAAGGCGCGCGCATCATTTAAACACACCTCACCAGAAACACGGCACGTCGCAATCTGTGACAAATGCAGCGTTCGATTTTCCTGCAGTAAAACCTGTCGTTTGAAACCTGACAATATTTGAATTTGTAAAGAGCGCGTCAGACAGCGCGGGCTTTGCTGCTCACGGTCACCTGAACTCGCTGCTCGGGATGGAGAAGAAGATCGCCGAATAAAGACTTGGATTTAGGTCTGTTCCTCGCAGTCTATGGCTTCCGAAGATTTGGATTACAGGCACTAATAAACTAGTTCATTGTATATGTTGTGTGTTTGGTGTATTTATAGTTCTATTGTCCGTCACCGCATGTTGGGAGAAAACGGCCTTTTGTGGCCTAGGCAATCAAAGTAACAGTACATTGCCAAGTAAGGTTTTAACGTGCAGTAAATTTTAAGGTTTAAAGTGAATCGTGTTTAACATGTAGGCATATTCTTGAAAACGAGCTGGCAGCAGAAATTACAACAAAACGAAATGTTATAATTTCAAAAGTAAATGAGTAAACAATTTAATAATGCAATTGAAAACAAGGTAATTCATATGAGAACTAAAAACTAATAAAATTAATGCCGCGATTTCAATATTCATACGGATTCATTTTTAGGTGTCGTCAATACATCAATTTTGTACGTTTAAATGCTGAAAATAAGTCAGTATTGTACGTTTAGAGGCTGAAAATACGTAAGTATTTGTACGTTTTAGTGCCTGTAAAAACGTAAGTAAATGTACGTTTTATAGAACCACATTTTACGTAAAATACATACGAATTATCATGAGATCACGTTGTGGAATTAGCTTAGATAAAAAACAAAAAACAACAAGACTTGAGTTTGTGAGCACATGCTGTTTTGAGGTGTTTGCTGTGCTGCTAAAAATTGTCTGAATTTGCAGTAACGATGGATTGCACTCTTAAATTGCAGCTGTCTCACATACAGTGGGGAAAAAAAGTATTTAGTCAGCCACCAATTGTGCAAGTTCTCCCACTTAAAAAGATGAGAGAGGCCTGTAATTTTCAACATAGGTATACCTCAACTATGAGAGACAAAATGAGAACAAAAAAATCCAGAAAATCACATTGTATGATTTTTAAATAATTTATTTGCAAATTATGGTGGAAATAAGTATTTGGTCAATAACAAAATATAATCTCAATACTTTGTTATATACTCTTTGTTGGCAATGACAGAGGTCAAACGTTTTCTGTAAGTCTTCACAAGGTTTTCACACACTGTTGCTGGTATTTTGGCCCATTCCTCCATGCAGATCTCCTCTAGAGCAGTAATGTTTTGGGGCTGTAGCTGGGCAACACGGATTTTCAACTCTCTCCAAAGATTTTCTATGGGGTTGAGGTCTGGAGACTGGCTAGGCCACTACAGGATCTTGAAATGCTTCTTACGGAGCCACTCCTTCGTTGCCCGGGCGGTATGTTTGGGATCATTGTCATGCTGAAAAACCCAGCAACGTTTCATCTTCAATGCCCTTGCCGATGGAAGGAGGTTTTCACTCAAAATACATGGGATACATGGCCCCATTCGTTCTTTCGTTTACACAGATCAGTCGTCCTGGTCCCTTTGCAGAAAAACAGCCCCAAAGCATGACATTTCCACCCCCATGCTTCACAGTAGGTATGGTGTTCTTTGGATGCAACTCAGCATTCTTTCTCCTCCCAACCCCCCCCCACCCCCTCCAAACACGAAAGTTGAGTTTTTACCAAAAAGTTATATATTGGTTTCATCTGACCATATGACATTCTCCCAATCTCTTCTGGATCATCCAAATGCTCTCAAGCAAACTTCAGACAGGCCTGGACATGTACAGGCTTAAGCAGGGGGACACGTCTGGCACTGAAGGATTTGAGTCCCTGGCGGCGCAGTGTGTTATTTGATGGTAGCCTTTGTTACTTTGGTCACAGCTCACTGCAGGTCATTCACTAGGTCACCCCGTGTGGTTCTGGGATTTTTGCTCACAGTTATTGTGATCATTTTGACCCCACGGTGTGAGATCTTGCGTGGAGCTCCAGATCGAGGTAGATTATCAGTGGTCTTGTATTTCTTCCATTTTCTAATAATTGCTCCACAGTTGATTTCTTCACACCAAGCGGCTTACCTATTGCAGATTCAGTCTTCTCAGCCTGGTGCAGGCCTACAATTTTGTTTCTGGTGTCCTTTGACAGCTCTTTGGTCGTGGCCATGGTGGAGTTTGGAGTGTGACTGTTGAGGTTGTGGACAGGTGTCTTTTATACTGATAATGAGTTCAAACAGATGCCATTAATACAGGTAACCAGTGGAGGACAGAGGAGCCTCTTAACCCTTTGACGCGTACGATCACACCGGTGTGATCAGTCTTGGCTGGTCCCTGAAGCGTACGATCACACCGGTGTGATTAGAACTTTCAGTGCGTCACGTCATCAACTGCTGAATTTAAATACCGCTTCGCGCGGAAGCCGATCGGAGCGACTGAGCGGTGCGTCATATTGCAAAATTCATGTTCACCATATAATACTTATTTTAGGTTCATACATTAAATAACATAAGTAATAGCAAAACCATACATTACAGTTTGTTAAAAATGCACGCTGAGTCTGGAAACGGCAACATGATCCTTACAAAATATAATCTGGACTGTTTTTATTGATATATACATATTGTGTGGATAACTATAAAGTTTACTCTGCTCTTCTCCCAGTTTACCGGAGACCTACTTTAACGTGTTTCGGGAGGAGAGGATGAATTTGCGTGTTGTAAATCCCACAGCTCGGATTCAGCGCGAACTAACATGGCGGCACCCATCACACGAAGATCAACTAACACGGTCATTATAAAAGTGTTTAAACAACCAAATACATTTACTTGCACATATTTCATAATCAGAATATCAGATATTTCATAATATAGTAAGCATGTTTGTGAATATTTTGAATAAAAAAGGAAAAACAAAATAAAAGCGATCCATGTGTCACACAGATCTATTGTGGCTGCGTTGTGTCACATGACAAGCATGACGCGTCGCCATGGAAACAATAAGGCGATACATTTTAAAATAACGGTCGCCTAAAAAAAACTCACGCTGGGGGCTCAGCTAGAATATTTTAAACTCACGTGCGAAAGGGTTAAAGAAGAAGTTACAGGTCGGTGAGAGCCAGAAATCTTGCTTGTTTATAGGTGACCAAATACTTATTTTACAGAAGAATTTACCAATTAATTCTTTAAAAAAAACTTACAATGTGATTTTCTGGATTTTTTTTCTCATTTTGTCTCTCATAGTTGAGGTATACATATTATGAAAATTACAGGCCTCTCTCATCTTTTTAAGTGGGAGAACTTGCACAATTGGTGGCTGACTAAATACTTTTTTGCCCCACTGTACCAATTATAAAGACTATATACAAGCAACTGGAAACATGAAAGCCTTAAGAAGTTTTGCTGAATTTCAGCGCCAACATTTGAAGACACTGAAATCTGAGCTTTTTGGCTTATAGTTCATGAGGCTCTCTGTATGCTAGTGTACACCTAAAAGTAGATTAACTGTTAATTGATATATGCATTTTAAATTTACAGTCTTTCGCTAATATTACTCTAATTACAATATTTATCTTTCACCAACTAAGGATAGATTGTTTGTTTTATTTATTTATTTACACACACACACACACAAACCAGGGTCCTAACACCCCCTGCATCTGCATAGCAATAGTAAGTACTGTAAAACGGTGTTTTGTATTCATCCTCATTTGTATAAAATAGTATGCGTGTGTGTGTTGTGTTATATTATATATATTATATCTATATAAACATCTTATTTTTTACTATCATAATATTTGAATATTTATGGGATAAAGCTAATAAATACTAACTATTATAAATACTAAATTGTGTCGCCTATATAAAACAAAGATACGTCAATGGAATGTCCCAGTTAGGTGTGTGTGTGTGTGTGTGTGCTGCATGTTTCTTGTGGTTTATTTTTTTTTTTTTGAGGACACAAATTTGTATAATAACATGGTTATGACATAGGTATTACAACGAGAAGGTTATTTATGAGGACATTTTCAGTGTCCCCGTAATTCAAAAGGCTTATAAATAATTCAGAAAAAAATTTTTTTTGAAAATCTAAAAATGCACAAAATTTCCTGTAAGGGGTAGGTTTAGGTGTAGGGTTAGTGTAGGGCAATAGAAAATACGGTTTGTACAGTATAAAAACCATTACGCCTATGGGATGTCCCCATAAACCATAAAAACAAACCTGTGTGTGTGCACATGCGTGTGTGCAGTTGTGTGAAAGATTATAAAATGCCCTTTGGGTTCAGAAGATAAGAATTCAACGGTATATGGCACCATTACTTTCCCATAAGACATTAAAACATCATTATTCCTTTCAGAGGAGCTTGTATTTTGTTGATAGATACCTAACTCAGCGAAACAGTGTGAAAGCAGTGTAGTTAGACTGTGACAAATTAAAGAATAAAAAATAGAGCATTCCTAGTTCTAAATTCCATTTTAACTTCAACGAGCACTTGTTTTTGTTTTTTTAAAAGAAAGCCTTTCTGACTCATATTTTTGAGCAAAGAATGAGAAAAACAAACAAGTAATCCAACAAACACCCACAGCATCTGCAGACACACCTCCACACGTTCCACCTGCGCATGTGGCCTTTCACACGTGTTTGATGGCAGTGTGTGCCGTGATTGATTCTTGATGGGCGGTACAGCGCGGCTGCTGTTTTAAATCCCGATCAGATTTGCTTACACTGCCATTTTTATAGCCCACAGCCAACAGCTGACACCGCAGGTACCTCCCCTGCCTGGTTGTGTGTGTGTGCGGAAGCCGCCGCAAACGCTCTAAGTACTCCCATTTAATAACAGACGGTGATAATTTAAGATGCATCGGTGGAGAACAGAACACAAATCACGGCGGTGCCGGCTCCGTGGAGACAAAATGGAAGGAAGGGCAGTAGAAGGATAATCACACCAGGAGAGAGGGAAAAAAAGAACAGGAGAAGCGGAGGGGGATGAAAACAAGGCCTCCCTGCCACGGTGTGTTTATGTGTGTGTGTGTGTGTGTGTGTGTGCACGCTTGTATGATCAGTGATGAACAGACTGTGATGTCTCCAGTGAACGCTAGGCACGGCACATGCTCCCTCCTGTACAGTGTTTACAATGATCATTACTGCTTCACTGCCATTATAATGACGATCACAGAGACTAGTCTGGCTCTCCCTTTGAGACGTCTCTCTCTGTCTGTCAATGACCCACTCATACAGAACCTAGCGTGCCTGCTGGTGCTTTGGACTGGAGAGGTCTGTAATACCTGGGGAAAGCTTTCTGTTAGCATTCCTGTTGATCCCAATAGCAGTTGCATGACTGGGAGGGAAATACATAAATTTCTTTTATGCCTTTTAGTGTTAATCATGACATTTCTCAAAACTGCTGACCTTTTTTGTTTATTTGTTTGTCTGTGTTTTATTTGTATTATATTTGGTCAATAATAACAAAACACTTTTAATTAAAACATACTGTTGATGAAAATATCATGAGAAAAAAATTGCATTAAAGATATAAAAAGTCGGTATAAAATGGAAATTGACAACAGTGGGTGAACCAGAAAATGAAACAGACTTTATTGAAGAAGAAAAATATAGAAAGAAAATTATGTCAAAAGTGTACTCATTATAATATTATTTCAGGTTATTCACAACACTGACATTTTTTCACATGCTGATTTTGTTAAATGTTGATAAATGTTTAAATGAATACATAAAATATTAGAAAATTTGGTTGAATTTTGCACTTTCTTATCAACCCAAATATTATTTTCATTGATTAAAATTAGATGCATTGATAGATTTAATTGATTTCATTCCTTAATTACTAAAATAAATAATTTAATTAATACATATGCCAAAATTTCAATGATTCTTCATCAGAATACAAAAACTATAAAGACTTCAACTGCAAAACGCTGCATACTTTGAAGAGCCTTTCAAAAAATGGGCCGCTGGTAAAACATCTACTGTAAAATAGTGTAATATTTGTGAGTTATATGTCTGCTTGTCAAAATACTGTACATGAATACCTTTAAATGACTGTCAATGGAAATGTTTTTTGTTCTCAGGTGTAGTTACAAAATCTGCCTAGGCCATGCTAGTCAGTCTAAACTTGACCTCTTTATTTGGACAGGGCTGGGAAAACATAGTTTTGAGTGTTTTGCTACAAAAACGCAATGCCACCATTTATTTTTATTTATTTTTCCTTAGAAGTGATATAAGCGTCCAAGCACACGTGTCCCACCACACTACAAGAAATAAAAAAAAATACATTATCTGTTAAGTATACGTACATATAAAGTCCAAAGTACATTGAGCCCTATATGGACTTTTCTTAGAGTGCATAGGATCCATGGATGGAAACTGTGCTAATGCTATTTGCGGAGGGTAAACGGTTATTGGACGAATGTGAGTTGAAGGACTGGTGAGTAATGGTGTGTGTGTGCGCTTACTCTGCTTACCCCCTGCTTGGAGTGAGTACTGGTAAAGCATATCAGTTGTGGATGTTTGATCAGATGTTGGTGAAGTAAATAGCCAAACTGCTTCACTCTGCTGACAACTGCCATTTGTTTGGTGGACACTATCTTGTTTACGGGCCTCCATGGGTAGGAAAGAGATAAGGGCGTTTTAGAATTCATTAATGCAAGGCGTTATTCTTTGCATCAGCGACTCTCGTGCTTTTAGAATGTGAAAACTCACTTTAATTAAAATGACAAACAAAAGCACCGCCTTTGGGGGAAGCAGAGGAGGTTGGTACAGAACTTTAGTCCAACTTCAGGACATCAGGAGTGTGCGCTTTCAAGCCATTGCCACCCAGAAATGACTCTTCTGGTGAAGTACAGGGGGAGGCTGGGAAAAGATGAAATTCATATCTGAAGAAGTGTGGCAGGCAGGTGGAGATAACATGCAGATCAGTGAGGCAGAGGAAGTTGATTTTAATGGAGCCGCTCTCTCACTCCGCCTTGGAGGTGGCTCTCCGTTGCTCATAAATCATGCTGACCCACTCCTCCGTTCCGTGTGTTTTCTCTCCTTGCCATAATTTATGGCCCAACGGTCAAATTGCTACAAAAAAGACTTTCAATTTATAACTTTTAACCTCTAGACTGAAAGCGAGAATTGACAGTGAGGCAATTAAAGTGCAAGCGGTTTTTCAACAGACAAATATGCACATGGAGGGATGGCTTTTTCGTCAGTGAGAAAGTGCTTGCCTGAATGACATTATCATATTGATTGTCATACACTGATGCCAAGGTTTGCTAATATTAGATTAAGTCCCATGTTGCCAGTCACTCCATTAATGGGGCAATAACTAGCATTTCCCATTAAAATTTGATGAAAGATTAATAATAATGAACATTACTTACGGGGTAGTCATTACTAAATGTCACACGCTGATTTGCAGTGTCGACTCTGAGGGCTCCAAAATCACCTTTTTTTAATAGTGTTTAGCTCCTAAATTTAAGTTAATATCCCGTTCCTCTTTCATGAGCCAATGTGAGCGCCAGACAGCCAATAAAACGGAGAGCTATTGCGGCAGACAAGAAAACTACTTTTTATTTGCTCTTCTAAAGTCTCTGATCTGCTCAGCCTCCATTGACGTGCTTCTAACAGGACCGATTCTCACCTGTCAGACACCAGTGGTATGAATGAGTACGCGAGTGAGTGAGTGATTGACTGACTGAAAGAGATTCCTTCATGCAGAGAAAAAAAGGCCAGGGTGAGGAGAAAGGTGAAAGCACCTGAGGTGAGGAAAGGCGAGATCAGAGATGAGGCAAGAGGAGAAATAGCAGCACAAAAAGAAGAAGAGGAAGATGGAAAGGAAGGGTCAAGAGAAGAGAGCAGCTCAGAATAACTTCTGCTCTTGGCTCTAGTTTGTGTGTGGTGAGTTTGGATAGTAGCCATGTGTCTGGTGGGCAGGATAAGACAGTATCCCATTCACACAGCGATGAGACCAAGAGGTGATAGAAGCCCCTGCTCATTACAGTACTGTAAATTTAATCTAAATATAGGACATGACAGACTGTATCATAACCTTGTTTAGACATGATTTTGAGGCACTGCGCTGGTGAACAACCAGCCCTGCCGGCCGCCAGCATGTTGTGTTTGGGATGCTGCTGTCTACCTTAATCAGACTTTCTTGGTCTTCACCACAGAATATGAGTGGAGCATAATTTTGCATGGAGCGTTGTCTAAGGATGCAAGATATTAAAATTATGGCTTATACTACTTTAAGATAATAATTAATTTTGTTTGTTATTGTCTTATGGTCGATATTAAAATCAATTTTTTTTTAATTAAATAAATACATAAATAAGTCAGTAAATTTAATTGCTGAAATTTAGACATCACAACATAATAATGTATATTACTGTTCAAAACGTTATGAACAGTATATAAAAAAGATATGATTTTTAAATGTTTTTTGAAAGAAGTCTCTTATGCTCACAAGGCTGCATTTATCTGATCAAAAATACCGTTAAAACATTATGGTATATATTATTATTATTTTAACGTGTATAGTTTTAATGTATTTTCAGCAGCCATTACTCCAGTCTTCAGTGTCACATGATTCTTCAGAAATCATTCTAATATGCTGATTTGGTACACAATGAATGTATCTTATTATTACCAAGTTTGAAATTGTTGTGTGCTTATTTAAAGTTCAACAAAGAAAAGGGGGGGGGGGGGAATCCTACTGACCCCAAACTTTATTAATGGTAGTGTACATTATGAGAAATACATATTTATGCTGAAATTTGATTTCATTTTAAATAATAAAACCACTAATAAATGAATAACACTGTTAAATGTCAAGATTAACTTAAAGACTTAGATGATGGCAGAGGTAATATTAATGTAAAAACAGGGAGCGTAAGAATAATTAAATATCCAATATGGTACTGATATAAAGTGCTGTGCATCCCTAGTGGTGTCTCTTAAAAAATCCATCACAAGCACAACACATTTAATAACACATAATGCAATTGACTGTGTGATAAAATAATCATAGTACTAACTAATGTCTATGTCAGAATGAATAAATGAAGAAAGACAATGCTTTTTAATGAATGAAAATGCATGTGAGTGTGGGAATGATGTGGAATTTAAAGAGACATGAGTGTTCCTTTCACATATGGTAATCCCAAGCGGTTAATACTCTCTTTTTTAATCTCTTTGCTTTGCAGATGTGTGTTCAAAATGTCAAACGATCATATTATCATACAAATGCATCAACTTATGTAAATTTGTTTGGGTTTCGATTCTTCTTAAAGGGTGATTTGACCAGCTGGACGTCTCTTATATGTAGTCTTTTACCTAAAGTGTGATGTAAAAATGTTCAGCATATTGATCAGTCAGCAGACTCTCAGAGGTGACAGCATATAGTGTTTATCATTCGGCCTTGATTGCTCAGCCAGATGGCTGTGGTGACGTGCAGAACACACATCACACACAGGCTCATCACCCGCTCTCTCTTTTTCACACACACTTTCTCTCTCACACACCCACACATCAACTCCTTGTACACTTTATGCATACTCTGATGCACTTTCTCAATATGCTAGTTGTCACTGCAAGTTACTGTGGTGGCATTTTGCCAGCTGCTTACCCAACCATTGTAGCTTTTATCTTTTTTCTCTTCTTAGTTCTCAGTCTGAGGTCACATGTGTCAGACACTTCCCCATTAATCTTAATTCTGTCGGGTGTAATGCTCTGTAATCTCTCTCTTCTTTCATGTCCGTCTTTTTCCTTACATAGTCACTGCAGGGTTGGGTAAAATTCTAAATTTAAGAATTGTCTGTCTTTCAGTTCCTGAGTTGGAATTTGAACTGGAATGACAGGAAATTGTAATTATTGAATTGCAGTTTAGATGAATTAAACATGGTCACACAACAAAATAATTTAATTAGTTATGCAACAAATCACAAATATTACATATTTAAAGGTGCACTCAATAATGTTTTGGTTCATATTACACTGATATGGTAACGGCCTGTGACCTAGCAGCAATGATTAATTTATTTCACGATCAAAAGTGTCTGATAATCGGGGTTACTGAGATGAAGCAAATTGTCTCAGATGGTCATGTGATCTTCACAATTTGGACCCTTTGAGGCATTCTGCTCCATGTGAATCCCATCACATGAGAGTTGTATCTATGTTAAACAGATACCACAAAAGTGCCATTCTTTTCTTTATCTGTGATACTTTTTAATGAGGAAAAAATGACTGAGTACACCTTTAACTATTCTTAACCTTTAATTTAATATGATGGGTAACAATTAATTAATAATCACAGATGACAACATCCATGATCAACACTGTTCATGTACCGCAGGGTAAAATTAAATTAATTTATATTTAACCAGTTTAATATGGAGAGGCACTAAAATGTAGACCTTCGTTTATGTACACTGTATGGCGTGAGAACAGTTAGCTATTTAGGTTAGCATGGACTCATTAAATTTAATTGTAACTTAATGAGTATGACAACCAGAAAATGAACGTTTTCGTCTTCATTGGGATTGGGGTTGAATCCTTAGGGAACCAGGTTACTGCGCCCACATCATTGGATTAATACCCCATGTGAACCTGCTGCGTACCACAGATGAACAATCATGCACTAGTCTGCCACAGAAGTGGCACCATCCTCTCAGGATACAGTGTTACAAGTAACCCAGGCACTTCGTTTTACCATTTTTTTGTAGCATAAAGACCATCAAACCGACGAGAGCTTCGGATCTTCCAGTGTTTCTCTATGGCGCTGCAACTTAAAGACGTCGGAGTTCCGGTCCCTGTGCAACTGATACTCAACTGCCATTGGCTTTCTGTGTTTGAGGGGAGGGGCTTACCGATAGAGATGAAAAGTCTGAATTGTGAGAGAGAAACTCGTAATTGAGAGATTGAAAAAGATCAGAATTGTGAGATTAAAAGTCGCAATTACATTTTTTTATTTTTGTGCTGTGGTGGAAACAAAATTGTGAGATGTAAACTCATAATTATGAGTTGCAATAACTTACAATCGTGAGATATCGGCTTTGTTTTATAGTTTTATTCTGTGGCAGAAATAAGCTTCTAAACAACCCAGAGTCACAAACATGATTGCATAAATCCAATTCATTTTGTCAAGTTTATATGTGCAAAAGGCTTAACTGTGTAAGGTTAGTTCATGTGCTCCTGTGCTTGCCTATACTTATACTTTAGCACGTTGTTTTCTGTGTAGGGCATCCTAGCAATCTGGCACTCCAAGATTCAAAAATATGATCAAATATTTATGAAATTGCATTCATGTTGAAGCCACACTTCAAACACTGTGAGCGAAAGATCACCAATCAAACACTAGGATCTGGAAGAGCATTCAGATAGAATACTCAACATGATCTTCACCCCCAAAACCAGCTGTCTCAGGAGAATGACCTACTTTTATGCTCTCTTAGTTTTAATAGGGACTCACAAGCTGTCACCCCGCTTTGTCATCACACAGAGTCACGTTAGAATAAAACTTCCGACCAGAATTTTGTTTGTCTCACTGATCTCACAGACACCCACTGATCTGTAAAAAAAGTTACCTATCTGTGAAGCAGAGTTATATTTGTGTCATGTCAGATGTTCAGAGTTGTTCTGTCTTGTATAATTTTATTGTTGCTGTGGACCCTGAATGCCTATTTGAAACTGTTCTTGCTGTGAATTGACACGCTCACTGTGGTAGACCGTTGCTCTGAGAGCACCATGACACCAGTCGTAATGAGAATACATGGTATCCGGTTGCTGAGACTCTCGCTCTCCAAAAGTAGAATTGGTTTTGAGCCTTCGGAAGGTCACATTGCAATGCTGTCCCACTTTACTGACACAATTAAACATTGTTAAGATGGCTGCGCACACTCTGCACCACACACACACACACACACACTTCTTGTTTTTCTTCTGCTTCTTTTCATGTCTCTCATATTGGCTAAAAAGCTTTACAAAGTCATTAGGAAGGAAATGGCCCTGAGGAACTACATGATATCAACCTTCCCTAAAGTTTCTCTCAGAAAGTAGAAAAATATTAGGATTTTTTTTCCTTTGTGAATTGTTATTATAAACCAGTAATCTGTTAACTGAAATGTTAAACTTGTTAATTAAATCATTTATGGACAATAATGTGCTAAAGTAGCCGTGCTGCATGTCAAAACACGATGCAACATGTTTCAAGTAGTGTTTAAACTTTTCATCTATTCATTTTCAATAGCTGATATCAACATATGTAATTTCTTATATGGCAGTGGTTGGTGTATTTTGTTTTATATATTTTTTTCCATCAATGTATCTAAACTAAACACATGTATTAGCCTCAATGCAGAGCAGGCAAACTTTAGATACACAACTATTTGCTGTCCAGTAGAGGACAAAGAGAGATGGAGACTGAAAGCGAGTGAGGAAACGATTGCTAGAGATAAAGAGAGTAGTTTGTCCTCTGTTTGTGGGTAATTAATGTCTTCGCTTTGCCAAACCATTTTGCCAGATATCTACATGGGGACCTTACACAAAGTTGTTGAAGTGGGATGCCTTCCTCAGATAAGAGTGATATTGAATTATCTGTGAATGAGATTACCATCAAGGACTTTTGAGTTAATCAGCATATCGATTCTGATGGTGTTTAGTATGCTAATCAGGGTGAGGTGTGCCACTCCTTCTCTTTACAGGTGCGAAGAGGCCAGACAGAGAGGAATGGAGAAAAAACATTATGCATTGCAGTACATTGCACAGTACTTTCCATGACCTTTACAAGGTTGTGAAACAACGGCTTGACTTAACAAATATAGATGACTTCATTAAAGAGCTTAAAGAGAAATTACACACACATCTTGGGGATGTAATTATGATATGTGTGAGGGTGTGTGCGTCTGTATGGGTGCATATTGGTTGTGTGTTGCAACTATGGGCATTTTCATGCACATTCAGGTGGGTTGATTTTATTCAAAACGAACAGATGTCTATATTATATATATATATATAATATATATATATATATATTTATGAAGGTTAAATTAGATGTGTTGGGAAAAAAAAAAGTGTTGAAGTCCTTTCCAGTGTCTTCATCATTTATTGCGGCTATTTTTAAGTCCATTATCATAGGATTTTATGTTTTTACCCTGCTCCCTGACCCAGAGCTTAATCTTAAAGTGACTTGCAATTCTTAACGTTCACCCTTATTTCGTTTCCAACCTGTGTGATTTTCATTCTTCATTTGTGAAGTATTGAACTTTTTTAATACAATGAAAATCAATGGGGTCCAAAACAACACTCGATTAAAAAAATAAATAAATAAAAGAGACATTTTTTCATAGTATTTGATACAACACGAGGTGAGTAAATGATGATAGAATTCTCTCTTTTTTTTTTGTAAAGTTATTTTTTAACTATGAAAATCCACAATAAATAAAAATAAATCATAATATAAGTCAGTTCAGTAATTACTGTGTGAAAATTACTGACATCATTTTTTATGTGCTGATTATAACTTTATGACTGTCACGAATCCGGTCCATGAACTTCCATTTCATTGACTCTCGCACTACACAACTGTTGCATAGCACCCCGGACTACATTTCCCATCATGCATTACTGCTTGCACTCAGCACTAATGGCACACCCGTTTACAGATTGGACCGCTGTTCCTCCACTCCCTCACTATAGACCACTCATCGTACCTTCCTCTGCCGAGTATTGGTCCGGCATTTATCATACCATGCGATAGCGAATACCGAGGCCCTCGTTTGTTGCCTTAGCCCTAGTCATTTGCCTTAGCCTTAGCCCTAGTCGTTTTCCTTAGCCTTAGCCCTAGTCGTTTTCCTTAGCCTTAGCCTTAGCCCGAGTGCATTTCCTTAGCTTAGCCTAGCCTTCCCGGTTTCTGATCTTAGCCGGGTTCCCTGGATTCTACCTTTCGCTTGCCCCTTTTGAATTCAGTCTGCGATCGTCTACCTGCGCTAGTAGCCCTAGGACTCTCTTGTGTTTTCCCTCATGCTACGGTTTGCCATCTGACCTAGGTCCTGCTGTATGACCCAAGTCTCTGTATCTCCACAAATAAAGTTTGCACATGGATCCGCAAGTCTCACGTCTCGTCAGCCCCGTAACAATGACGTCTTTTTCCCCACAGCTAACAAGTTAATCACTGGAATTTGATTAATAATTAGTCTAGTTGTTTACCAAACAACACAAAGGTGTCAGTGAAGATTATGCTTGAGATGAAATGATGTTTAGAAAGTCATTTATAAATATAAATAAATATCACTTATGAACAGAACCATTGTCAGATTTTGTGTTTAAGAAAAAATATTTGAAATTCCTTAGCAAGACAGGAGTCTGATATTTTATTAGTTGGTCTATCCTTTCCCATCAAATGTTAAAAATGCCATTTCACCACCGTTTACAAATGTCAATTAAATTTAAATAAAAATAAATCCAAAATAAACCAAAATATATTCACAGTGTTGAAAAAAAAAGATTGGATTCTGATGTTAAAATCATTAGGGTGTTGTTTATGAATGCACACACACACTAGAGTCTAATTTGTCTGCGAGTCTGCTCAATAAAGATAACGGAGCTTCTAGCGGATGAAAATGAATTTGTCTTCCCTTCACACTGGTATCGCCAGCCACGTCCACTAATTTGCTCACACATTCATTCACTAAGCACAGTCTCATTCAGTGTCTCAGACCACTCTAAGTCTTAATTACACACACACACAACACACACACACACACACACACACATATATATATATATATGTGTGTGTGTGTGTGTGTGTGTGTGTGTGTGTGTGTGTGTGTTGCTACGTAGGAAACGCCTTATTCGCAGAAGAGAAACAAATATGAAGCACATTAGCTTCAGAAACAGGCTTTGTCACGACATCTACCAGAGTTAAATTTGATTGAGAATATATCAGTTTTCCAGCAGATCTATTTTGACACAGTCCCTACGAGTACAGACATTTGAATGTTTCACAGCTAAAGCTTGTACGCACAACCAGCGCACCGGAAGATGGATTGCAATGTTCAAAGACGCATACGAGAGGGGTCATATGACAAAAGATTTGCTCTCTTTGAGCTAATAAGCACAAGAAAGTATGAGGAATGAAAGCAAATGACTTTGAGGATTTAAAGGAAGGAGGGACGTCCTTAATCACAAACGCTTCCCCTCCCCGCGCCACTGTGGGTCTTTCTTCTTCCTCCTCAGCCTCTTGCTTTCTTCCTCGTCCCTCTCTTAATTCCTCTCCCCCTGTGTGAGAGTGGATCTCCCAGGGGGTTCACACATCTGCTTTGATCAGGGTGTCACAGTGAGTGTGTCTATGTGTTTCTTGTTGCCGCGCATGTGTGCTAAATAAATCATTTACACTATGAGTACCCTGCTAGCTTTCAGGCCTCTCTAAAGACTTACATCATGCAGTGACACAAGGACATTTTCTGAATCCTGCATCTGCAGGATTGACAATGGTTCGGATGGCCCCCTGTGGCGTTCCTGCTTGCTCTCTGTCATTAAACACTTCCTCTCTGGAGGAACAACCCAGGAATGAACAAATCTGATGTCATATATATAAACATTGGGTAATTTGAGTTGTCTTTGATACAGAGCGTGTGTGTGTATCCAAGGATCTCGCCGTATTAGGGCCGTCTGGATGCATTATCGAGAGACGTGTAACTAATGCTACACAATATTTTTGTCGGTCAGGATAGTCACTGTGTCAGATTACACGATTTTGACTCCTACAATCTTGTCGTGTCGTGGACAAGAAACATGTCACACTACACGTTGCTTCTCGACCATTCATCGCGTGCCGTCTTTAATGAAAGAGTAGGCTAGACTGAACTAGTAAGACTCCCGAAAACAAGAGTGTAAACAGTGCTGAAGCGCTTCCACTATAGTGTGCCAGCATTTTTCGTCTTTGTCTTCGTGTTTAGTCCCTCCCGAGGAAACATCAACAGGACAGGAGTACTGTTGCCCACCGCTCCACGAACTGGCCTCATTCATAATTCCACCTAGCAGAAATCATCTCTCTTTCATTTTGCCATGTGTGAACTGTGTTTGAAAGAGCTTCTGTGTGCATATGTCAACGGTCACAAATGTGACCGAACTAATCGTGGACGACGGAAAAAAAAAAAAGCATGCTAGTCTTTCTGTCGTGATGCATCGCAGACGCGGAATCGGTTGTCGTCCATTATGACACACTACACGAGCTGAAACGGTGGAATTTTGCGTCCCGACGCCCATTGTCGTTTACGAATCCCCACGACACCCTACGTCAAGCAAATTGGGGCAAAATCGGGCTAAAATCATGTAGTCTGAACCGGGCTTAACAGGCAAGTCAGCAACATGGTTCAACACCTTGTACTTCTGTGCAAACAGACTTTTGGCATCAGAAAACGGCTGTAAATTAACTTTACTGGGTTTGGCTCCAAAATCAATGTTGCTCAGATCACTGCAGTGGTTTGTTCAGAAAATGGAAGGTTTTCTTTTTTTTTTTTTAAGTGAGCTGTTTGACCCATTGCCATCCCTTATTCCAATTCAGTGCATAATAGCCTAAGAAAAACATTGAAATACATCACAAAATCAGCTCATCACACCTTGTTTTCTTGCTTTTGGCTTTCAGTGCTGTCGTTTGCATGCTGTTGGCTTAATATAAACATCAGTGGGTGTAGGCTGTCTCACAGTATACTTAAACCACTTTTGGGTTCCAAAAATTTCAACTGATGCAAATGGTTCAGGTGAAAATAGACTCCTGTTGTCTCTATTGCCAGTTTTAGATCAGTTTTATTTTACATAAACTACCACTCAAAATATTAAAAATAAAAAAATAAATATTGCTGACCCCAAACTTTTGACCAGTAGTGTATGTGCTTTTATGTAGGTCACGCCGGAGCTAAATTGTGATATGCGAGTTTGTAACATGCATTCATGATAAAAGGTTGGTTTTGAGTTAATTGCATATATATTTTAAACAATGTATGTTTATGTCGCTAAAGAGAATACTTGAATTTATCACATATACTTTGAGATAAAATACTTTTTTTATGATTTCTATTAAACTATCAATTAAAAATTGTCTGTTGAAGGTGCTTCAAACTGTTTTTCAGTACCTGCCAAATAGGAAAAAAAGCCCCTAGTTGAAGAGTTTAAAGTTCACCCCATAAAAAGATCCACTTTCGCAAAAAAACTGTAAGATTGTCAAAAAAGAAAGATGCAGAATGTCTGTAGTGCTACTTATAATTTTCTATAATTAAGGAATAGATTTGTTGCCAAGGATGTACAAAATGGGCCCACATTAACTGTTCCAGTCACATTTGAGATTAATTTATGAAATATGTCTGCACTCACACTTTGTAGCTCCAAGATGTTCAGCGTGCTGTACTAGAAACTAAATAATACAAGAGATTTTATAAAATACCAGAGAGATTATAAAATGCCAAAAGTGCTTAAATTAACAGGAAATTGTTACCCAATTTGCTTAAGTGCTTATTTTAAATAGTATGCTCTAAAAACTGATAACCTAAAATAATAATAATATAATGAATAATAATAATAATAATACAGTGTTTACAAATGGGGACAAAGTTTACTGTATTTTGCCAAGTGGGGTAAATGTTTAGGTTTTTATTTTTTTAATTAAAAATAAACATATTTTAGCATTTATTTTTTTTATATACAAATGATGTTCTTACATCAGTATTCAGTAAGATGCTTTGGATAACAATGTCTGCTAAATAAGTATAGTATGACTTATATAGATGCATAGAGCATTTCTTATAGATGCATATACCAAATTATTTCTTCAAACCTTTAAATTACAATACTTCTCTCCCTTATAATTTATAATTCCAAAGATCATTCATTTCATTGATAATTATCCTAATTTAACAAATTTGAAACATACTTTTTTTGCTATATTTTACATTTGAATGCATTAAGGATATCACGGTTAATTAAGTAAATTAGTCTCCTAGAGAAAAATCTTTACTCTAACTTCAAGGTTTTTTATTTTAAATTTTAATTTATGCATTTATTTTATTATAATATATATTTTTGGCAGGCAACAGTATATCATTAAAGCATGAAACTGTGTTAATGAAGAATGTGAGGTAGATATGACTTGTTTTGAATTTATTTTCTTTCTGTTTTTCTTTCACTATACTACAACCCAATGACAAAAATGCCCTTGCGTCTTCTGCCTGGTCTTTTGCCAATTCTCTCAGAAAAATGCAAAACACATAATTAGTAGCCAAACCAGCATGCACTTGACTGTGAAATGTGAGTGTGGTTTATGAGGGGCCTTGCGCACCTGTCCATCCCATAGTTACATTTTTACCTTTTACTCTAATTCATTGAATATTTATGTCTATGACACTGGAACATCTCCAAATTGCTTCTAGGTAGATGCTAATGATTTTCGGTCTCTGTCAGGGTGATTTTGAAAACTTATTATGGCCAAATGTAAAAGTTGTACATTGGGAATGAATAAACAGAACATTTTGTGTCTATAAATGGTAAAACAACCTTTAAAGGAATAGTTAACCCAAAAAATGAAAATGTACTGTTTTGTACTGTTCAACTTCTTGCACAGACTTATCATTTAACTTCAAGTATCATATATATCAATGCATACATATATTTAGGAGCCACGGGATTAATTTTGTTTCCTGTATCTGCTTTTTCGACTCTTAAAGTGACTTGTATTTTCTGAATCACCAAAGACCATGTGTTCAACAACAACAACACACAAAAAAAACCTTGTGTTCTGCTGAAGAAAGTCAGTCATCTATACCGTATCTTGAAAGTCCTGAGGATGATTAAATTAACAGAAAATGTTCATTTTTGGATGAACTATTTCTTAAATGGGCAGCTTGTTTGATTGACTAAAGAAGTCCACCTTAGTGTCGTTTAGGGTCTGATTTTTCAGTCTGTACTTCTAAATAGTTTGTGTGAGTTTTGGAAAAGATTAATTGTAGCAGCATATGTTGTGGCTTGGTATTATATGGAATGTTTTTTCATTGCAGATTCACTTTATTTCCATTGTTTACTATCTCTCTCCCTTTTTCTGGCATACAATATGTATTGTGTTAACAACGGTAATTAGTCTGCTATTTATCTGATTTATAATTATGTTTTGGCTCATCATGAAATGACAGAACGTAGCAGAACAATTTATGAAATTATGAAGTCTTATAGAGTGCACATGACATAATCACATGCAAAAAAATGGGGAGGAATGTAAATGTTTTCATTGTGTCATTGTAGGAACATACTTATCATGAGGTCACAATGTCTTATGTTGGAGGAACATCCTCCAAGTTTTATTCTGAGGGAACTTCACTTTACTGGTATTTTACATTATCATATTTCATTTCAGTTAAGCTAGTATCAGTTATTAATATTAGTAGGGATACATATAAAATGTAATCCATTGTATAATTTGTGAATCAAACAATGTCATACACGACCTATAACGAAGAGTCAGAGGCGTACGGATCCATTTGCAGCTTTTATTAGAAATCAAAGGCAGAGTTAAACAGGCAGTAATCAGTCAACAGCGTCACGAACAGCAGGGGTAATCCAAGAGAGTAAACAGTGGCAGAGCGAGGGTCGGGGCAGGCGGCAGAGAATCACACTAGTAAGAACAGTCCGAGGTAATACACACAAGATGACAAGACAGGGAATAAACGTAGCCGGGGCAATACAAGACCTCGCAAACACCGAGAGTCTGGGAGCTGCTTAAATAGGGAAGCTAAGGGGAAACACCTGTGCCAGTAATCAGTCCCAGGTACGGGGTGTATGGGAAATGTAGTCCATGAACAATAGTACTCGGGAGAGGGTGCCCTCCGGAGGCTGTCGGAGAGAGCCACAGAGGCCTGATTTGTGACAGAGCCCCCCTGCGAGCGGCTCCTGAAGCGAGGAGGTGAATGACGCCGAGGCCTTCCATGGGAGCGTGGGGCTGGTTTGCGAGGATGGGTTCTATGGAATTCAGCAGTGAGTGAAGGGTCCAGGATATCCTGAGAATTGACCCATGATCTCTCCTAAGGACCATACCCCTCCCAGTCAATGAGGTATTGAAGTAACCTGCCCCGGCGTCGGGAGTCCAGGATCTCTTGTACCTGGTACGCCTGCGTCCACGATGATGGGAGGGGGACTCTCGTTCATGGCCTCCTCCTGGTCCCTCTCTCCTCTCGGACAACCGGCGGGCTTAAGCAAGGAAACATGAAAGGTGGGTGAGATACGATAATTAGAGGGAAGAGCCAAACGGTAAGATACAGGTGTGATCTGTCTAATGATTTTGAATGGACCCACGTACCTGGGACTCAACTTCTTGCACGGGAGCCGAAGGCGAAGGTCTCTTGTGGAGAGCCAGACCCATTGTCCTGGGGTGTAAGCGGGACCTGACCTCCTGTGATGGTCGGCCGGTTCCTTGACCCTGCAGATGGCGCGTTGGAGGTGCACATGAGCAGTATTCCATGTCTCCTCACTTCGTTGGAGCTAGTCGTTGATGGCAGGGAGCTCTGAAGGTTCTCCGGACCAGGGAAACAGGGGTGGTTGGAAACCGAGTACACATTGAAAAGGCCGGTGGATGGTTTGCGGAGAGAATTCTGTGCATATTCCGCCCACAGGAGGAAGCGACTCCAGTCGCTCTGATTCTGATGGCAATAGGCACGCAGAAAGCGAGTCAACTCCTGGTTTAATCTTTCGACCTGACCAATAGACTGTGGGTGGTATCCCGAGGTGAGACTGACGTTAATATTGAGGTGTTGGCAGAACACGGACCAAACTCGGGAAGTGAACTGAGGACCACGGTCCAAGACAATGTCTTCAGGGAGTCCGTAGAAACGGAAGACCTGTTCGAAGAGTACCTCTCCAGTTTCAAAGGCTGTGGGGAGTTTATTTAGGGGTATGAGACGGCATGCCTTCGATAAACGAACACTGACCGTTAAGATGGTGGTATAGTTCCTTGAACTGGGGAGATCAGTGACAAAGTCTACAGCTATGTGTGACCATGGCCGTTGGGGAACAGGAAGTTGCTGAAGAAGACCTGCTGGGTGCTGGTGGGAAGATTTGGAGATGTCACAAATAGTACACTGACGAACAAAATTAATGGTATCTGCCTGGAGAGTGGCCCACCAGAACCGGATGGAGATGAGTTGAATGGTGGCTGTAATCCCAGGGTGACCTGCGCTGGGGGAGTTATGGACCCATTGCATCACACGATGACGAAGGCTAGTGGGAACATAGGTATGATCGGGGGAACATTCTGGCGGAGGGGGTTCACTGATCTGGGCCTCTGCAATTTCTGTCAATGTCCCATTGAACAGGAGCGAGAATGAGGTTAGCGGGAAATATGGGTTCCTTGGAAGGAGGGATCTGAGCTTCCTCAAACTGCCTGGAGAGCGCATCTACTTTAGAATTCTTTGATCCAGGATGATAGGTTACCTTGAAATTGAAACGTGTGAAGAATAGGGACCATCTTGCCTGCCGTGGATTGAGTCGTTTGGCCGATCTGAAGTACTCGAGGTTACGGTGATCAGTCATCACAACAAAGGAAAGTTTGGCCTCCTCCAACCAGTGATGCCATTCCTCCAAGGCTGCCTTTATGGCTAGAAGTTCCCGATCTCCCACATCATAGTTCTGTTCCGTAGAGTTGAGTTTCCAAGAGTAGAAGGCACAGGGAAAGAGTTTGGAAGGATTACCCTGCCGCTGAGAGAGTATGGCTCTGATGCCCGTGTTGGATGCATCCACCTCCACGAAGAACTCTACCTCAGGGTCAGGATGGTGAAGAATGGGCGCGGAGGTGAAGCGTTCCTTTAGCCGTTGAAAAGCCCCAGTGGCTGATGGTGACCAAAGTAGCCATCGCTTCTCTCCCTTTAGTATGGAGGTGAGAGGTGCTGCTGAAGTCCCGAATGAAACGTCTATAGAAATGAGCAAAGCACAAGAAGCGCTGTAGTTACTTTACAGTCGTCGGTTGAGGCCAGTTGAGCACAGACTGTACCGTCCTGTCATCCATAGCTACCCCCTCAGCGCTAATGATGTAACCAAGAAAAGAGGTAACTGTCTGGTGGAACTCACATTTCTCCATCTTGGCATATAGCTGGTTGTCAATGAGCATCTGAAGAACAGCCCGCACATGCGAGTCCAGGGTATCCAAATAGATCAAGATATCATCAATATAGACTATGACCCCCTGATTCAGCATGTCCCAGAAAACATCGTTAATGAAAGCTTGGAAGACTGAAGGACTGTTTACCAGGCTGAACGGCATAACGAGGTATTCATAGTGCCCTGACGTCTTGACAAAGAAGCAGCTAGCTGACGCAGATGAGGTGGATGGTCTAATGAACCCCTTTGACAGCACCTCCTCAATATATGCCTTCATGGCCTCAGACTCTGGCTGCGATAGTGGGAAAACTCTACCTATAGAGGGGTTTGATCCTGGAAGAAGACCGATAGAGCAGTCACTGAGTCGGTGAGGAGGAAGTTGCGAGGCCTTGGTCTTACTGAAAGCGTCAGCGAGGTCATGGTACTCCGAGGGTATTCCCGGAACCGGTGAATCATCTGATATCTGGGCTGGTCGGGGAGATGAGTGCGATAGGCTGGTGAGCAAACAATTCCGTTGGCAGGAGTCAGACCATTGTAGAATCTGTTTAGTTGTCCATGAAATTTGGGGGTTGTGTCTTTCTAGCCAGGGCAGACCAATGATGATGGTATTCAGAGGAGAGTCAATAGCAAAGAGTTGGATGGTTTCGGTGTGAAGTATGCCAGTTCGCAGACACAGATCCTGGGTTATGAACTTGATCTGTCCTGTGCCCAGAGGACGTCCATCTAAGGCTGCCACTGCCACCCGGGATTCACCTGGAACAAGAGGGAAGTTATGAGTATTGGCAAACCTTATGTCAATGAAATTCCCTGCAGCCACCGAATCTATCAATGCTACAGTCTCCGTGCACTTATCATTAAACGTTAGAGCAATGGGAACTTCTAAACAGTTAATGGAATCAGGAGTGGCACTCACCGTAGCGTAACTTCGAGCGGCAGGTCGGGTAGGACAGGAGGCTCTCATATGGCCGGATATGCCGCAGTATAGACAGAGACGATTCTGCATTCTTCTCTTTTGTTCCTCATCGGTGAGGCGAGTGAAACAATCTGCATGGGTTCCGATTCAACGGAAGCTGCGGCTGCTGGAGAATACACAGGCAATTGGCGAGGTGGACGTCGTTCCCGCATTAGATTATCAATGCGGATGGAGAGCTCAAACTGTTCGAGGGTCCTCCCCTCATCATGGCAGGCGAGCTCTGACTGTAGCTCGCCCGTGAGTCCCTTGCGATACAGCAGTTTAAGTGGTTCATCCTCCCATCCTGACTGTGCTGTGAGAGTGCGGAATGAGAGAGCATAATCTGCAGCCGTGCTTCGTCCCTGTCGCAGAGCGAGTAACTGTTCGCCTGGCTCCTTTCCGCCCGCTGAATGCTCGAAAACCTTGCGGAAACGTCTCAGGAAACAGTCAAATGATGGGAATGACAGCCGTCTCCCTTCCCAAGCAGCAGTGGCCCAGTCCAGCACTCGTCCAGTTAACAGAGAGCACACAAATGAAACCCGACTATCGTTGGTGGGGTAGAACTGCGGTTGTTATCTACAAACATGGAGCATTGTAGTAAAAAGCCCTTACATCTTTCCGGTGAGCCGTCAAACTTCTCGGGGAAAGCCAGACGTGGGCTGGTCGACGAGTGACTGGGACTGGAAACCGTTTGTGACGGAACGGATGAAGGAATGCTCGGCTCAGGCATGGCAATGCAAAGTGCTTGTAGCGTCCTCACCATCTCCTCTGTGAGCACGGCGAGTCGTTGCAGCTGTTGTTGATGAGACGTGTAGCGTCTGGACCACTCCAACACACAATATATATTTTGTTAGCTAGATTTCACAAATACTTTGTAACACCCCAGGACGCCGAACAAGACCCTGGTTTCATGGTAACCCGATACATTTACAACCTTGTGGAATGCGAGCCGGCTCTCATTCTGCTTTCTCCAGAAACAAGGGGTACAAATGCACAGGAGAAATGGACTGTTCTACTAATTAATTCGTAGGAAAACCTTTTCTTTGAATGAACACACATTTTCTTCAGGCCATTGTGTGTATTATTGCTGTTTTGTATTAATCTGTTGTATTATAGACTATTTTTATTTGTGCTTACGATAAACCACTCATTCAGATAACCTTACATATAGCTTGTTTAGTATCTATGAATTCGCCTTCTGATGATCTAAACAAGAATGTATATTATTTGTTGGTACGTAGGCAATATATTAGTGCCCTGAGAACCTTTAGTATTTTCAATCAAAGTTTCAGATACTAAAGTACCATGTTTCCACACAAAGAGCCATAAACTCCACAGGATCTCAAAACGCCCACTTGGGATTCCGGCTTTTCTCATTGGATAAGCCCATCTTGAGAGGCTGGGATCTTCTCTGACCTTAAAGCTGACACACCATGTGACCCGCCCAGTCGGTGGTTCGGTCAGAAGCAAAGATGAAGATGTGAGAAACGCTTCAGGATACCAAAGCATCTGTGCCAGGCCTTTTCTTCGGCCTAGTCCTTTCCATTCATCAAGTGACACTGACTCAAACTGGTTCTTTTCATCGACCCGAATTCAGCAAAGATCTACGGGAAGCTTTAAGATTTGCATCAGGAATCTCTTTCAGACCGCCGAGACTCTCTAAGTATCAAACTTAGTCTTATTAATTATGTATCATTTGCACCTTTTTACAAAGGGTGTTTGAACTAAGAATCTGACGTATCCTTGAAGGCTTTGATCTGTTGAATATACATGCAAAGTGTGCCATAAAATCCATTCTTTATGCCTCTTGCTAATTCTTTACTGCTTAAGCTTTAACCCTTTTCTATACCAACTGTATGTGTGTGTGTGTGTGTTTATGTAGTGTGTTAGACCAGTTTATTTGTTTATGTAGTATGTTAGACTAGTTTTTAAGTGTTTATGTAGTTAATAAAACTTACTTGTATCACACTTGACGTGTTCATTGTTTACTCATAACCGGAGTCAAAAATCATGCAGATTTACGTTACAAACTTATAGAATTGTACAGTAGAAAGTTATTTCCTTTAACCAGGAAGTTAACGTTCTTAGAATTGACAAGACGGTTGACCCTGTGTGGTCAGCTAAATATCTACAGTGGATCTGAAATATGAATAGTTAATTATAACTAGTTATGGTTAATTATTCATATTTCCCCATGAGCTGATCCGCTACAGACGCTAACATGGAGGCCTGGGCAGAAACCTCGGTGGTTAGCTGATAGATCTCTGCTGGTTCCGTATTCTGTAACGAAGAGTCAGAAGCGTGTGGATCCATTTGCAGCTTTTATTAGAATGACAGGCAGAGTAAAACAGGCAGTATTCAGTCAACAGCGTCATGTACAGCAGGGGTAATCCAAGAGAGTAAACAGTGGCAGTGCGAGGGTCGGGGCAGGTGGCAGAGAATCACACTAGTAAGAACAGTCCGAGGTAATACACACGAGATGACAAGACAGGGAATAAACGCTCAGAAATGTAGCCGGTGCAATACAAGACTTCACAAACACTGAGAGTCTGTGAGCTGCTTAAATAGGGAAGCTAAGGGGAAACACCTGTGCCAGTAATCAGTCCCAGGTACGGGGTGTATGGGAAATGTAGTCCATGAACGTTAGTACTTGGTAGAGGGTGCCCTCCGGAGGCCGTCGGAGAGAGCCACAGAGGCCTGATTCGTGACACAACCATTGTTTTGATTGTAAATGTTTCTGCTTTTGAATGAATCTTTTAAGTGAAAGAATCATTCTTGTCACAGTCTGTTGTTCATGTGAACAATATATATATATATATATATATATATATATATAAATATAATATAATATACTATTACTACTTTAGGCATATGCCTATGATCAAAAAAGAATCTGGTTGACGAGATCAATTAAAGGGGAAAATCAATAGGATAACAAATAAATAACCCAGTTGTGTTAAACATATTAAATAATATATGAGCATAATCACTCGCGTAGATTCGGCTCTATATCTGCATGGCTGTGATTAGGCCAGAGGCATGAGGCAATCACAGCCGCTGATATAGAACCGGTATCGCTCGAGTACGAGAGTGATATTGCGTTTATACAACAGGTCGATGGCACGAGTGTAAATATATATGAAAAACAACAATGGAGTGTCTTTAAAAAACGTCTTTTGTGTGGAACTACTTCCTTCTGCCACGGATTATAATCTCAGTTTGACAGTTTAACAGCTGAGCTGAAGCTTCCGTTACTAATTCAAAAACGTCACTTTAGAACAAGTAACGAAGGAACATTGAGTTGCTTCATTAAAAACTTATTGTATCACTGTATTAAAAGCTCAATGTATTATGTAGAGTATTATGAGAGATGGACTGAGCGAGTGTGATTACCTACATCTGATACAGCATTCATTCGTCAGCTCAATCTCATATTCACAATAAAACTTTAGTTTGAATGTCCACTGAGGAAAGTGATATTTTTGTTGTACTGTCCTTTTATCTGTTAAGGGTGATTTCTGATGACAGTGCTGATCAGTGCATTTGTTAACTGCATCTTACAAGCGGTTTTTAAAAGTAAAAATAACTTCCGTTTTAGTCTCTTTCAATATAAAAGCCTTAAATGCTGACTCGTAAAACAGTCACTTGTCGCCATCTAACGGCGGAACAATGTCACAAAAATCAACATCACGAACAAACACACTGTTTCCCAATACTAAATACTACTAATTTATATAAAATATTATTTACTGAATAATAAACAACAACAATAGCCATCATAAAAGCCATGCTCTAATATGCAGCATTAAAGTTACATAAAATATAATGTGATGAGATTTTACCCTCAGCCAAACTATTTGCTCTGGAACAAATAATAAATTAATGAGACCAAAGACTACCCGTTAGATTTACCCAAAACAAATTACATCTCATGTTTAAACACTACAGAGACATCAGAGCCAGAGGTAAATTCCAGAAGATCTGGCCGAGGTGAGGCTGCTCTCGGCGGGTTCATGAGCGCTGAACGTCCGCTGACGCCCTGGAGCTCACATCTTTGAAAACGTTGAAGCAAATTTTCAAATAGAAGTTATCTTTATTAACAAACCATTTATTTGAAGTCTAAACAAGTACATTCTCGCTTAAAAAAACCTCTTAAAACTACATTCCGTGACAAAAAATGAATACTGGAAGCGTAGTGATCAATGGTGAAAGGGTCGTTCCTCTGGCGACTACCAGTACAATTATCTTAAAAGATTCGCAACCATCAATTTGAGAACGCACGAACGAACTGTATTTATCTATCATATCAATAGAAATATTATATTATATCACATATACATTTCCACAAGGTAATATGATGTGACCACAACAAAAGCAAGTGGTGTGGTGAAACTTGTCCATTTACTGGACACCTTAAGAATTGTATGATGACTTCGACAGGTGAAATACTATGAAATATTGTTTATTTATGTACTGTATTAACACAATAAAATGTAAAAAATAGTAGACCTCTCATTCATCTGAAGTTGAGTATGTCCAGGTTTAGTTTGACAAGAAGCCCTGAAGAAAGATGATAGTCTTCAGGGCCTGTAAAGGGGCTTCAGATAGAAGCCCATGGTGGTGCTGGTGCTGGTGCTGGAAGGCAATATTCAGAGAAGACCTCTTTTTCTCTCTTCTTATTTTCTGAAAGAAAAAACAAACTGTTTATAAAATGCTCAACAAACAAATTATGGGCATAAGAAGAGTTTACAATTATAAGGAATATTGATTACAAGAACTCAAATAGTACTGTGAGTGTGTGGTGGGAGGGGGGTCTCAAAAGTGGTACATTATAAATAGGGTAAATATTCTTTGCAAGCATTTTTGACTTTTATGTAGTTGAGCATTGAACTTAGTAATTATAAAAGGAATATTTGACTCAAATGCATTTCCTGTCATCATTTATTCACTCTCATGTCATTCCAAACAGTTCAGCAGGATGTTGATGCTGCTCTTTTCCATACAATGTCCCGCCATAAAAGATTGGGAGCAGACCATAGTTTAACTTTACTGAAAATATTTTCATCCATTACAGTTATATCATTCATGTTAATTATACTAAAGTGTGGTACTTTTATGATAGTTTTTTTTTTCTTTTTTGCAGAATTTTTTTTTAGTGTATAGCAAAAAGTGCAGCGTGACATATTGCAGACATGTATTCCAATATAATATATGCCAATTCAGAGGGCTAGATAATCATACAGTACATGAAAAGAACACAAATTGGCTGTCATAATGAAACTTCATTAAAGACAATCCACCAGTGGATGCTGACTGATTGGTTTATATTATAGTGTTATCAAGCATTCCACGCACATACAAACACACACAAACATATTTGATAATTCCTAACACAGCTCTAATGTTCCCTTGGCTTCTCGGGAGGTAAAAAAGAAAGCGAATCAAAACAGACTCTTCCTATTTGTTTATTGAAAGAGTGAGTGAATGAATTTGATTAAAATCATTAAAGCATGACACACTGTTAGGGCTGGAAATGAAAGTGTGATGACCTCCGCCATGCGTGGCTGACTGTGAAAGAAGAGCTATTCACCCTGCCTCTGCTCCCTATTTACTAAAGAATAATGATGCGCTTATAAGTTCTCCAAACCGCCAATTTGTTGTTTCTTTTACAAAACATATTGAAATCTATCCTGCAAGTCCTGTTTATGTGTGGTCACGGCTGACAAGAATAAATAAATTGCTAAATCAAATGATGGGCGACCCATCTTAGATAGATACTGGTGAAATCAATGAAGAAATATCAGCACTAACAGAGGACATGTGAATGAGTAGGGACATTGACCATTGGCTCATTATCTCTGGACGAAGTGGTAGAAGTAAACAGACAACTGGCCATATGATGTTTTTCAGCTTCAGTATGGCCTCTATTCTCTAATACAACATTAGCAATATTCCCTTAAACAATGAGCAATTATGTAGAGAATAAGAACAGAAAATGATACACAGGTACAGAGAGCCAAGGACTTTAGCAAAGTCAAGATAAAATTATATGTAATTATGTTTTACATCCAGTGTTCAGTGATTTCTCTAGATGCTCTTAAACTCAAGTGTCCTTGCTTACCAGACTGGCTTGATAACCACTTACGGGTGTCTACAAGACACATTTGGAAATATAAACTGTCAGCAATGTATTCAGCTGCCATTCTCTGGAAGGGGAAAAAAGTTTTGAGTTTTAGACATTTTGTTTTCTTCCATCAGCCTGATGAAAACACAACTACTGTATGTCACGATAATTATGTCAAGTGCAGAATAAATGCTAACACTTCCACTGCAAAATTGTATGTATGTATGTGCTGGAGATTTGCTACCCCTTCCTGTTAACGGTGATTTATAGAAGTAAAATGCCATCTTCACCCCTCCTCCACGCTCTACAGAACATCAAGACATCCTTTCAGTGTAGTCTTGTTTAATACTTCTTGTATAACTCATCATCCCTCCAACACATACACGGTTTCATCCGGCTCCTGTAGGGTCAGGACTCAGGAGCAGGGCAAACGTTGGGAAAAGGCACTGCATTTGTCAATGCTTTTATAAAACATCCTTGCGTCCTTTGCCCTTCAGTATATGGATGGCAGAGTGTAAAATACAGAGATCAGAGATGTTTTTGCTTTAAATTTTAAAGGGAAGTTCACCCAAAATTAACATTTTGTTCATTTACCAGTTCTGTCTCATTTTTTATGCCTAAAAGGCGTTTTTAAAACCCCCTTGTTTTTTTTTTTGAACAGTTGAGTAGATGCAAATGTAAAATACAGACATTCTGACAGCATTTAAAATGTAAGATGTATTTTCTCTTTACAAATCCTTTATTAAATGTCTTTTTTTTGTCTTTTTTTTAATGTCTACAAAATAATTATACATGATAAGTAATGGTTAAACAATTACGTGATTTTAAGATATATATATATATAATATATATATATTTTAATATACTATATATATATATACAATTATATACACGTGTTTTGTATCTCGAATTATGGTAAGTACGATTATGGCGTGAGCATCTAAATAGTAAATCTCCATCACGTGCTTTTAGATGGAGCGGCATTTAATACACAGAGCCGTAGATCACTGGCAATGATCGGCAATAATCGGCAATGAATCACACTCGATTAATGAACGCGATATTGCGTAGCTTGTCAGTGTAAGTGTTTTTATTTATGCCATTAATGTTTTTGTTAATACAGCGTATAGCACTAGTCAAATAAATGAATGTAACATGGCAAAGATTAATGCACTTTTGGAAGTTGAATGTAAGGGAAATGTATTTTTGGAATTTCTGTGGTTTAATGTGGTATTGTTGTTCATGTATGTTCGTGATTAAATTTTATTTTATTGTTGTAATTAATTTATTGCATTAACAAGATGACCCGTTGAATTAATTTTGGGAGCGATGACTGATTGAATGTATTTTTTGTCCAGTGCCTGCATATAAGATTAGTATTGACAAGGTTCAGAGGCTGTCATATGTGGATCAACTTACTATGTTGTGTATTTTCAACAGTTTCAATATGAAAAATAACTTTTATATTGATTCAATGGATTTATTGCATTTTGAAAAAAAAAAAAAAAAACGTGTCATGGAATTATTGCATTTTGGTTCATTTAAAAAAAAATGATGTTTATTATCACCAAATATGCTATTTTAAATTTTGAAACAGAAAATAGTGGTTTTCATCTCGCCACTTTCTTCATAAAGAAAACACATTTTTACTCAAATTAATCAAACTGGATTATTTTTTGGATGTTATTTATGCATAAATTATTAACATTTGTAGGTGCTTTCAATGCATTAATGTTTTTGTAAATATACGTACATGTACGTGTGGTAGAACCACATTTTACATAAGTAGGGTCCAGTGTTCTTTTAGTTGAAACATATTTCAAAATATAATATTTTTTTAATTTTTTATTATTATTTGGGGGATGAACAGTCCCTTTAATGCCTTGGTTTACATTCTCATGTTATCTAAAGCGTTGTCCTATCATGGCCACTGCATTAACACCCATACAAATACAGAAGACAGGCAGCCCTTTTAAATTCAATTTATAGCCCTCTCACTCTCTGTATCTTAATCATCCTGTACTTGGAGAACTGAACAAGCTGTACTTTCACTTCTGTGTGACTGTATGGCTGAATGAAGCACAACAAGAGATAATCACAGAGATAATGTACAGCAAATGTGTAAGTGTGTGAGCAAGTCAGTGTGTGCTTTATTTATTTCCGGTTACTATTAATCACTCTTTGTGTCGTCATGTGGGACGCAGTCAGAATACGGGCATGAATGATTCTAACAATTTCCTTGGTTGCGTCACAATACCACATTATCCGTTCATACAGCCCATATTGGCAGATACTCAATTTCAAGTCAAACTAATCATACAATTTTTTTGGTGTTGTAATTGAATATCATAACCCAAGATGTATCTTGCCAGGCTGCTGTATTAGATCTTACTACATCTAACAAGCATGATTGCCTTTCATGTTTGGCAGTGTCCATAACCACAAGGTTGAAGTCCAGGACAACACAGCATAGCATTTGCACTGGCACAGCTCATTACCTTGTTTCATTAACACAGACTCCCACGTCCATGTGGTTGTTGGCAGAGAGATTTGAGAGCAGGGTGTGTTTGACTACTCCGATTATGCTGTCTAACAGTATGTTGCATTATGTTACACACTAGCTAGGAAGACCGTAGCTTCTCTAAATCAGTTTGCATGTTTACATTTTTTTTTCTTTGTTCTAACCGCTTTTCTTTCTTCTTCCTGATGCCTGCTTCACCAACATAAACACGCTTTAAGTATCTGTAGCACTGGCTTTCAGTTTGCAGCAGCGCTAACTCCATTAGATGGCAGTGCAGCTTGTCTTTAGCAGGAGGCACAGGTGATCGGCTTGAGATATCTCAGAATGCGTGCCTTAAATTTACCATCAACACACACACGCTATGCAGATATACAATGTGTGGTGTGAAATATCATAATTTCCAAAACATCCCATAAGTGGTAGTTTTATATTGCCATGGCGACAAATCCTTTGAGGAGAAAATCAAAAGAGGCTATGCCAGTGATGGGTAGTGCTGTTTGAGCGTGAGAAGAAGAGATGTCAATGCGTCTGAACTAGGGCTGTTCAAATAATCGAATGCGATTTTCATGCGATTTTTCTCTGTGTAGTAAATGCCGCTTCATCTGAACGCACGTGCTGGAGATTTACTACTAATCACAGAACCGGCTTTACTGACGAGATACGCATGAAAATCACATTCGATTATTTGCACATCCCTAGTCTGAACTGTGATATTTGTCATTGTTACATGGAGGGGAACGTGCAAAATTTTGACGAGGAAAAGCCATTAGCAGGTCACAAGCTAATTTCTGTTGCGACTAATATTTCATACGAGATTGAATCGAAAAATCTGAGGCATTGTTGTGAATTCAAACACTTTATTTCTATGTGGCGGCTAAAGTTGGTCTAACTACAGTATAAGGACTAGGGTGAGATTTTTTGCTAATTTCAACAGCAGTATGTAGGCGGACCACGGTGTGGCTATAATAACTAGTCTGTATGATGAACCTGAAGGTTTTCCCTTGACATATTAATATAGAAAAAACATCTCTAACAGGATCAGACTGTTCGTCTTTGAAGTTTCTTGGCAGAAACAATATTTCTCAAGTCATAACGCATTGTGCTTCTATGCGCTATCTGTCAGGATGAGCAGTGCTTATAATACATGTCAGAGGATCGAGGTGGTAATTAGATACAGATTGTTTGTCAATTTGCCACAAAGACAGGATAAGTCGCCTCCTCTACCCTCCAGGCTTAATGGAGAACAGGAAACATGGCACAGACAGAGGAAAAAAAAGATGGAGAAAGAGAGTTAGAATCTGTGGGAGCACAGTGAGGCATAGTGAAAGCCTCCTTTCCTTTTTTTCCCCTCTCTAGCTGATCAATCCTAGCCTCAGAACACCAGACAGATGCTTTCTATTATTTAGAAAGACGGGGAATTTCAACTTCTGAAGAGCCCTCAAATGAGTACATTTACACTCACTGACACATGCACTTGCACAAATAGCCTGTTGGTGTAAAAGTGCCACTTTAAGGATCTCCATTGAGTCTGTCAAGACATATCTGGCTAAAATAAGACCAAATTAAACTTTTTTAGCACCTGCATTCTTCTATAGTCAGCACATTTACTTAAGTCACGTTTCATTTGAATATGTGACGCATGGCTTTCTTTTTAAATCACAGATTCTGCAGTCATTTTGTGTGAATGGATTTTTTGCGGAAAAACCTAATGGGGCCTGCAGGCATTTTTTTCCTAAACAGGATGCGTTCTAATAATGTAATCCTCACAAACAGAACATAATTTCCCTTCATAAAATGTACATTTAAGCATTTAAGTCTTCACAAAGGGCATCATTTCATATGGTGCTAAGCCAAAACAGTAGCAATCTGAGCTTTGTTATCATGGATTGTAAGAATGAGAACAGAGCTGTTGATCTCCAATATGGAGTCATCATGACATCTTCATAACCAGGCCCAGCATCAGACACCAGAGACTGACAACAGAGTGAATATCAGTTATGGTGACAGGTGTTTGGTGTGATACTGAGCATTGTATTGGGTGTGGCAATTTATTTACTGTTTTAACAATTAATGATGTGATTTTGGTTTTATCAATCTGTGCTATTGTCTATTTTTGTTCCAAATTTATGGTTACACATCCAAATTTGGAAACACGCAGCAGCATAGCTAGATATTCATTTTGGTTTAGAGAGAAAATAAGTAAGTTATAGAAGTGCATGTGAAGTTGTATGAACATGCAAGAAGATGACAAATGGCAGCTGATATAAATGTTGTGAATCTAATATAATGTAGTTAGTTTTTTGTTGATGAATCTCTAGAGACCATGTTAGAAAATCTACAAAAATAAAAGACTGAAATGTGCTGTATTTAAGAGATCGTTATTCAGGTTGTGATTTTGAAGGGCACCTGCAAAAAAAATAAAGAATAAAGAGCTAAAGGCAGCTAGAGATATAAAACGTACAAGTTCAGGAAAAATGCAAAACACTTTCTAAGTGGGAATTGTCAGTTCAAATATCAGGAGGTACTGTAGATGCTTCAACCATCCAAACCCTTCATAGATGCCATTTGATCACATTGGATGAGCTACAGGATTCAGTTGGAGCACCAGTCAACCGTCAGTAATACAGTATGAAGAACATAACACTGACCTGGTGAAGAAGCTGTTTGCCAAGAAGCATGCCAGTGACCCAGCTCTGATTTCGTGGTCAAATAGGACTATGAAAAAGCCAAAATTCAAAGCAATGTGTGTGGTTTGAATTTAACACTGCCTACACCCTTACAAACACAGAGAATGGGAGAATCGGTAAAGGGCACTGTTGAGCTAAATCTCAGAAATGGGTCTTAAAGAACTACACTTCCCAGAGTGCACCAGCAGCAGCAAACTGGCTGCTTATCACAGGATCAGTCATTGTCACTGATTAAGAGCAACTGTAAAACATGCGAGGTTCTCTTTCATTCAGATGCCAGGCCCCTCAGCCGAGAGGTTAAGCCGTCTCTCCCCGTCCCTCTGGTTCCCGTCCACGTCCGCCCACTGGTCTCGGTATGCCTTTTGCTTTCTATTTACCTGGTGTTTGCCCTGCTGCCTATCCTCCTCTGTTCCCGTCTGTTTCCCTGCTGTGTAGCTTGCTCCGACAAACCCCTTGCTCGCCTGCCCTGCTTGCTTGTGTTCCTGAGTTGTGCTTCCTACAAACCCTGTTGCGTCCTGCACCACCCTATTGTCCGTCTCATGTCCCCTACGCCTGCGCCCCTTTTTTTTTTTTCTTTGTCACCGTAGAAAATTCTGTTAATGTTACACCTTTACTCCCAACTATAGCACTCGTTTAACTAATGCGTTAGTTAAATGGTCCCATGTACTCTGCTTAAGGTTGACACGGCTAATGTGGCTGTGCCTCAGAGCGATGCACAAAGAGCCAAAGAAGAAGATTAAGAGTAGGGATGGGTTGAGTCGGAGAATTTGGTGTCCGTGTGGATCCTTTGGACGTTGAAACAAGAGTAGGACTTGGAAGGCACCGTATCTACTCTGGTCGATGTATGATGATGTGCAAAGAGGAGTCGGCCAGACGATTCGTCATGATGAGACACACGGTTTGTCCTTAGTTCTTGCAAATCTGAAGCCGGTTAAGAATGGTTAGAACTGTTTGTGTATAGGAATTTAAGTGAACTTCGTGGCTTGTTTAGAAAGCAAGTTTGTTTTCTGAGCTTCGAAGTCATAAAGAAGGGAGCACCTTTTGGTTCCCGCGATAGTGTACTTCTGAGTTTTCTAGGATTGTTTAGGGAATATTGAATTCAGGGAAATGAGTACATCCAGCGCCACCCGGGGATAGGACCAAACCAGCCTCACTTACACACAGAGGACAGACTTAATGATCCCCTAGTAATGCAAATAAAATATAAATAAGACAAGCTCACAGAAGTAAGCCTCATTCAGCAGAAAGTATGAGCGCAGGCTGTCAGGTATTGATGTTAGTGAAAAGTTTAGGTAGTACAGTGGCTTAGTTGTGTTACATTTCGGTGCTCTTGGGGCCGGGGGAAAAATAGGCATGTGGGTGACGATATTTAACTTGGTTTTTTTTTCACTTATTTGTTATCGCTCTGTAAGTCTTTGCGGAGGAGATGCAGGGTGCTGCTGTCGAGGAGAATGTGTTGCATGGAAATGCAATCAGAGCATAAGTCTTTGGCCTCCGCTCGCTGTGTGCTCTTTGTAAGCAGGTTTGGTGTAAATGACTCCACATCGATATGTGTGCAGGTACTCAAGAGGCCATCGTAGTGGGAAGATAGTGGCGATCAATTGGTCAGCACGAATGTAGTTGGAAGGAGAGTGACGAAATGCATATTATAGCACATACACAATTATAGAGTGGTCAAGACAGCTCTAACTATATTTGCCTCAACATTGGGGTGAATTTAATTTCAAATTGACTATTAGTGGTAGTGATATAGGTATTTCGCTTCAATTATGGACACTTTTATGAACATGTTTGATTTTTATTAAAGACTGATATAATATATAGTAGTGATGAGTAGTAGATAATATATAGTAATAAGTGAATTATAATTAACTACGTGGGTCAGGAAAGTATTCAGACCCCACTTACATTTTTCGACTCCTTTGTTATATTATGGCAGCGCATGTGCTAAAGAATCAAATTAAGGCAGCCCTTTTGATCTAATACAGCCATGAGTTTTTTTTTGGGAAAGATGCAACAAGTTTTTCACCTGGATTTGGGGATCCTCTGCCAATTCCTCCTTGCAGATCCTCTCCAGTACTGTCAGGTTGGATGGTAAACGTTGGTGGACAGCCATTTTTAGGTCTCTCAGAGATGCTCAATTGGGTTTAAGTCGAGGGCTTGGCTGGGCCAGTTCGAAGCGAAGGTAACAGAGTGTTTTGAAGCCACGCTTCGTTATTTTAGCTGTGTCTGGTAGGGTCATTGTGTCTTGTTGGAAGGTTAAACCTGCGGCCCGCAGGAAATGCGGTACTGAGCACTCTGAGAAGGTTTTTGTCCAGGATAATCCCTGTACTTGCGCATTCATACTTTCAGCACTCGAATGAGCAACCAGTAGTCCGTGGTACGCCTGCAGCTGAAAACGCCCCCACAGCATGATAGCTGACGCGACCACCATGACGGACACACTTTTGTTGGGCATTGTTTGCTGATCAGGTGATAGAGTGTCTCGGTCACATACAGCTTAGAATCTTTAAGGCCAATAGTTCTAACTCTGGTCTCATCAGCCCAGAGAATCTTATTTCTCACCATTCTTGGAGTCCTTCAGGTGTTTTTTAGCAAACTCCATGAAGGCTTTCATGTGTCTTGCACTGAGGAAAGGCTTCCGTCGGGCCACTCTGCCATAAAGCCCCGACTGGTGGAGGGCTGCAGTGATGGTTGACTTTCTCCCATCTCCCGACTGCATCTCTGGAGCTCAGCCACAGTGATCTTTGGGTTCTTCTTTACCTCTCTCACCAAAGCTCTTCTCCCCCGATAGCTCAGTTTGGCCGAACGGCCAGCTCTACGAAGGGTTCTGGTCATCCCAAACGTCCTCCATTTAAGGATTATGGAGGCCACTGTGCTCTTAGGAACCTTAAGGGCAGCAGAAATTTTTTTTGTAACCTTGGCCAGATCTGTGGTTTGCCACAATTCTGTCTCTGAGCTCTTCTCTTGACCTCATGATTCTCATTTGCTCTAACATGCACTGTGAGCTGTAAGATCTTACATAGACAGGTGTGTGGCTTTCCTATTCAAGTCCAATCAGTATAATCAAACACAGCTGGACTCAAATGAAGGTGTAGAACCATCTCAAGGATGATCAAAAGAAATGGACAACACCTGAGTTAAATATATGAGTGTCACAGCAAAATCTTTGGTCTGAATATCGTCTGGACCATGTGATATTGCAATTTTTTTTTTTAATAAATCTGCAAAAATGTGAATAATTCTGTGTTTTTCTGTCAATATGTTGTGCTGTGTGTACATTAATGAGGAATAAAAAATTTACTTAAATGATTTTAGCAAATGGCTGCAATATAATAAAGAGTGAAAAATTTAAGGGGGTCTGAATACTTTCCGTACCCACTGTATATAAATATATATATATATAATTTTATAAAAATCATTTTTTTTTTTAACATGCCACCTTTGTTTTACTGCTTTTTAAATGCATTTCATGTATAGATAGTTTAAACCTAGTTTGACATGATTTATATATGTGGCATCATTTATGTGCATGTATGGCATTATGGGCATTTATGTGGCATATTACTATCAGACGCACCAATTTTAACTTAACATTTTATCGGTTTCTTCAATACAATTTATATTATCCGTATTCATTCGACTGTATTACGTGAAGAACATGGTTAAGATGAAATTAAAATGAAAGCGGAGGAAAACAGAAAAATTATAAGATAAAATGTGAAAATGATTTTCTTATGTTGATACTTGTTGAAAATATGGTTTTGTAAAATATATTATTTCATTAAGAAATGCTAGCTCTGATATTTATTTTAAAAATGTTTAAAATGTAATTTCCACCACCGTCAAAGCCGTCATAGAAAGAATGCTAAGGAACATATGCTAAAGCAGTGTTGGGAAGTATAGATTATGATTATATATTATATAATATACTATTATATATATATATATATATATAGATACGGGAATCTCAATAAGTTATAATGTTGTGGAAAAGTTCATTTATTTTAGTAATTCAACTCAAATTGTGAAATTGTGTATTAAATAAATTAAAGTATTTGGTTCTTTTAATTGTGATGATTTTGTCTCACATTTAACAAAAAACCACCAATTCACTATCTCAATAAATTAGAATATGGTGACATGCAATCAGCTAATCAACTTACTGTCACAAAAATACACCTGCAAAGGTTTCCTGAGCCTTTCATCCACACCCATGGTCTCAGTTTGGTGCTTATTAGGCTCCACAATCAGGGGCGCCCTAAGACTGCTGATTCTGACAGTTGTCCAGAATACAACTCATTGACACACCTTCACAGGAGGTAAGCTAACAACACCTTCATTGCCAAAGAAGGCGCGGTTCACACGAGTGCTGCCCTATCAACCCATCATTTGCAATCGCCCGGTTAAAGAAATGTTGAGTGCGAAGGAAAAAGTGTGGAGATATAAAGCATTGCACCAAAAGGCCAATACGACCCGCACCCCGGACCCACTCGCAGCCTTATGAGGATTTGCCCCCCATAGCACAAATAGACCTCAAGAGCATTTGATCATCGGTGACACTTAACAAAGACGGACTCCGAGGCATTGGGTCTCAACCGCTATCAAGAGCCACTTTTTTTTTTCCCCCCCTCCCTTTCTTTCCCTCTTCCTTTTGTTTTTTCCCTTTGTTTTTCTGTCACCGTTGTCGTATTCGCTCTTGTTGTAGAGCAGCATCTCTGCATGTAGTCCTTATCACAGAACAAGATTGTCAGCACTCCGCGTCTGTCTAATATGCGGTAGGGACGAACAATCTGAATCCTTCGTGATTCTTGGTCTTGTCACAGTGTAAAAAGTCCTCGTTGCAGATGAGAGTCAGACTGTTTCTATTCAGTTGGTAATCAACATAGAGAACGGTCCTAGAGTTCTGGCGGATCAAGGGGGAGAATGCCATAAACCGCCCAAAGTTTGCTGCTTGGAAGCGTCACAATGTGTTATGCAGTTTACCACACGTGCTGCCACAGATGCCCCCTCCCTGAGTTGGGGGCTTTTTGAAGATGGATATCTGCTGGTTCTTCACAGTGCTTGGCCATTGGATTTTTTGACAAAACCACCCAAGATTCATCTTGCATTTGACCGTTTGACCAAGTAAAATTTGTTGTGCTCCCATTCCTTAGTCACTCATGCCTCTTCTTTCTGCTGTTATCCAGCTAGTTTCGCAAAGATGCTCGATTTTAATTTCTACACCAGAAGGAATTGTGGCACCTAGCCCACACTGCCAACACCCAGCACCCCTAGAAAGGTGGTGAAAATGACCATGGTGTTGGTGTGCTTGACCGGCCAACAAACTCACCAGACCTGAACCCCATCGAGAATCTATGAGGTATTGTCAAGAGGAAAATAAGGAAACATTTTTAGAGACCAAAAAATGCAGATGAGCTGAATGCCACTGTCAAATAAACCTGGGCTTCCATACCACCTCAGCAGTGCCAAAAACTGATCACCTCCATGCCACTTCGAATTGAGGCAGTAATTAATGCAAAATGAGCCCCTACCAAGTATTGACTACATCAGTAAATGAACATACTTTCCAGAAGACCAACAATTCACTATAAAATGTTTTTATTGGTCTTAGGAAGTATTCTAATTTGTTGGCAGTTGAGCCAATCTGCCGTGCGATGGTTTCTTGTTTTAAACATGTGAGACACATCATCCAATTAAAAGACCAAAGACGCTTACCAGACTAATTTCAGTCTGTGCCTGTACCGTGACATTTATTCCCCAAATACACGGGTTTTCACAATTTGAGTTGAATTACTGAATAAATGAACTTTTCCACGACATTATAATTTATTGAGTGATTGCACCGTGATGTATGTATATATATTACTTACTATAGTATATAATATATAACAATCACTTAAAATAGTAACTCTGAAATTTCTGTGATTTATAGTTCATAAGTATGGAAATATTATTAGTGACAAAAAAAACGATGTAAAACTATGTGTGTTGAACGACAGTGATTGTCTGGTCAAAAGTGTCCATATGATGATATGAAAGAGCAGCTACATTCATATGTCTGTTCTTCTCACAACTGAAATTCGCCTCCCCTCCACTCAACTCTCAGTACACAAACGAACATGTGACACGATTTGTAAGCTTAAGACAACCTTGAGTATGTGCTCACGCCATAACCCAGCGCTCCCTGCCAGGTCAGCGTGTAAGTTGGTTCGTCTCATGACTCGCATCTTCTCTAGACAGGAGCTTATTGACTATGTGCCTAGAGACGTATGCCACGCACACAACGGTTGATTGTGAGGAGCGGTAAAGCAAAAAAAATGTTTGAGTCTGTATGATAGTATCATGTCAACCATAGATGATGAATCCACAGCTAAGAATTGGTGTTAGGGAATGAGGCTATGTGGTTCGGATTCTTCAGCGAATCAAATGTACCGTTAAAGAGTGGATTAGTTCAGCACCGATCATTTGCTTTTTATCAACACTAGCCTCATGTTAGGTTGTTAAGAAATCCGAGAGTCTTACCGCGAGGGCTCTCCTCACTAGAGTATTGTTTGGTTATTGATCAAAAAATATTTAACCAGCTGGGTCAGTGCTGAAAAAACATACCTGGACTTATGACATTTTTCGCTATAGGACTTGATTTATCTCAGGAAATCGTGCCGAGTTAATCAAACGCACTTCACATGTCGTTTCTTTTCCTCTCATCTTGGCACCTTTGTGTTTGTCTTCAATAATCTGACTCAATCGATCGCATAGTCACACAAGAGAAAATGTGGCAATCACGGAACTAACGTGGGGTGGTATTGTAAGCCAATGGAGTACCACAATCCGACAAAATTGGATGAGAGCTGAAATTAGTCAATGCGGTATTGAAGTATTGACGAATCATCTCAAAACTCTGTTGAGGTATTTTACAGGAGATGCCAAAGTCTCTGGGCGGAATGCGGCGAATACCCATACACTGCAAGTCTTCTTTCTTCCCTTGTAATTTACATAAAGAACAAACAGATTATAGGTTTACGTCATCAGTTAGAGCGATAGTAAGTAATTAGGGGATTGGAAATTTATCATAATACCTTTGGTCGAATCAGCCTTTATGAAAAAATGAAATACACAGCAGGGTTTTCCTATCTAAAAGGCCGACTGCGCTGTTGCTCATAATCACTGAGCGTCTGTGCGATTTTTTTGTCTTAGATGAGTGGCATTTGCCGGAGCCCGGCTGGCCAGCTGGCTGAGAGCCCCATTGCTCTGGACTTTCAGAGACCGCCCTGTGAATTAGACTGGGAACTGGAGGGGGTTTGGCCCACCGGGGGGTGAAATCGGGCCAGGCCAGCACCATGGTGGGCTTTCAAATATTCTCCTCTAGCATTTCATCCTCTCGGCCTTCCCACTACTTTTTCCACTTGCGACCCTTTCTCTGTAGAGGTAATCTAACTTCAGTTGGTCAACTCCTCGTGAGGTTGTTTGTCCCTGTTTGTTGTGAGCAAGGGACTTTATTGTTTTCTTTTATTCGAGCATTTTTTCAACTGGTTTTTGTGATTTGAATACCGAAACATGCTGTCCAAATGTTATCAAACGCAAATATTTATCCATATTTGAAATGCCGACAGAGAGTGCTTATGTTTACATGTACATAACAAACAGCAGCGCAATTGGACGATGCCAGAAAAGTCACAAAAAGCCCTCCGGGCCATTGGACTTGCAAATACAAATCAATTCCATTGTGTTTTTGAATTTTGATCCACTTATTCTAAGCGTCAGAGCTACTATTGATACACAACGTCCATTTTTTTTGTTGTGTTTGGCCCTAGGAAATGATTCTTAGCAAAAGGGTTTACATTAGCATAAAAATTATTGAGAAAGATAGACTGTTAATCGATACGACAGGAAGCCTAGTAACTCGACTTATCCCGACATCTGTCTCTGCTGGTCCGTTTTTCTATTATTGGTGTTCCTGACAACAATTGCGGATGGATCACAGAAGCTGGTAGTTTTCTTCTTGGTTTGGTAAGATTTGAGCTTGGTTGAGGCTCAATTGTGCTCAGGACTTGGGAGATCGTATAACTGTGATCATTCGAGGGGACTCAACCCCATTGCTTCGGCTCGTCTTCCAAGTACGATAGCTCGAATGTTTTTTTCTCGAGAAGATATAAAGTTGCATTGGAGCACATAACAGCTAGTGATGATTCAGCTTCATATCCCGGTGTATGAAACCTGTGATTATGTCAAGCCGCCACCTTTGTCCTTATCCTCCCCGCTGCCTCCCTCTATAATTACATAGAGCCTATGTCAGGGCTCCCCGGGATCATACCTCAATTGATGTGTTGCATCAGCTTTGCTACACAGTGCCTTAGTCAAGCGGATTCCCTTTATCGACTGTCTCGCACAATATGTATGACAGCACGCCCTTTCTCGATCGTTCACTCTTCCCTCCTCACTGCATAATCATTCACCATTTCTGTCATGAACAAGACTTATGATCGAGACAGACGTGTTCACTTGAGGGAACCCAGTGGGAGGGACTTTTAAATTAGCCCAGGTGCTGTGTTATTTTTTTTTGTAATCGGTATGTCTTTTTTCAGCTCTGCTTTTGAGCATGCTGTTGGATCTCTTTCTCTTAACTGTTGTGATATTTCCATTCTTTAATGTAATCGTCGTTTGTACGTACTGTTTGCTTCTGATCTATTCTATTTTATCTTATGGGTCTCATATGTTGTTTATCTTGTTGACTGATTTCGAATGTTTCTGAAACACGTCACGGTATTTGCGTATATTATAACTTTACGCTGTCCCCCCCTTTCAATGTCTACTTTTGATATTTTCCTTGGAAAGCAAGGCTGCAGTGAATGCCTCTTTGTCAGTTCAGGTTTTTTCCCCATCAATTTTATGGAGCGCCAAGGGAGCCGTGACCGCCCCGCGTACAAAGACGAGATTATTAACCACTTCATTAATACAAACAATTTCTACGCATAATAGAATTTGCAGACCAGTGTAAAACAAAGGATTTGATACCAAAAAGGAGACAGAAGATAGAAGTCATATAATGTTCAACAAGATTTTAGCTATATAGGAGGTTTTTTTTTCTGTTTTCTGTTCTGCTTGAAAATTTTCCCCGACACATTGTGAGAAAAGATTCTCGGTGTTATCTGTCCTGTCTTTGGTAATAATATTAAGGCTTGAGGTTATATTATATCTCTTTTAAACATTTAATTTCCTTCTGAAGGCACACTCAATTTTGTACTTTACCACAAGTAATTCATTAGTTGGAACTGTAGGTGCTTCCCACCTTGTTCAAAAAAAGTATTTATTCGATTTTCAAATTCCCCAATCTGTATTAATGTTTTTCTATATTTAAGAAGGCCACATACTGGAGTATAATAAATGAGGATTGTAATACATTTAAGTTATATAGTTTACATGTTATTTATATATATCATATATATAATATATATATTATAAATAATATATATAGTGTGTCACATTAATTCGGTGTTTGCATGGACTTCAGTTTATTCATTACCAACAGATGTCACATTTTTTCACATTGTTATTAGTATATGATCTATTTCGCACTACTCTACGAAATATCTTGTTGCCTTATACGCTAACTCATGTGTACTATTCTCACTTCCCATCATTATTTGCACAATTTGCACACTGCACTGATCTGAATCCATCTGCACAATATAAGACTGATTTCTAATTATTACCTCATTCACTACCTATAATCCTAACCACCATCTCTACACACTTTCTCTGCTGGTTTCATTGTTTAGATCGGTACCCCTTCGATGTCTCAGTGCTTTCTATGTTTTCCATGAGCTTGACTGATTTGTCGGTTTTTGATCTTTTTGCCTGTTTTATGGGTGGATTTCTCCCTCTAGTCTTTGTCCCAATGGGTGATTATGTATGCTTATCCCCCCTCGTGTGACTCATATAGCTAGCCGGGACTATTGTTTAGTGTTTGCCGCATATACCCTGTTTAGCCAGATGCTTTGCACCCTGCCTTGTTTACTACACGTCACACTACTTAAATAAAGTCCTGACAGATTGGGATCTCACTATGTCGACACGTCTGTCAGTTTTTCCCCCCTACAATATGTGTGTGTGGACTATATATCTATATAATTTTTTTTTTTAATAACTACAGTATGGTTTAATTTTCATACTTAAATGCTTCTTTACTTTTTAACTTTCAAACCTATGTATTTGCGTTGTGTATATATTTACTGTTACGTGCTAATTTATAGTAATAAGCTGTTTGATTATACCGTTAAGATTTATAAATTTTTGTTGTGTCTTTATTTTTTTTAAACTTTTTTATTTATTTAAAACAAGGCTTTCTGAAGCTACAATCTTTACAAACACTTTTAAAATTAGTTTTAATTAGACTTTCTTTTAATTTCAGGTATTTTTTTTTCTTTCTTACATTTAAATTGATTTCAAATTCAGGAAAGTTGACTATTGTATTTGGTAATGCTCACTTTCTTTATTTTCTTTCCTTGCATATTCGATGCACATCAACTGCTAACTGACAAGATTATAACAATTAATTAGAGTGAAATTAAATTAGAATGTGTATTCTTTTTTTGTGACCCATTAAGGGACATATCCATGAACATCTGCATATTTTTCCAGGTTTTCAGTTCTAATCCCCAGTGTTCCGCGTTTTCTGTCTTAGAATAAACAATTCAGTAAACTATTGAAAAAAGTTATTTTAACCCCCATGCTAACTTTGTTTTAGTATGTTCCTTTCCCCCTCCCATTTTTCTGCATAAGCGGTACTAGAAAAATGAACGCGCGCAGATCTGTATCCGCTCACCCTAGCTGACGTTGTTTCAAGGTGAACTCATTATAATATTTATCTCTGACCATCACAATTGGACACCGTCATTGATTTCTAGCCAAGACTATCAACGTGTTGTTGTCTGTTATCAGTATCTTTAATCTTTATTTTTTGTTTTACCATGGCGGAATAGTTTGATGTCAAGTGACATGCTAACGGTTCTGTCTTGTGTTCTGCACAGGACGTATGCATTCAAAACTTAGCTATGTAGTTCAGTCCCAGCCTCAGAGAGTCAAGAGAGCCCTTAGTTTTTGGATTTGTATGGGATTTATTACTGTATTCAATCGTTCAAACCAGACTGTGATCAAAATTACATAGAACTGATTCTATTACCAGCTGTTTACACTTAAAAGTAGACAACCACGCTGTTTAGTAACTTATGACTGTCACTAGTGTTTTAACGAAAACTGTGTGTGAATGAGAAATGAGTTTGTACTCAAATGATGTGAAAGAGACGACTCTCTGTCGTAGATAGCGATTGGATGTGATGCGCTCCTGGAAATTAATCAGTATTCACGTAAGCTTTAGATTACTACATATGGTTTATTTAAATAGCGCGTATGATTTCAGAACAATAGCAATACTATAGAATAAAAAAGAACAATTACAGAAGTGTTTTGTGCAGGTTCCACGAGCTAGTATATGGAGCCTTTATGCTATATCCTCTCTGGAAATTTAAAGGCCGGAAACACCTTTTAGATTTTACCTTCTTTGTAAAGTAGCAGCATGTACTAATTTTGCATTTATAAGAGACCTGTCTCTTTAATACAGAGTGGTTCTGCTGCCATTATTGCACAATAAGTGCATTGTTCATAAATGATTTTTTTTTTTATAATAATTCCTGATCTGTTGGGGTCATTTTGGTGATTTTGAAAACTGCACTAGTGACACTTCTGGGGACTCCGGACCGACTATATTACTTCATATGGTAAAACAGTGTTGACTTGGTCATAATAGGCACCATATACCAAACAAATTACTTTTTTGTAATTTTTGTGAAGTTTTGCATTAACCCCCACCTGCTGTGGTAATCATTATAATGTCTATAAACTGGGATGAGGAACATTGAGTCTGAAATTACATAAACGATGTGTCACATTAAAACATCCCAGGTAGCGTCTAGCAGGAAAAGTAGGAAAAACAAGACAGAACCAAAATTAAATAGTTTACCATATTTTTGTTCACTAGAAGTATTATCACTAAATGACTACAAAACAATAGAATATTTACAACATTATGATGCTTTCAGCACATCTATTGGCTTACCAAGGGTTTTGTGATAGTATCTGGGAATCATCAGTTGGTGAGCTGAATCACTAAATGATCACACTAGTGTGAGTATTGGATATGAGAGATCTGAATTGTTTCCGATTGTGCTAGCCTAAACGTTTCATGTGCGATTGTTTTCACTCTTGTATAATCCACTGTTAACTCAACTATCAAATTACAGAAAAGATTCTTAAGTCCAATGACAAGTGGGATATATATGCAATGTATATATGGTCTATTATTTTATATTTTAAGTACATATAACGGATTACTAAACGTTTAACGGATAAGTTACTACCCCAAGTCCAATTAAAATTTAGATTAGTATACATTGTGAGTGATGTTCAAGTGTAACCGTCTAATCTAATTTTATGCATTCCTAACTGTAATTTAAAATAAATTCTCAGTTCAGTTCTGAATAGTGCACAGCTCTGGACACTGAGGAGTGTTTATGAAACCTGTTTGAAGCACTTATTATTTTTGCAATTCCATTTGATGACACTAGTGGCGTGGGCATTACACACTTCAGCTTTAACTGTTCATGCTGTTGGTGTTCTACAGAAATATAGGAGACAAGACACTAATACTTCCATCCCTGTTTCGCCTGAGCTCCCAGCCCTTGCAGGTGAGCAGAGTTTTTAGAATGATAGCTCCATCTTTGTATTCATGCAGCATCTCCCAAAGAGAGAAATCTTAAGAATGGTCACTTACCATTCTGACAGCTCGTTGCCAGGCATGACGCCAACCTCCGCGCGGAGCTGTAAAATCATGAGTCAGCGTTTTCAGATCGGTTGCCAGTGTTCATCTGAAATGTCAAACAAGCCAAATATGCCTGTGGTTTAGCGATAATGACAACATAAGGTG